>OZ035829.1:27723169-28003059 GCA_964034765.1 Knipowitschia caucasica | reverse complement strand
GCTACACAATAGCTTGTATGGTATGGATTTGGAACTGGGTAATAATGCATCGGTTTTATATAGCGCTTCTCAGGACACAAAAAAGATGCTTCATGTCATAATTCTTTCACTACCACTGTGACAACTGGTGTTCCCAGAGGCCTCCCATCACATTGTTAACCAGGTCCTGCCTTGCGCAGCTTCTCCGATCTGTCAGGATCTGGCTTTTGCATGCAGGTAAATAGCCTAATGTTATACCTCGAGAGTGGTTCAGTGAGTATGTCATTAGCAAATCCCCTTTCTGTGGTGTGGGGAATCGGGGGCCCTTTTTAAACTCAGGGCAATCCATTACACCTCACTCCAGCTTATAACACAAATATTTATAGCGCTTTAATTTATTTGATATTTTGTTCATTCCTACAAAGTCTTGTTTAGAGAATATCTTGCTAATCAAACGACAAAATCTGACTTTACCTTGGCTTTACTGAGACATGTGTGAGGGCTCATTTTCACTACATGTGGAAATTATAGAATCAAACAGTTTAGAGAGCAAGGAACTAATTACATGCCATTTATTATATTGTTCAGTCAGATTTTAATAGATTTTAAAGTCTAAGAAGGAATGAGGAAGTAGGGTTGTTAAAACTGGAAGCATAAACATGTTCTTTCAGGGCCATTTTATCTCAGTCTAACTCTGGTGGAGTCTAATTAGCTCTATTTCTGAGCTAAAACAACATCAAGGAAAGAGCAGCTTATAAAGAAAAAAACCCAGGTACAAAGCCTTTCCAACCATTTGAAATTATGAAAACGATACATATTAAAGGAGATAATGTGTTCTTTATTTTTGAATAACGGAGAAATACCAAACAATTGTATACACAATTTTATTTAACTTCCAGTAAAATTAATGTGGATAATACATCTCTTCACCACAAGATGAAGCTGTTGGTCCAATATAAGGCAGTGAAAGTCCCAAGACCAAAGTGAGCAGAAGCACCTTCACCAGAGCCTTCATGACCTTCATGACAGAGCCTTCATGGTCCTTTGCACTGCTTTAAAGACATAAAAAACATGGTTATATATTATCATCAAAAGACTAAATGGCTAAATTAAATGAGTTATTACCTAAACGAAATGTTTTCTCAGCGTGTCAGCTCTAGAGGCCACTGTGAAGAAAAAGCGGAACACAAGGTAAAGTCTAATGTTCTTGCTTAAAAACAAAATAAACTAAGTACGTCAACTTAAGTATTTTATACATTAAGTTGACGTAAGGACTCCTTTTGTAGAATACAGTCCCTCATCTGTAGAGCACATTTCCCTTTACTGCTTCTTCTTTTTGTTATTTAATAGATATCTTGTACTTTTGTGTAAATCTAAGCCTCATTGCTTCTTTGTGTGTATTAAATATTAGAAGAAACAATAAGTCTCCTTGTTATTTCTTCAGTGTTGGTGATACTTGGTAACGGAAGCCTGTACTGGGAATAAGTATTCAGAAAACACTGAAACTGAAAAATATTTTTGTATTAACTTTTCAAAAATATAAGCCTCCATTTTGGTCTTTGATACACAGGAAAACTTTACTCCTATACACACAATAAACACAATAGAGCACTCAGATTTGACTATATAACAATGTGATCATTTGTCATTTTACATTTACAATAGATATATATATTATATATATTTATAGCTAAATATACAAATATATATCTAAAACTAATTCTTTGAACCTTGCAGCTTTTATAGCGATGTGGTTAATATGTGTATTTCATTGTGGTAGTTGGAGCAGAGTTTATGAACTTATTATTTTGACGTTTCAGTAGTTATATATAGGACACTCTTTTATTGCCAAACTAGACATTCTTTTTTGACAATAAACAATCTTATTCTATTCTATACTATTCTGTAAATACATTTGCATTTCTGCATACATGACCAGAGAAGGGCCTCTTCCAGTAGTTCATGACAACACAGTACACAGTTCATATTTTTAATCAATTACTCTACTCTTTCTACAATTCATGATGCTTCTATCAACATAAACATTGTTAAGGGAGAAAGTTGAAAAATTTCATTCAACATGATCACAGTGACTCTTCATCTGCATTAAGTTTATTGTAATTTGACCATTTAACAAATTTCTCACAAAAGCAGAAGCCAAACAGGAATGAGGAGTGTGGCTTTTAATTGCATTTGGTCCAATTTAATCAAGAAATGCCAGAGAATCCCCAGTGGTAATTACTAATTAAAAAGCAGGCGAGGCTGACGATCGTGGCCATCAAATGCTACCAAGCCTGCGATCCAATCACTGCTGTCATCCAAGGACAGACGGCTCTTCTGCTCAACCTCTGCATTCCCCCAAAATGGAAAAAAATAAGACTCTAAAATGCGTCAAGTAAAGGTACTTCATTTATGTTGACCTGGAAGCCTCTTTAGCACATATAATATTTTTTTCATCTGCAAGGAGTAATATATATATATATATTTCATTAATGTTGATATTTGGCATCATTCATTTTTTTTTTTTTTATTGATTTACATTATTGTTTTGGCACAACTTTACAAATTACAATATTTTGGTACAAGCTCAAAAGCAGCAGTACATACGTATTATGCAAACATAGATGCATCAATTTGTATCATATCTACATATGTTCAAAACAAAGGAAGGTTGCTCTCCCATCATTTGTACTTCAGTTTACAGATGATGGGTGAGCAACCTTGCTTTGTTTTGAATAATTCCTGTGAGACTGAAAGCTTACACAAACCTACAATCATCATTTTTTTCCGTTTGTAAAAAATAAAAACATTTTTGTTTTGTTTTTGCATATGTATTCAATTTTGTTAGGTAGTGTTGGTCATAAGGATATTTAAAAATGCCAATACAAGTATAGTATGCTATAGTTACATAATTTCTCTCAAAACAACCTCCCTGTTTTTCTCGTACGGACTGTGATTAAGGGCATTTACAGAATTTTCAGCTATGCATTTATTCTAGATTATTGGATCGCTTCTCTTTGTGTCATGAATTTGATATGTTTTAGTGCAAAACAAGGACATGGCATAATTCTTAACTCACCATCTTGAGAAGTCTTCTGCAAGCCATGACCACACCACTTTGACCAAATCCATGGCGGTCTCCCCGTCCGCTGTGGTCAGGTCGTCTTTTGGGTCGTGGTTGAAGTTCCCACAGGCTCCACAGATTTTGTGCGTGAGGCTGGAGTCCACGATTACAACGACTTCCCGCCAGAGTGAGAAGGTTATGCTTACAATTGAGGTCCTCTCTATGACCACACTGTTCTCAGATATGTGCACGGAAACATCACAGCCCAGTCGCACTGGGAGGGACGTCTTTCTGCCATTCACCTGATCACAGACGGGGATACAGAGGGGTTATTACTCTGGACAACAAATATTGTGCATTATTCTTTGCCACTAAAAATACAGTGCAATTCTGACCGAGGCAACAGGCATTTAGACGTAAAAGGCCTTTTAATTTTGAAAGTTGTGACGGAATATTTTGACAATGAGTATAAATAATTGTGTGATGCAATATCTGTCACACACGTATCTGTGTGTGCATAGCCCACACGTGTTCCATGCGGTCTCCATGCGCCCTGGTCAGAGATATTACTATTATTACTATTCTCATTGTTATTATTCAACCTTCTCCAAATTGTGGCACCTTTGCACATCTTTTTCCAGCAGTGTGAGGATTGTTGCAAAAAAGAAAACAAAAACACCCTAACAGTGGATTGTTGATTACTCAGTGTGTACTTATTTAGTGTTTTCCTTCAAAATGCCAACGTTTCATCTGGGAGAATGCAGGAATTGTGTCTAATGGATTAGTGGTGTACATTACTCGTTACAGTTTATACTTTGGCTTTCCCCGAGGTTTGTAGCTCGATGGTTTATGCTAGTTGGTTATGTCCTTCAGACTCAATGCTATTTATTATTATTAAAATTACATAAAAATTCAACATGAATTCAGGAACTAAAGGCTAGAACTACACATCTACATACTGAGCAGGCTAGGCTACGTACTGAGCAGGTTCTTTGTACAGGTCGACGATGATACAACAAAACCATGGAAACTGTAAAGGTTTTTTTTTCATACCCAAACTTCCTGTTGACCATTCACTGCGATGCTGTAGTTTTTAAAGAAGACGTAGACTGCGTCCACAGCAAGACTTCCATTCCCACATCTGCGCACGTCCACCACCACCCTGAACCAGCGCGCATCAGTGAAGTTCCACAGGGAGGCCACCTCGAAAGCCCCGAGATCAGCCATGGGCCCCGTCAAGCCGTCGAAGGTGGAGAGGTGAGCGGCTTTGTCGATGCTGCACTGGCCTTGAGTTGGGTGGCAGTCCCTCACACCGTCGCGGACCTCACAGACCTCAGAGCTGCCGCATAATTTCTTTTCACATTTAACTATTCCAGGCGCCTGACACACACATGAGGACTGGCATTGAGGGTCGACGACCGATTCACCGACCTGAAAACAAGAGACAGCATCGTAAAACTAGAACTCCCAGAGCAGCTTTTAGATTTGCAGGTGTAATGACTTAACAAATGTACATTTTTGGTCTTCATAACGCTGACCTTTTCTGTCTTCATATGTTGTTTGTTTCTATGTCATTATTTTTCTGAAATGTTCTTTTTACTTTTGAAATGAGAGTGATTGTACCTTTACCTCGCAGATCGAGTACTAGTTACCATAGCAACATAATGTTTACTTGCTACCAGTTTGCATTTGATAAAGTACTAATGTGAAAGTGAGTAAAGGTAAAAATAAAAACCTTATAAATGACTTACTTTTAATACATACTGGATTGAATGAGAACAGTCAAGATGACAGTTCTGGGAGTTCTAGTAGTTTCATAATTACTAGTCCCAATTCCATATATGACAACACTATAGTGTTGTCATATATGGTGTAAGTATATGTTTAAGTACTTTTATAAGGATATTCATATGCTCCAAGACAATTTATGTTAAAAGATAACATGAGTGACTAGTAAAGCAAAAAAATATACGTCATCTTCAAAGCTGTGTCTTCTGCATTTTACCAACACTATGGTGACATAAACACCAACAATTGTTTTCTAATTTTTGTAAAAAATTTGTTGATATCACCATGTGAGATTTTTTTTTACATCCCGCGGGGTGGATTTTCATCAGTCTACAGCTCCTTAAAGTAAGTGCTATCCATCCATGAAGTCCAAAACAGACTGGTGGCTGGCCTATCTAAACTAGATTCATTGAAACATGTAAAATTTTCACTGCAAAAAAAAATCTCAAATGTTTTCTTGCTTTAACTTTGCAATTGCAACACAGTGAAAAACATTTCATGATATGTCTTGTTTTTTTTCACCTTTAGATATCTGTCGTTGTGTAGACATCCGCACTTGCTGGGAGAAACACACTGTTCCCCATCAAACACAAACCCCTGGTCACACTGGCATCCTTCAAAGCAGTTCTCAGAGCAGGACACCGCTTTCAGGAGTCCAACACAGGAGCTTCCACAGGTGTCTGCACACAGCTCATAGTGGCTGTTCTCTGGGCACGAAGCAGCTGGAAAAAATATGTAGACTGTTAAAACTATGCAGCAAACCACTTTTGTAATACCAGAAGTTTAATTGGAGAAAATGCATGTGTTTATTTGGGGTGTTATTGTATTTGGGGTGTGTATTAATGAATTCATTTGTAACCTTGGAATTGGTAATGTATAAGAGATTATTTTGCCTTGAAGCCTGCAGTTTAATTTAAGGATTATATGGTTGCTATAGGCGCCCTCTGGAGGCATATGGCCTCCTGTGCAGGATGCTTTAAAGACACAAAGGTGAGGAAGGTTATGCACTGATCTTTGTTTTGCAGTATCTTTGTTTTCCAATAGGCCAACGCTAGTGCCTGATGTTAAAGGCTGCCATAGTGAGTAGCCAGTTGTAAATGAACATTGAACTTCTAGATATTGACAGACGGGGAAAAGAGGCAACAGAAAAACATAAAATTCCACCACTGGCTCCACCACATAAATGGTATTTAAATGGCCTAGTATATACAGAATATAAATATTAAAAAACAAAACAATGCTAATAAAACAGTCAGAATTTCACTCTGCTGCTGTGACCAAAACTGCTGTTGCACTGTAATACTATTGTTAACTTTTAGAATTATGAATTTATTTGTTTGTATGGATGGGTGCGTTCTGTTGCTGGACACCTGAATTTCGTTTAGGGGATCAATAAAGTATCTATCTCTCTATATTCCATCCTGGATCTACAGCGTCTCTCAATAATCCTCCTCAAGGTTTCTCACATTATTGGACATTCTTGCACACTTATGAACATTGGTTATCCCATTCCCTATGAACAAATGGCCTCTATGTGTTTGTCATTATTGCATGTTTTCAAATGTATTAAGTCCTTCATAATGAAATAAAAGTAATTGAATGTAACTGAACAGTTGAGCTGATATTCTTGATTATGTTGTGTTTTCTTACAGCAGAAGGAGTCGGTCCTCCACTGTTGAATCTGAACTCCAGCACTCTGACAGGCCAGAGCATAGGCCATGATGCTGTCGCACAGAGCATCCTTATCTTCACACACATCAAAGACGCAGTCTGAGAAATATCTGAGGGGATTAATCCTGCTGTGGCACTCTTTGAAAGGCCCATCATATGCTTGTATGATACCACAGAAGTCCGGCTTCCCAAGTACTGCTGCTTTAGCTGGATCACACACTGGACATTGGCTTCCGCAACCTCCACAATCAAAACCAGGGAGCTCCACGGCCCATGCCTTTCCAAACACGTCGACATCTTCAGTGAATTTTCCGTCTGGCAGTAAGAAGTCATCATCGGGTTTTTTGTTGTAGTTGCCACAAAGGCCACACATTCTTCGCCAGTATGTAGACGGTACGATGACTTCAACGTAATAGACGGTATCGTACTGAACTCTCAAACCAAAGTCAGTTCTGACAATGATGTTGCGTCCCTCTTGGGTTATTTGGATGCGACCGTCGTGTAGGGACGAGGGCAGATTGACAAATTCACCGTTCACCTAAACACAACAATTGAAAACAGTATTAATGTTATGGTAGGTATTGCTCATGTACGATAAATAATAGAATCAACCCGATGATGAGAATATCAGCCTTATTCATGTTCATGTTTGCTTTTTTTTATTATGTATTAAAATAGGAAGTCATTTCTTTAAGGTATTTTGGGAGATTTAGCTGGATATTTCACCTTGTTGCACTATCCTTGGGTTATTTTGGTCCTCTATTGTTTTTAGCATCTCAGGAACCCCCATGGCTTTTTTTCTCCTTTTGCTTCTATCTTTTAATTGGCTACATAAACAATAAACAGACTTGGCAATAAACTGATGTGGTCAATGAAAAAGTGAGGTAGTGAATTGGTGCAAACATATCTTAAAAAAATTTACTATTGAATGTATGCCTCTGTTTTCATGTATGTATGAAGTCAAAGCAAAAAGTATTCATCATAGCGTAAGAAGTTTGATAAAGGATAAATTCAACAGATGGGCTTGGGGCAATCAATTTGTGCCAGGAGTTTCTCGTGTGTGGATAGAGCCAAAAGACAAGTCCAGGTCTGTCTTTGAGCGGGGAACCATCTTGAAAGATATTTTTTTTTAAATTCAAAAACTGCTTGGTTAAGTGAGATAATACTACTTGAAATCCCCGGCTCCAAATATGAGCAAGTTTCGCTAAAATAGATTGACAAATCTGCATTTCGGAGAATTCAAAGCAAATTCTACCATTGAATTCTTGCGACCTCTTTTTCAATGTTTTAATATGGCGAATGTATGTGTGATGTCATGTGAAAGCAGTCATGATAACAATTCACTTACTTTGACTTTCCAGCTGTCTCCTCGCTGAATATAGATGACAAAACCATAGACTTCAACTCCCACCGACTTTGTGACCGCCACGTTTCCATTGCCCCACTTCTCATTTCCTTGCGTCACGGTGAATGACGTCAGTTGGCCTTCATCGTCATCGCACACTTTGGCCAGAATATAAACGCATGTACCCTGGAAGTCAAACCTGTGGCCATCAAAGGTGTGGTAATGTGGATCTCCGGAAGCCACGCACCACGCCTCCCCCACAGGATGACAGCCTCTGACACCATCCACCAGTTTACACTCCTCACCGTGACGGCAATTGGTCTTTTGACATAAAACAGCGCCATTTTTTCCGCAGACACACTTCTCCAAACATTTGTCGTCTGGATAAAAGACAGCACCGCTCTGGTAATAGTGTCCGCCGTAGGAGCAGCCGCAGTCTTTGATGGGCACACAGGCTCCCCCACTCAGCAGGAAGCCATCGTCGCATTCACACGTTCCTGCGCATGGTCTGTTGCAGTTCCTCTGGGAGAAGATGGCACAGGTGGCGGGGCAGCTCGTGGCACAGAGGGTGTAATGGCTGTTAGCGGGGCACGACATCGCTATGGGTTGAGAACAGAGAAGTGTGAGCGATTGACAGAAAACACTAAGGTTGAACATAAAACCTGTAACTCATCCACAAAGCTCAAAAAGTCCTTATTGTATTCAAACTTTTATCAAATCATGTTTTATTTTTACCACATAAAAAAAGAAAGAAACAGATCATATTCATAAGTATTCACATTCTATTGACAGAATTATTATTGATACACATATCTGGGGAGGGATTCGAACAAATTGGAGCAGTACTGAGGGCCCCAAAGAGCACAGAGGCCTCCATTATTAGGAAATGTTAAAGTTCAAAACCATAAGGACTCCTCCCACAACTTGCTGCCTTTCCAAACTGAGCAATCGGGAAGAAGGGCCTTTTTTCAGGGAGGAGAGCAGGAACCCGATCAGTTCTCTGTGGTGTCTGTGATAAAGAGGATGTTATCAGTGATGGGAATAACGGCGTTACTAGTAACGGCGTTACTAACGCCGTTACTTTTTTCAGTAACGAGTAATCTAACTAATTACTTTGACTGTAACTATAACGCCGTTATCATTTCCGACATCCCGTTACTGCGCGTTACTAAAGACGCACAATGAACTTATCTTTTTACTTCATGATAGGACTCGTGCGCGTGTTGTCATGAGAGAAGGGAGGATGAGAAAACCTCTCAGCAATTATTGGCTGATGTAAAACATATTTCCTTTACAATCCACATGTCTACAGTTGAGAGGATGGTCATAAATTGTGTTTTTGAAATAAATATGGGTCTTAGTCGCGCTCAACCACAGCTTGTATCACCGTGAGGGCTCAGAGGAGCGCATGTGAGCGCAGAAGTCGGCTGCATACAATTCCATCAGAAAGCTCCTTTCTCTTACTGGTTTATCTGCTAAGGGCTGCAACAAGTTTGGCTAACATACATATAACACATTTTAAGATAATTTAAAATGCACTTACGGTAATTTTTCAATGACTATAGGAATGATAAGAAAGAGGTGAAGTGTAACACAGTTGATTTTAGAAATTGGATACACTCGGCTGCACCTAGCAAAACAGAGTAGTTTACGGAGGACACACGCGTTTTGTTTTACTTTTTAAAACTCATTTCCAAACGGAGGATTACATATCTACGCTCAAACTATTATCTGGACTTAAACACAGAACTGGTCTGAACCGAAGTGGTCTGTGCAGGTCATTTATTTAGGTAAGATCCATAACTCATAGTTTTGCGTTTTGTATGAACAAACAATGCGGCCATGAAACATATTCTGCTGTAGCCAAACAAATTGTCCACTTGATTTATATGATGTATATGTTCATCTGATTGGACTGAAGTCAGTGCTTCACCGGTGTTTCCACATTCACAGTGGCGGGTGTTGGTGTTTAGTGCTTACAGCACAGAGAGAGATGAAGAGTGAACAGGACTTCAGCAGCAAAACAGCCTTTTCTAGATGGAAATATTGGCAATATTTCAGACTCACTGAGGTTAAAGGTAAAAATGCGCACCTCGAGTGCACATTATGTTCCAGAACAAAACGAAAAAGTAACGCAATAGTTACTTTTACTGGTAACTAGTTACTTTTATAGTGGAGTAAAGTAAAAGTTTACTTTTTGGGAGAAGTAACTAGTAACTATAACTAATTACTTTTTCAAAGTAACGTGCCCAACACTGCAAACCTTCGCCTGAGGTTCCTCTCTGCATGAAGAGGTGATGATGCAGAGGAGCTCCTTCAGAAGGCTGCTTTTCACTACACTGAGATTGACAGTCATTTCTATCAAGGACCCTTAGACCCATTAGACCCTGTTTTATTCCCATTGAAATCTGCATTGTGAGACCTTTTACATTCAACAAAAGCTGAATTATACTTACGACAGAACTTGTACGTCCTCCATGGGCGCACCTCTACCCCTGCGCTCTGACAGGCGGACACATAAGCCTCGATGGCATCACACACAGAGCCGTGGTGCCCATCATACTGACACGCATCAAACGCACAGTCCTCCAGATATGGGGCATTATTAATGTGGCTGTGGCACTCTTTGAATGGTCCCCTCTCGTCCGCAATAATGCCACAGTATTTCTTTTCTTTGTACACATCTTTCTGGGAGCCATCACAGCGACTGCACCTCGGCCCCTGGCACACTGATAAGCAGCCCTGAACAATGCCGACCCTCCAGCTCTCCCCCAGCTGGACTTCAGTATTAGCAGCCTCGCCATTGGGCTTGTTGAAATCGTCGTTAGGATTTTCATTATAGTTTCCACACAGACCGCATACAGCACCCTGGTACTTGCTTGGCAGAGTCACAGAGACACGGTGGTGCCAGTCAAAGGTTATAGTGATACCAGCTGCTGTTTCGACCACCGCTTTTTGACCGCTGTGTGACACCCACAGGTCATCGCTGTACTGCAGGGGCAAGTCCTCGAGCTGACCGTCAAGCTGAGAACACAAAATATGTGTAAATTACGTTTGTTGAGATGGGTGCTGTTGTTACCTTAACTGCTGTCACTGTATTACTAGTGTTGACAACTTTCAGAATTATGTATTTGTTTGTGTGAATGGATGTGTGTATGCTGCTGGACACCTGAATTTCTCCTGCTGTGGATCTATCGGATAATCCATGCACTGTATCCATCCATTTCTTAATATGATTTATAGGGTTTTACTTGGTCTCATTTAATTTGGTCTCATCTGTACATGTGATACTCTAACAGGCCTCTTCTTAATCTTCACTGGCCTGATCACAGTTTAATCAGACGAACTGCTTGGGAACTGCATCCCAAGAACACCGTATCCACCATAGTGGATAGGAAAGTCTGGCCATCTCTACTTTGACAGCTAAACTCCCACTCCCAGCAACGGATAATGCATAAGAAAATGAATTACACATTTTAAGAATTGTATTAAAATGACCTCCTGGGCTTAAATGTTGATATAAAATAAGTCATTTTATGAATTCTAATATTACGGGTAAGTCCCGCCTTTCCTTCTCTTAGCTATAGCTCAAAATCCACGATGCCAATCAAGTGATGCCAAGGGCTGTCAATCATCACGAGTGCTGCTTGTATAGCTGCGCACATGCTCACTTGTTTGTTTTCACAGAGCCTCCAAATCAATCAGAATCAGAATCATTTTATTGCCACAGACTTGGAAATTGCTTTGGCTCAATGCAGCAGTCAGAAAGAGATAATAAAAAATCAAGCCTCCATTAGGCTTTGGAACTACATGAAAACTGAACAAAGAATTCTGAACATCAGCGATGAGTGACCAAAATATAAACTCAACCTAAGTCCATTTATCAGATCCTCTGCAAATGTGTCCTAAAATGTTCTACTAATGTTAATAGTTACTTCCGGGTTTACCCCCATCGCGTTTTGTTGCATTAAATCATTATTTTTGTCATGAAAACTCTAACAGATAATTCTGAAAACCCCCGTGCATGTGTACTAAGAATGTAAATGTTTAATGTGTTCTCCGATTTGTATTGACTGATTGTTATTTGTGTCATTGAGCATGGCTAGCTTCGATAGCTTCTCTCAGAGACAGTGGTTTGTCACAGGCACTGAAAGTCTGTTGTGACAAAGTGTACAAACTACTGAAGTTTGTACACGGAGTAATCTTACTATTTTACACACCTGAATTACAAGCACAGATTACGTTGCATCATTTCTTGAGAATATTTACTTTAGCCTTTCATGTTTTATGTGTAAAAAAAATTGCATTATGTTATGGCCTGATATATAGAACAAATAAACCAATATCATAACAATTTTGCCCTTTATCACTCTTGCAACAAGATTACACCCTAAGCCCAAAGGCAATTGCCGAGAATGCTTATTCTAACCGCCTGCGGGCACAGAACAAGTAAAAAAAAAAAGAGATAAATAACGTTGCAACATCTTAAAAAACAATTGTCTAAGTGTGGAAGTTGTGCACTCACCTTAATTTTATTGGGGTTCTCTCGACTGATGATGATCGTGACACCGTACATCTCGATGATCACAGTTCTGGTGATGGACACGGCTAAGTTGTTGCCTCTGTTTTCATTCTGCACGGTGACTTTAAATGGTTCCAGATACCGGTTCTTCACACACAACGCTGCCAGCTGATATTTACAAGTACCCTAGAAGGGGGGATGTCAAATCGTCGAGTTAATTTATAATTCTGAATATTCAGCTGCCACCCAATTCAAAAGGCACCAGCCCTTCACTGATCCTCCTGCAGGTGGTTAGTCCACAAAAGGATCTCTGTCACTGAGAGCATAGCCCTGATCTGTCAGTGGGGGCATCAGGCAAAGTGGGGTTAAGTCTCCTAGTAAGGATTGTGTCCCAAATAGGGCCGAGGGAGGGTGCTGACTCTCTGGGCGCACAAAATATTTATTAAAAGGCCAGTTCTGAATGACTCTTGGGTACAAAAAGATTGGTCCAGGAAAAAGTTGTGAAGCGAGGGCGGGTTTCCAGGAAGGCAGTGAAGGAGACCCAACCTGCACTATGCGGCTTTTAGAGAAATTCATGCCCAAAACCCTGTTTGTCAGATACAGTAGCAAGCAAGCAAGCAAGCAAAGTTTATTTATATAGCACCTTTCTCAGACAGAAGGTCACAAAGTGCTTCACATCAAAAACAAGCAATAATTAAAAACACAAGAAAAAATTACACAATCAAGCCCATATATATCAGCCCATAAAACCGTACTTTCAAAACGCTCGACTGAACAAGAACGTCTTGAGTTGGGATTTAAATGTATCAACAGAGTCAAGTGATCGTAGAGAGAGCGGGAGATCGTTCCAGAGTCTAGGTGCGACAGCCTGGAAGGATCGGTCTCCTCTGGTTCGATAACGAGTGCGAGGAACCATCAAGAGATTTTTATCTACAGACCTCAGAGAACGAGAGGGGACATAGGGCTGAATCAGATCTCTGATGTAAGAAGGCGTCTGACCATATAAGGATCTAAAAGTCAGCACCAAGATTTTAAATTGAAACCGGTAAGACACCGGCAGCCAGTGGAGGGCTTTAAGAATTGGGGTAATATGAGCCCTTCTATTAGTGCAAGTTAAAATCCTCGCTGCAGAGTTTTGAACCATTTGGAGACGAGACAGCTCTTTTTTGTTTAGACACGAAAATAAACTGTTGCAATAGTCTAAACGTGACGACACAAAAGCATGAATAATGAGCTCCAAATCATTACGTGACACAATTTTCCTCAGTTTAGAGATGTTCCTCAACTGAAAGAAACAATTTCTACTAAGCTGTTTAGAGTGGTGATCTAATGACATGTTTTTGTCAAAAATCACACCAAGGTTCCTGAGACTCTTTGCAGCGGACTGGCTGAGATCTCCCAAATACTGGTTTATCCCTGGGATAAGGTCATCAGGAGCAATCACAAGGGTTTCTGTTTTATCAGCATTAAGCTGCAGAGAATTTTTACTTAACCATAGTTTTATATTTTTCAAACAGTTGACTAAAGAGTTCAGCCTTCCCATCTCAGAAGGCTTAAAAGAACAGTACAACTGGATATCGTCAGCAAACAGGTGATAAGAAACATCAGCGAACTCCTGAATGACCTTTCCCAATGGAATTATATAAAGTAGAAATAGAACCGGACCCAAAACAGAGCCCTGCGGAACACCACAGAATAATTTAGCTGAATCAGACATGATTTGATTTGCTGCAACACTAAAACTCCGACCAGATAAGTAAGAGGAAAACCAATTTAGAACTGGCCCTGACAGTCCAACCAAGCCACTCAATCTGTTTAGCATTATGTGGTGGTCGACGGTATCAAACGCTGAGGACAGGTGTAATGACAGTTTTTAGAGTAATCACATTAAAACCAGCCGCAGCAAATACACGGACGTAAAAGGCCTTTTCAATGCAGAGACGACCTTCTGACGCCATGCTGAGCTTTGTGAAGGTCCCTGCTGTCTGTCACACCCTTGTGTCTTTCGCATCTCGCATCTGTATGCTTGCATTTCTACCATTGTCTGTCTGTTCGCACCTCCATGCCCTGTGTCTGATTGCCTCACCACAGGGGCATGGCGCCTGCGCTCCCTATGCGCCTCCTTCACCGGTGGCCCCCTCCCATCTGTTGTGGGCGTGACGGTCTTTCTATGTAAACAGGAAGCCTGAGCTCTGCGAGCCAGAGCTGGGTATGCTGCCTTTTGGATATGCTAGCTCTCCGCACGTGTGTTACAATAAACTTACGCTCCTGATTTAAGACAAATACTTTTGGGCTTTCTCCTTGCTTTGGGGTATGTAATTCTATAACACAGGTCAAGCAGAACAAGAACAGAGCATTTTCCAGAGTCAGCAGACATCATTATGTCACTGGATACTTTCAACAATGCTGTTTCCGTGGAGTGATGTTTTCGGAAACCAGATTGGAAAGTGTCATGAATGTTATGATGATCCAGGTAGCACGACAATTGTTTTGAGACCACCTTCTCTAAGATCTTGGACAGTATAAGTCCTCATTTAAGGCAAAAATTACTGCTCGTGTGCAGACAGCAAGAGATTGCTTTCATCTCTCCTCGCTACAGAAGTAGTTTACCACTACCATGGATTGAATGAATAATGCTGTGGAGCGTCTTTGGGTCTCATGAAAAGCAACCTTTTTCTATCGAAGCATCTGTGTTTCAATGATTTTCTGGCCACAACAAGAAGTAAATAAGGTTACCAAGATCATAAAACACCCCAGGGGTTCCAGGCCTTTTATTGCCCCACCTATCACGTCAGCATTCTCATTTCATTCAATACAAAGTTCTTGCCTTTGACGTGTCAATAATAAGAATGTTTGTTGACACGTAAATTACCGGTCAATCTTTGTTCCTTCCCTCACCTATGGTATGAGCTTTGGGTAATGACCAAAAGAACGAGATCGCGGATACAAGCGGTCGAAATGAGCTTCCTCCGCAGAGTGGCTGGGCGCTCCCTTAGAGATAGGGTGAGGAGCTCAGTCACACGGGAGGAGCTCGGAGTAGAGCCGCTGCTACTCCACGTCGAGAGGAACCAGTTGAGGTGGCTCGGGCATCTGTTCCGGATGCCTCCTGGACGCCTCCCTGGGGAGGTGTTCCGGGCACGTCCCACCGGGAGGAGGCCCCCGGGGAAGACCCAGGACACGCTGGAGGGACTATGTCTCTCAGCTGGCCTGGGCACGCCTTGGGGTCCCCCCGGACGAGCTGGAGGAAGTGTGTGTGGATAGGGAAGTCTGGGCGTCTCTGCTTAGACTGCCGCCCCCGCGACCCGGCAACGGATGAAGTGGAAGAAAACGGACGGACGGAATAATAAGAATGACTGTTTAATCAATCGCTATGTATTTCTCACAATGATCGTAATAAATACATTGTTCATCCTTACCTGGAAGTCAAATTTACGGCCGTCAAACGTCGTGTAGTGAGGGTCTCCAGCAGCTGTACATGTGGCATATCTCTTGGGCCGACAAGCACGGATCCAGTCCACCACAGAGCACTCCTCATTGTCCGAGCATGAAGCCTCGTCACAGACCACCATCCCCAGAGTCGTGTCACACTCACAGAGGCGCCCACAGCCCGGGCCTTCCCAGAAGCGCTGGCCTGGTTTGTAGTAGCGCCCCTGATAGGAGCAGCCGCAAGTTGCTTCTGGGACGCACACGCCGGCACTCAGGACATAGCCCTTATCGCACACACAGGTCTCCACACAAACGGTGGCGCAGATCTGCTGCTGCTCGGGGAAGGGGCAGGTCGGCTGGCACGGGCTGGCACATTCCTCAAAGTGACTGTGGGGCTGGCAGTTCATTGCTGCAAACAAAGTAACAGAATACAAGTAACATAATACAAAAAGTAATGCATAATTGATATATAATAAGTATACATTATGGCGGCTAACTAAAGTGATTAATCGACCAATGTATTTTTTCAATAATTTTTTTTTGTAACATGCACTTTTTATAATGATAATTATGTGATTAGTGTATATCATTATTGCAAGACAAATCCTGTCACACAATTGAAAAAGTAGTTAAAATTGCCTTAGGGCATCATCATTGAGTATTTACCTTTATGCAGGACAGCAATATTCTTTTATTCTTCTTTTATTTTAAACTTTTTGTGATTTTCAATTTGAATTTTGTTTTGTTTATAATGAATGATAATTTATTTTTATCAAACCATACGATATTTTTTAATTGGTGTCATCTGCAATTTAGAACTGATTCAAGTAATTGATGCATAGTTTTGACCAAATTGTCCACTCTACCTTTCATGCCTTACTATTAGTTTTTTCATTTTCATATTATTTCAAAAAAGGAAATAACAGTATAACAATACAGTTTGTATATAACAGCCACATCTAACCCATCACTGTCTGTTCATGTCTTATTGTTTCATAGTTGTGAATTATTTATTGTACATTTAAATTATTAAATGTACATTTGAAAATGTATTAGTCTCTTGCCTCCAATTATTTGTATTCAATACGAATATTCGTTTTTTTAAATAATAGTGTGATTAATAGAAATCTTTGTATTAACTTTTTGTCAGTTGTGACTCACATCAGAAGAATACAAATGTTTTCACAAACCTTTACTAACATTAACAAGAGCATTATTTGGAACCAAAAAAATGTATTAGAGTATTAATATTAAAGTACATGTATTATTATATAATGTATTAGCTTCAAACACAATCATAAGAATTGTTTCTTTGACATTTTTTGGTGTTTTGTGGAATTTTTTTGGGGGTTTTATCTTATTATTATTATTATTATCTTATTATGTCTTTCTGTCCTTTGCTCCTCTACTTCTGTTGTAGGTTAGTTGTCTATCAGATGTCCTTGAGTTTTATTTCTGTAACCATTTCTATATCCTGGATTTTGTTGAGTTAGTATTATATTATTTTAGTCCTGCATTATGAGTAGGGTTTTGCATATCAATCAGTCACCATCGATCACAGCAAAAATTATGTGATCTTTCACTTGGAAAATGTGCTGATCAGACAGTGTGAGGTCTCGATCAAAGAAACACAAGCCTCTTTATGACGCGCGGCTCACACCTGTTTAGTAAAGAACATTAGAAAGTTACGCATGTGAGATACTTGGTGCACAGCTGCTCTATCTATTACCAAGAGATAATATATCCACGTCTAATATTGAAAAAATGTATATCCATCTATCCATCCATTTTCTTCCGTGAAGTAGGTCTCGTTTTGAGTTTGAACCCATAATTTTTTTGTTTTATATTTATATATTTTGTTTTTACATTATAAAACAATACTGTTCTGACTAATGTTTTTAATTCTTTGCCAATTTTTCACCAATCACCTTACTCTACAGATGACACAAGTAAAACAGATCAAGAACAAATAACTTTTTATGTCTGATCCATTAATATAGGTCTGGTCATTTGAAAAAAAGCTACAATCATAAATTAAAATCACAAGTAAGTGAAACTCAGGGGAGAGGCTAAGTGCCAGTAGTCAGTGGGCGGAGGATGAGCGAAATTGGGAGACACTTAAAGGATGATATAAAGAACTCAAACATGGCACTACAAACAGCTATGTACTTTACAAGGGAAAATACTATAACATGACCAAAAGCTGAGTAAAGATCATTTTTAGGTTATGTCCCCTTTACCTTCCTTGTATTGAATGGAAGCTCAAATAACTGTGTTGGGGCAAAAAAAAAAGTACTCACGGCAGCCAAATTTCCGCCTCCAGCCGGTGATTTCAACTCCTTCCTCACGACATTGCTGAGTGTAGGAGGCCAGCGTCTGACAAAGTATCTTCTTGTCCCCCTTGTTCATACACATGTCAAACACACAGCTGTCCAGGAAAGGTTTTGGATCCACCTTTTCATGGCATATCTCAAACACATTATGGTGTTTAGCGGTGAGGGCTCCGCAAAAGTCTTCTGTCTCATAAACCTTGCGTTGCTTATCATCACAAACTGGACAGTCGTGTTGGCACGTGTCACTGCATTTCTTGTCTTTTTGATTGGGAGTTCTCCAGCTTTTTGCCCAGTCCACGACATTGGACAACAACTCTCCGGCTGGGTTTTGAATCTCATCAGTTTTGTCTCCATTGAAGTTGCCACACAGACCACAGACCAGGTTGCAGTAAGAGCTTGGGAGCTTGATAATAAGTTCGTGGTTCCAGTCGTAAGTAACAATAAGGCCAAAGATTGTTTTGATTTTGATTTGATGTCCTTGTTTTAAAATAGACACTAAGCTCTCCTCACCCAAAACCACTGGCAGATTATAGAGCAATCCATCAACCTGTAAAAAGTTTTGTTAATAGACAAAACCTTTAAATATTTTTGAATATGTCAAAAATGGGACTTAAATCTTACAGTGACTTTGCCGACTTGGTTCTTGTGCACAATGATACTATATCCATATACAGACACCTCCACATCTGCCACATATGAAACGGCTCGGTTTCCTCTATTGTCATTTCTCTCTGTGATTGAGAAAGGAACCAGACCGTCCAGGTTTCCACAGGTTTCAGAGATGACATATCGGCATGTCCCTTGGAAGTCATATTTAAAGTTATCAAAAGTGATATAGTGTGGGTCGCCCCAGGCGCGGCAGACTCCAGTGAAATCTGGCACACACACAGCTTCATCCTTTTCAACACGACACTTTTCTTTTTTGCGGCAGTTTGCATTTTTGCAGGGATCTAAAAAGAAAAAGAGACACTTGTAAGTTCACGTATCCTCTGCTCCTCAATTTGTAGGATGCCCTGCCTTTGTCGTAGCATCCCACAACTCCTTTCTTCACAGAACATGTGGTGCCTCGAGGACACAAGTGGTCTTCACAAACCAGTCCTTTCACCGGATTACACACACACTTTTTGGAGCAGTCTTCATTATAAAACAGTTGACCAGGCTAAGGGCAAAGATCATTTTGTTATGAGTATGGTTTCCAAATGATTTACATTTTGGAAAGAGTACCTTGTATGTTCTTTGCCCATCAGAGCAGCCACATTCATCCTCTTCGACACATGTCTCTCCATTGAACACAAAACCGGTGTCACATTCACAGCCCTCTCTGCAGCCAGTGTTAAACGGCACTATTTCTGCGAGTCCCGAACAGGCCACACCACTCAAGTCGGCACATAGCTCATAGTGGCTGTTGGCCGGACACTTCATCGCTAAAAACAAGAAGACATTGTTTTATGTATTCCATAGTGTCCGCAACACTTAAAGCAGATGGTACTTACGACAGAAGAAAGGAGACCTCCAGATTTGAATATCCGCTCCTGCCTTCTGACAACTGAAAGCATAGGCCGCTACACTGTCACATTGCACACTTTCATCTCCATTCGCTGCACACACGTCAAACACACAGTCCTCAAAGAACTGCTTAGGGTCCAGTATACTGTGGCAGCTGGCGAAAGGACCTTTGGGCGCTGTCAATATGCCACAGTAGGTGTATTTGGAGAACACAGCTTCATGGAGTTTGTCACAGACAGGACACTGATTTCCTTCACAGCCATTTGAGCACAAAACATTTGGAATGTTTACTTTCCATGAATTTCCAAAGTTGTTCACATCAGTAGTGAGTTCTTTGTTTGGCAGCTGAAAGTCATCTCCGGAATTGCCATTGAAGTTACCGCACAGACCACAAACCTTCTTCCGATAATTACCAGGTACCGTCACAACAACACTGTATCGGAGGTCATAACTCACTCTCAGCCCAAAGTCCGTCTTAATAACATAATTGGTCCCCTCCTTGAAGACTATTATTGCACCCTGATTTATATTTATTGGTAGATTGTTGAAGATTCCGTCCACCTGGAAGACATACACATTTTTACTAATTTCACTATTCATAAAAGTGCAGGTTGTCCTTATAGTTAATTAAGATTCTAGATGCATTTCCAGTTTCTAGACACTTTTATGTCCGTATTTGACCGTCTTGGCTGGTTGCTATGTTTTGATTGAAATGGTTTGGAAAATCGCTTGAAAAAGACTTTTTTCTCTGCACTAACACGTTGCCCAGATCACTACTTTTGATACTTTACAAATGAGTGATGATGTAGGATTGACAAATGGCGACAAAATAGTAAAGAACAGTTGAACAGCTTCGTAAAATAATAAAACAATAACACTTTTTTTGTATGATATGAATGAACTTACCAAAACTCCATGTGTGTTATGTTTCATGATGATAGTTTTTCCATAGACGCTCACGGCAACAAGCTTCGTAACTGACACTTTCCGGTTCCGTTTCCACTCTTCGTTCTCAACATGAACTGAAAAAGGTGTGAGGTATGTGCCTTCGATGCCACAGCTTTGGGACAGAACATAAGTGCAGGTTCCTTGAAAGTCAAACTTTTTCCCATCAAAAGTGATGTAGTGGGGATCACCGGAGGCACGGCACACGCCCTCCCCAACCGGGTGACACTTCCGGACACCATTTTTAACTGCACACTCTTCATTAGGGCCGCAAGAGAGCTGCTTACATACAACCTTTGGAGGAAAGAGAAAAAACAAACATCACATCATGTAAATTCTTAATAGTTGTTGCAAATCAAAGCTGCATGTGTAGCTCAAAAAGAGGCTTTCAGGACAAATGTTTTTGAAATGCATAAGAAACTTGGTGACTGGGTGACTGCAAAACCTTTCTACTGTACAATGAGATTAAGATTCCAGATATTCAAGGGTGTGGATGAATGGCGTTTGTCAAAAGCCCCATTGCTCAGGGAAACACTGCACATGAAGAACAATCTTGGCAGCTTATTTTAATTATTCACTTGCACCAACAGGGCAAAGGGTCCATTTCTTCCTCATTGTAGCTGTCATACGGAAAATTTGTCTCCCAAGAGCAATAAGGTGATTGACGAGCGTGTCAGCAATATGCTATATCTTCTGTTATAGGGGCTGGTGCTATGCGTACTGGGTTGCCCTCCAACCAGGAAATGGATTAAGGGGATGCAAATGGATGGATGGATGGCTATATCTTCTTCAAATCATTGAATTTAAAAAAAATCTATTTGATGTTTTTTACTTCATCCGTCCTAAGTACCTCTGAAACAGTTGTTTTGTACTTTACAAGCGTTATTTTTCTGGCTTAGTTGTAAAATTGACTGTATTAAAGTGTTCCTGCTTTTACACTGATCCAGACCAGAGCAGAGAGGATGCACGGTCCAAGCATATCAAGCATAAATCCACTGGAGGAATGCAATTATCATTATTTTTAAAAATGCTAATAGCATTCAGTATTTCACTCTGCATCGGAGCAAAGAAAATGGTTTGAACTAAGCAGACTCTGCATACATCAACCAGAGGAATGGAAGCAGCTCATCACCAGTGGCTGTTCCACCTCTACAGTCTAGACTTTTAGAAATATGTATTATTGTGTTTGAATGGGTCGGTGTGTTTCTGCTGCTGGACACCCGCTTTCTCCTACTGATCTATAAGTATCTATCCATCCATCCATCCATATCACAATGGAAAACGCATGCTGTCCTTTTTCTACTTATAGAAAGAAAATGTAAAACTTTTGGTACTGGCCTTTTTTGTTTCCTCAAACACACACTGGCATTCTTCGTCACACTTTCCATTGGGGAAGAATACTTCTCCGATTTGGTAGTAGCGGTCTTCGTACTCACACCCACAGTGTGAGAGGGGTACACAGACGCCTCCGCTGAGGATGTAGCCTTCATCACAGATACAGTCCTCCATGCAACGTACATGACAGCCACGGGGTGGGGCCAGACTTGGGCAGGTCGCGGGACAAGCAGTCCCACACACCTCGTAGTGGCTGTTGGCCGAACACTTTATGGCTGAAGACAAAACAATGAAAAGTATTATATACGTTGATTACAGCCCACTCATTAATTACTTGAAGCTGTGTTTTATCTCCCCCAAATAAAAGAAAATGTTATGAACTCAAACTTAGAACTTAGATCCAGAGAAGATAAATTTAGAATTTATGAATGGACAGGTGTGTCGAGACACAAGAGGTCTTGCCCTTGCATGTGCATGAGGGCAGATTCTACTTTCCATATGGTTAACGTGCACCTCAAAGGGACTCAGAGTCAGAAACCAGCCTTTACCCTTGTTCTACCCTGCGGTCTAAATTACCTGCCACAGTTATTAACTCACTTCAGAACAGGTACTCCCATAATGCCATCAGTTTCTAATGATTTTTATTGATTTTTCAAGACCCACAGAATATTGTGTACTATCTGAAATCCAGACTATCTACTTTCATCAGAAAAAAATATTTTGTTTCAAGCTTGTTTTGTTCCCCTGTAGTTTTACTGAAATCACCAGTCTCAGACAAAACGCTGAGAAAAAGGAAGCAACAAGTGCATCCTGTTTTCAAAACATCCAGAGGCAGCGCTGAGCTGGCTCGATAAAATATGCTCTAAAGCTCTAAAAAGAGTGAAAAACAATTGACGTATTAATGTGTCAATGGAAATTACTACGCGGGGTCAAGGATTTTTGAACCAGCTTTTAGAGACAAGTCAATAGGGTGGGGAAAAAGTTGGAACAGACGTTGAGGTCGAAGGGGAAAAACCCTGCTGTGAGAGCCTTGTTGCCCCTTGAGTCCAGGTTATCCGCAAGAAGGCGGGTGTACTCACACCAGAGGCCTGTCCATTCTGGAATAAAATTTTGGAGTATTGTCTCTGTGGATAATAAACTAGTTTTTTTTTTTTTTTTTTCCTGATTCACACACTCACTGTCACTGGGACTGTTGGGACTGGTTGAACATTGGGTGAAGTGATGAATCTGTGCTGTGCTGTGTATTCAAAACCTTCATGAGGTTTAGATCATATTTTCTGGTTTAGTATCTGTTTTATGCACCAAAAGCACACTCTGCCTGTTTAAATTCAGTTCCTTTCCCAGAGCTACAAACAACTGCTTTTTTGTTGCTTTTTTTGTTGGAGGAAACAGTTTTTCAATTTATAAAGCTTTTTGTAATATTGGAAAGAAAGAGGTAGACTCTGCAAAAAAACTACTACTCCCAAAATGAAAAACTTACGACAGAACCGCTCGGTACGCCAGCTGTAGACTTCAGCTCCTACTTCTTGACATGCAGAAGTGTAGTCGGTGATGGCCTGACACAGAACATCTTTTATCCCTTCGTACATGCACACATCAAACACGCAGTCTTCAAAGGCGTCGGCCGGGTCTACTTGTGCGTGGCAATCGCGGAAGGGACCTCTGGGATCTTTTATAATTCCGCAATAATCATTGCTCTCATATTTATCCTTCTCAGTTATGTCACAGTCTGGGCACTTCCCTTCACACGCGTCAAGGCATCCTGGGATCTCCGCCACTCTCCAACTGGCGCCGAAGACTGCCGGTTCGACAGGTTTGTTACCGTTTTTAGGAATAAGATCGTCCTGTGGTATATCGTTGTAATTGCCGCAAAGACCGCACACAGCTCCCTTGTAGTCGCTGGTAAGAATAACAAAAACGGCACCTTTCCAGTTGTATGCAACTCTCAGGCCAAAGTTTGTGCTGATGACCGCGTACCACCCACTTTTATAAACCTTCACATCTCCATCTTGAAGACTGATTGGGAGGTTCACAAACTCGTTATTTACCTGAAAAATAAATTGGTTCAGTGTTTTCTGTGAGAAAATGTACACTGCAGTAATCATCACGCTTAAAAATAACTTGAATTCAGGTCATTATTGTAGACTATGTATGGTTATTTATGACTTGGAGATATTTGATTATGTGACGAAATTTTTTTCACATTTCAATGTAACAAACTACTTTAGCTTGAATGATAATGAAAGAATTAAAAAATAAACACTAAAAAGACAATTCACATATTAGGAGTTGGTCAATGATCCTGCCTTAGAGGGAGGAATTACCATAGCTTTGACTAATTACCAGCTGACCAGCCTAAACAACTGTTTCCCCCCTTTTAGCTGATACAATTGTACATTTGCATTTGTATTTCAATTGGAAATTTTAGGTAAACACAATGGCATGTCACAAATTAATTTTCACACTCACTCTGTGTCCTCATTCCTACTGTAACTGGTGACGCTACACTGAGGGACGAAAAATAGACCTCTTACTCTTAAAAGTAAGACATGTCGCATTTTCTAGTGCATACAGTAAAACCCAGTTCAACCCAAGTTCATAGCTGCTTGAGAGGAATACGACTGAGGGATTCATCAAAACTTTGAGTTTAGACTTTTCTCTGATCATTTCAATGGAGATATGCACAAGTGAATATTTCTTTTATCAGGAGAGGTTGCTATTATCTGCTGAGCTACCATCATTATGAGTCATTCTGGTCATATTGTTTGTATGCTTTCTTAAAGTGTTTTTTCTTGGAAAAGGTAAAATATTCAAGATTCATTCAAGTTACTCGAACTAAACTTGTCAAAACGATTTAAATTAAGAACAGAATCCTGAATTCAAGTCATATTTTGTCATGCATTTATATATATTATAGCTGTACTCACCATGACAAGTCCTTTATGTGTCCTTGTAATGACAATGCTGAGGGAGTAGACCTTCACTTCAACCAACTTGGTGTAAGCAACGACTTTATTGCCCCTGTTCTCATTCTGCACATTTACTTCAAAAGGCTCTAATTCCGTATCCTTGGAGCACAGTGCAGCTAGCTGATATACGCATGTGCCTTGAAAATCAAACTTTTTTCCGTCAAAGGTTTTATAGTGAGGGTCACCTATACCATAACACAATTTAAAGGAGACAGCCACACACTGCCTGATACCATCCCTAACTTTACACTTCTGTCCGCTCTTACAACCTTTGTCTATGCACCGCACCTCACGGTCTTTGGGGTCACACGTGCACCATCTACCACAGTCCTCATCCGCCCAAAATGAATTCCCAGCTGGAACGTAGCGGCCGTTGTAGATGCAGCCGCATTTCTTCTCCGGGACACACTGTTTTCCACTCCACACGAAGCCCTTGTTGCATGTGCAGGTCTCAATACACGGGCGTTTGCATTTGGAGGGCGCAGCTGGGTCAGAGCAGGTGGCTGGGCACGCGCTTCCACAGAGCTCATAGTGGCTGTTGCGAGGGCATTGAGCAGCTACAAAAGAATAAAAAAAGCAACTAAGATTGTGAAATTCAGTTACATTTTAAAGTTAGTAATAAAGTATTACAAACAGATTTCTCGCCAGGATATTTTAGCAGTGTTGGGGTTGGGGCTTTGCTTGCACACACTGACATACAAACAGAGCCAACATTTCTAAGTTAAAACACTGGCGCCACGTGAATGTGAAAGCCAAATCCAGTCAGACTTCTGAATCTCAGCAAGGCAGAGCCTGGCAAGGAAAGGCAAATGTATTTGTATAGCACCATTCATACACAAGGCGACCCTAACCCCAAAATAAGATTGAGACAGTCACAAAATATATAAATAGTCAAAGAAAATAGAAAAAGAGTGAAGATAAAAATCCTCCATTGTATGCACAGCTAAACTGAACTGTTTTTAACCTGGATTTAAACATTGTCAGAGAAGAAGCCCATCTCAAATTTTCAGAGAGACTGTTCCAGATTTTAGCGAATCTGAAATGCTGCCTCCCCATGTTTAGTTCTGACAAAGGGCACCAGCTGGTTAGGATTGGTTCATTTGGTGCTAACATGTCACTATTGTACTTTTGTGCGAGGCCATGGAGACTTGTACAAAAGCAGAGCTACTTTTAAGGAGCAATATGTACAATGAAGTTCTTTGTCTGTCTCCATACATTTCATATTGCCTTGATAGCCGTACTATTTCTTCAGCATATCAGCATATTGAGAACGAAATAGGCACCGACACAAGCCATGTTGACATTTTTGTTTGTAGAAAAAATATGTTGCCCTTTCAGTTCACGTTGACATAAAGGCTATAACAGGCATATATTTGTAGCATGTTTGTCGACGTGTAATGGATCAAGGCTACATTATAAAAGTATGGAATTACATTATATTCTAATCATTTTATATCTAACATGGCATGATCTAATTGAAGGCATTCAGTTGTAAAGAAAGTAATTCATTATTCAATATTAATCAAATCTTATTATCTGAGGATTTGTTATAGTGAAACAAAGTTGAAAACAAAGGAGAGAGGGGACTGATTGAGTTCCTGATATTAGTGTGGATGGATCTGCTTGTACAAAGTACTTACGGCATCTGGCTATGGTCCTCCAGTCGTAGACCTCCACTCCTGCACTTTGACATGCATCAGCATAGGCCTCCAGAGCTTTGCACAGATACAGACGCTGCCCCAATCCTATGCACACGTCAAATGTACAGCTCTCAAAGTACGCTTCTGGGTCCACTAACCTGTGGCATTGACTGAACGGCCCATTTTTTCCCGCCATTGTGATTATTCCACAGAAAGAGTTTCCTTCCCATATGTGCAGCAGCTTGTGCTCGCACTTCTCTTGACATCCACCCACACAGTCATCTCTGCAGTGGGCATCGTCCATGGGGCCAGGTACTTTCCAGCTGCTGCCAAACTCCACCACGCTCCCTGCCTGGCTGCCTGAAGGAGTTGCAAAGTCATCGCTGGAGTTCCCGTTGAAGTTTCCGCAAAGGCCACATGTATATCCTTTGTAAGAACTAGGCAGGCCTACAACCAGTGAGTGATGCCAGTCATAGCGCACATGTAGGCCAAAGTCAGTCTCAATAACAACTGAACGACCACTTTGAAAAATCAGCAGTTTTCCACTGTTTAAGGAGATAGGCAATCCCCAGGCAGTGTTGTCAATCTACATGAGACAAAAGACAAACAAAAGATAAGTCTTCATCTTTAGTAAGTGTCTACAGAGGCCGGACTTTGCAACTAAATTACAATAGACAAAGCTTAGGGAAGAGATACAATAACAAGAAGGCAAAGTTTAATTACATGAATTTTGCTGCAAGTTATTATGAACATTGAATTGTTGAATAAAATACATGTATGGATTTCAGAATTTTGCAGGTAACTGAATAAGTTGAATTATTGTAGTATACAACTCATCTTATGAATTTACTGGCAGATTGATCCACTGAATTATTATTTTCCCCACAAGTGGACGTCATAAGTTTGAATGCTTTTTCCCCAATTAAATCAAAATGGATTAGTTTTCCCCACAAATGAACTTTGTATTCTGAATAAAGGACTGAAAATGAAAAACCTGTAACTTGAAAAACAAAATTTGAACTTGAAACACAACGGAACTCAATTCAAACCCACAATGTTTTGATCTTGTTTGTTGGTCTTGTCTATACCAGTAATTTAAGATGTACAAAGTACATTTTTGTGGCCATATTTGTTTAAACTATTCATACAATACTAAAGTATTTTTCCAAATAGCACAAGTGCTTTTCGGAAGTTCAATTTGTGATCGACATGCAAGGACAGTGGCAACAGGGGTTTGGGTTTCACTTATAATTAGTTTATTAAACGTGTCGGTGTGAAAACTACAATCTTCAGTATTAAGATTCATTCTCACTTGTAATGAGAAAAAGGTAAAAATGCTTCACACGGTAAAGAAAAAGTAGTTCTCACTCCAAGTGAAAATGTTCCAATGGGAAATACCGCTATTGTTTCCATACAACATATTTGAAGCACAAATTAGATTTGTTTGTATATTGTGCTCACTATTGTGAAACATCGTCATATTGAATACAGTGTTACTGTAATCAATGCAATCAAAGTAAATAAACTCTATTCCCCCCAAAATTGAAGGCGTTGAAGATAGACTTTAGAAACAAAGAATCAGATTCAAAGAGAAGCCTTTTACCTTCATTAATTAAAAGCATGTGAGCATCAAAGTTAGTTGAATCTTATTTATTTAGTGCCTGTTTATAATTATACAGTCCTTCATATACTTTCATTTCAATTTGTGTGCCTCGTCTGTATGGTTTTAAAGTATATCTCATACTTTTGGTATGGGTATTTCTTTTGTATTTGTACTTCAAGTTATACTTTTTTAATTGTTCAAACATGTTTACACATTTCAGAGAACATACACTTTTAAAGTATTGCAGTCCTTTCCACTGATTTTAATAGAAACTTATTTAACTCAAACTTTTCAGGGTTAGTTTTTATTTTCCACAGTGAATCTTAATAACGGTTTGACTCATCTCATTACTATTGGTACTTCTACCTTTGTAGTATTTGCAGTATTCTCAGTGAAGTTGCAGTACTTCCTATTAAGTATGATGGGATGTCTATGTATTTAATATTTCTTTAAAATATTCATGTGTTCTTTCATTGTTTTTGTTATAAATGTTTCAGTGTTTCAGTGTTTCAACTTTTCAAAGCTAAGTTCTACGTTTTAGTGATGTGGTATTTGCAATATTCCAATACTTTGAAGTACTTCTAACATTTCCATGTTCAGACCAGGGACCAGAAACCGGACTCAGACCTGGAGTTAGAATGCAATCCAGACCAGGAATCCGAACCCGACTTGGACTCAAATCCAAACCTGTACCCAGATCAGGACTCAGAAGCAGACCAAGATCAAGACCCAGACAAGGACGCAGACCTGGATCAGGAATTGGCCCCAGACAAAGACCACTACTCTAGCCAAGACCAGGCCTCGAACCGTTATTCAGACCAGGACTACTACAAAAACGTTTTCAAATCTAATAATGGTGTGGCTCTTCACATTACTTTTGGTGTTCAAGCTTTAGTTAAATCTGATTGTTAGTTTTCGTTTCCTTATATTCAAAAATTGTTTGTAGCAAGAATTCCACTGTTGCAAGAATATCTATACTGTATATTGATTTAGTCATAAATCTTATGCTTTTGTTGAACTCTATCTATTTGCATATAATTAATCATTTTAGGGGGCAATTTCATAGATATAGTTTTAGAAAAGAAACAAAAGCCTTACCCTGACTAAGCCATTCTCCGAGTACACCACCGTAATAGTCGTATTGTACACCGTCACCACGACCAGTCCAACGTAGGACACTTTGCGGTTGCCTCTGTTTTCATTTTGAGCCAGAACCTCAAACGCTGGAAGACCTCTCGCTCCACAGTTTTTAGCCATGACATATGTGCACGTGCCCATGAAGTCAAAGCGTCGTCCATCAAATGTTCTGTAGTGTGGATCCCCCATCGCCCAGCAGGTGGTGAGCTCTGTGGGCTCAGGTACGCACGTGGAAACGCCATCAATCATCTTACACACATAACCAGCGCTGCACTTCACAGTTTTGCAAGAAATATCTGTAGAAACAGAACATTTTTAAGCAGGATATTTCAAACAAGTCCGAAGTGCAAAAATACAGTAAATGACAGAAAGAAATGACTGATGATGATTACCTGAGGTGTGTGCTTTACGAGTTATTTTCTTATTCATTGTGACTTCATCGAAAGTTACAAACAGTATTTCTCCTTTGATATAATCTTATCATTTAAATTATTGTAAAATAAAAACGTTTTTCAAACTAAAAAAACACCCATAGATCAAAATTTGACTTTTAAATAGAATAGATAATAATAGAATTTAATGTTGTGTATTTTTCTCAACACAAAAACCAAGGGTTTGAATTTTTGGCACGACGTTTTAGGTGTAATTTATAAAGAAAACAAAAACAAAAACCACCCAATGTCCAAGCTACCAAGACCTTTGTCTTTTTTTTTTTGGGTGAGGGGTAATGAAAATAAGACTAAATCAAAACTATAAATTTAAATCAAATGTAATTGTTTTGTCATTTTTAGAAAAAAAATTGTTTATGGAACTGTCAGGAGGAGTGGGCTAGCTCCCTGGGTACTGCACATCATATCAGCACGAACACTAAGTAGAACCTTGACAACAATCGACGCATTTTAGCATTTGTTATGGAACAAAATGTGTGCCGCAGCCCCTGAAGGACATTTCTATCGCTGTAATAACTGTAAACAGTATCATTTTACTGTTATTAAAAAACTGGCTACATACGTTTGCTTTTCGGAAAATGTTCCTGCATCATTCAATTAAAATTGTTCTTATTTTATGTCCTGATGAAAACTGACTGAGGTCAAAACATGTAACCCATGTAAATAAAATGCTTTAATAAAGATTTCCTTGGATGGCTCAAATTTTGTATAGGCTGGCTTTGTTTGAGCCTGATATAGTAGAAAGATAGTTTTCTCATAAATTTCCCCTCAACTTTTTGAGTCGTAATGCAAACAAACTACTATAACTACCAGACAGATAGACAAACAACCCCTGGTGAAAGCATAAACTTCTTGGAAGGTGTAACAAATTAAATGCACACAACTACATAAAACGTTATGGAGAAATTCCCCTAGAAGTGGCAGTGGATCAGGATAGTGCAACTTCGTTCCAAATATTCATCATTGAGCTGAAAACAACTCCTGATGTGAACAATTTTGCAACATGGTTAAATAGTCAAAACGAAAAGTGTTGTTTTAAATACCTGGTTTAAGGCATTGTCCCGGAGCACTGTATCCATTCCTCAAAGTCAGGCCAATAGTGTACACGCTGAAGGCTTCACCTGTACTTGAAATTATAGCACTGGTACCATTACTCCTTTCTCTAATTTCAGTCAAGGTAAAAGAGAAATCTGTTCCTTGTACTTTTTTCCATAGGGTATTTTTGAGCCCAACTCCATCCACTTCAATTAGTGAAGTCTCATTGGTTTTTACTATTATCAGAAGCTTGCTAAAAAAACCCTTCTGACTATGCAGCACGTATGATAAACAGAAGCGGTTGTTGGGCACTATATTTACATAAAAGGGCTCAGAGTAAACCTTGTGTTTTTGTATCCCTTCGAAAAGTACGAGGAGTTGGATGGGATGATCGGCCTCTACTACAAACGATGTTTTCTGACTATTCTCGATCTTCTTAAGCTCTCCCTTATTCAAACTATAAACATCTTTCCCTTCACCGGTTTGCACAGTGACATTTGTTTTCTGTGATGCTAGGACATAGAGGAAATCAAATGATTTATGGAATTGCAGGGGGGGGAGGATAAAACTGGAACCCCATTTACTGACTGGCACCAGCTGCTTAAAGACTTGGTTACATTGGTAGCTGCCCGTGCAGGTGTTACCCATGTAAACAGCCACTGGTTTCTTGGATCTGATTTGGGAACCAGAAACAATGTCTTTTGTCATAAATTGCACGCTCTCGTAAGGCTCAAGTGTGACCTTTATTTGGGTGCCTTCATCATAGTTTTTACTCCGGTATGTAAGTGCACACGTCATTGTAATGGTTATCTCGTTGGGCTCTTTTCCATTTGTCACAGAAAACTTTTTAAAAGAGCTTTCATGGGATCCACTTGGAGGAATGAGAAAATATTCAGTGCCCCATTCGGAAATAGGCAGAATGAAAGAGATGTCAGTGCTGTAGCGTCTGCAGATGGAAGTGGTTACAGTGACGGGCCCTGTGGAATTAATGCGGACTGTATGGGCTGTGTTCTCATTCCCATATATTCTATTATCACTAGGAAGGCTGATTGTGACCGTTTTTCCAGCCTCAACCTTTTCCTCTTTCCAAAACGTAAAAAACGGCACTTCCACATTGACTTTGACGTCTGACTGAACCGCAGTGATGTGCAGCTGGAAGCTCGGGTTATTCCAGTTGGGCTTATAAGTCTGCAAATAGGAAAGAGCAAACTCCTCCCCTGAAACCAGAGCCTGACATGATCCTGAAAGAAAAAAGAATAATGTGAAAGATTACCATCATAATTCAAGCATAATGAGCACACAAGTAATAAAGGCTTAAAATTACCTAAAAAAAAAATCTCACCATAAGAACTCATTGCAACCTAGTGGTCAGCTGTGAGACATACACCTTTTGCATGACGTAATAATATTGCGAAATTTTAGACACAATATAATTGTATACACAGTATCTGTGTATTGATTTTACACTGTGATTTTCCTGCAGATCGAATATGTTTATGTCTGAGTCCTGCTACAGGTGGCACTATAGAGAGGGCTTATCATTTGTATGCCATTATGCTCAGATCATAATAAATTATTTGTGATATTAAAGTGATTGTGCGGAGTATGTCATAAAAAAGAGAGAGAGGTACATGATTTGAAAAAAACAACCCAAGCTCCCTCCCCCTTCCTTTCTGATTGGTCTACGCCTACGTTTCCGTAACAATCAATCAACACATTTAAATGTTAATCGGAGAACACATTTTACATATACATTATTAATACACATGCACGGAGGTTTTCAGAATTATTTGTTAATGTTTTCATGACAAAAATAATGTTTTAATCCACAAAAAAGCGATCGCAGTATACCCGGCAGTAGCTATTATCATTAATTGAACATTATAGGACACATCTGCAGAGGATCTGATTATGGATATAGGTTCAGTATATAAATGGACGGATGTTCAAAATTCTTTGTTCAGTTTTTATGTTGTTCCAGAGCCTAATGAAGGCTTGATTCGGAGGCTCCGTGAAAACAAACAACTGAGCATGCGCGCAGCTTTAAGCATAAGCGCGATGATTGACAGCCCGTGGCATCACTTGATTGGTTAAAGTGGACGGCATTGTGGATTTTGAGCTATAGCTGAGAGAAGGGAAGGCGGGACATACCCGTAATATTAGAATTCATAAAATGACTTATTTTATATCAACATTTAAGGCCAAGAGGTCATTTTAATACGATTCATAATTTTTTAAATTTATTTAGAGTTCCAGACTATCACTTTAATTTCAGGTCGTAGGTTGAGCGTGTGGTCCTGAGACATCGTCAAAAGCACAGGAAGCTAAGACATTATTTGCCATGGAACCAGAGGCCGAGGTCGCTTGTTGCAGGAGGAACAGTTTTGAGGTATCCATTATATTAACAAAAAGTACAATGGAATGAAAATATAATTTGGCAAAAAATGCTGATTGCAATGGGAGACTTTTGTGTGTATGTCTTCAAGGGTGAAAACCAAATAAATAATAAGCAGAAACTGAAGCCTGTAGAGGGCTAAAGATGTGACATATTTGCTTTGTGAGGAGCTTGCACATTTCACAGATAAACACATTTTGTGCTACATTTATAACTATTCAAGGAGCTTTCATCGTGTTATTCTCACATTATAATAACAAACTATAATTTATTATCTTTCCAATAGAGCATCATTCAAACATTTGGGGAAAAGTATTCTCTTTTATTGAGGTTGTGTATTCATTTATTGATGATTTTTCACTGGTATAGACATAGGTACTTGCTCTTACTTGGATATGTATATTGTATTAGATATTAGAAAAAATCATCAGCTTAGGTTACGCCAAATTAGGTAGATAGTATCACCTTTTGCTCCCTTTTTGCATTTAGTCTTTGCAATCACAGTGATATAAATTTCAGCTCTGTAGGTGTAACCGTGTATCCTTGAGAGCATCTAAAACACAGGAAACAAAAGCCGCTGCACAGCCACGTTCTACAAAGACTGAGAAATAGAATATACCAACAATTAGGTTCTGATTTAGAAATGAGAAAAGTCAGTGTTGCAGACTTTGTATTGGTCATAAGGCTGTGCTTCAATGGCATTACAGCCCTGGCTAAAATGGATCTGTTGATTTTCAGAATTTCTTTCACATTTTCCCAAGTACAAATATCAGACTTGTATTGACATGTCTAGGGGGCGCTAGAGAACAGGCCACGTCCAGCAGACACAGGCTGATGAGATGCTGCCTTGATCCCACAGAGACCCAGGACAGAGCGGGATATCAATAGAAGATCCATTACTGTGTTGTTATAATTTTTCACTGCCGCTAAAGACAAGACTAGTTTGGTCTTTAAGGGCCAGCACCTGTTCATTACAAGTTCATGTTAAGATGTGTAAAGTTAGTTTTGTGGCAATAGGGTGAAGATGATTGTAGAATATACTAGGGCTGGGCAATAAATCAAATATAGGCAATTAATTAAATTTGAGAAAAAAGTGAAAATCGTGAAATCGAATGAAGGATATTGTGAGAGTTCCAGCAACATGAATTATAGTTGCAATATCAGCACAGTCTGTACAAGACTTTTATAATACGTATTGGGGAAACAAACATTAAAAATAGTTTTGAAACTTGAATATTGAGCGGAAACATCAAAAGATATTATTAAGGGCAAAGTCTGTCTTTGGTGACTTTCATGAAAAATGATTTAAAATCAAAATCATGCAAAGCAGGAAATAAAATCAAGATTTTACTTTTTTGCCATATCGCCCAGCCCTAGTATATACTACGCAATTTAAAAAAATGATGACTTTATTTTTAATAGTCTTTTTTAAATTGTGCAAATTTGTTAACTTACTAAGATAAAACATGGAAGGAATCATGTGAATTGAGATGTTTGGGGTTTTGGGTTTCTTAAATAAATGGGATTGCAGCAGGTGTATCGAGAAGTGAATCATACATAGGTCAGAGCCTCCCATTACAAACCAGTCCTTCCAAAAGGAAACATGTCTCTCCCATACTTCAAAACACACAAGCAAATAAAAGCCTTTTTCTCCCAAAGAATACTCCAGCGAAAACCATGGAAACCATAACTATATAAGGCAACCTTTTATTTTTACTCCTTACTTTTGGACTTTTGAACTTTGTTTTTGACATATAACAACAAGTTTGACATGGTTGGCCATATTTCTCATTCTCATAAAAGTTTTTATTCCTTGATTAATTTAGTTATGTTTATTGCAGTTAATGCTGTAGAAAGTAGCATATTTAAGTGTAGGGAAATGTAGTTATTAGTTGAGTGTATTTTTGGGAGCATCCTTAGAACAAAAAGCTTCCTCAAAAGCAAGGATTTTTTTTTTTTTATCTCAATGGGGCTATTCTTAAAATAATGATATAGAGTTATTGTTAATTTATCTTGTGCTGTGTGCTACTCATTCCTAATGTTCTGTAACTGGTGATGCAACACTGAAATTTCCCCACTGTGGGACAAATAAATCTTAATCAATAATAGGCCAGAAAAATGACCAGTTTGAGGGCCCAAAAAAGGAATAATACAATATAATAATATATATTTCTAATAACGCCACACAAGGATTCTGATCATAACTTAACTCATTGCAAGTATGCATGAAAATATTCCTTTTTGTATTACAAGAGACTTTAAAAATTTCTCGAACTAAACAAGAGCAACACAATCTTTGGGGCATATTTGATTAGTGTTGAGCTCATTTACATATGCAAGAAACTTGTAAAAACAAAAATGTTACTTTCATGGACACTTCCAGTTCATGAAGGTCATTGTGATTAAAATAAAAGGGAAAATAATTCATGTGCAGTTCTCGGGCTTCTTTGGGACTTAGTATGTTCACACGATCAACTGTAAAGGATTCATAGAGGACAAATTACAATTGAAATAATATTATTACTATTGTTAATCTAAAAACAAAGAGCTCACTTACAAATAAACAGATCTATGTTTTGAAAATGTGTTTAAAAAGTTGTATTCCTGCAGCCACGATCGTCAGCGTGTTTTGTTATGGGCAGCAAACTAGAAATCATTTGATCAAGAAGGAGAGAAGCTGTATTTGACATTAAAATAGATCTGGCTTTTCAAAAATCAACTTGTGGGTAATTTTTAAATCTATGGACACTTTTTTGCTTTTGAAAATTAACTATTTAAAGATGTTTTTGTCTAGTAACAACTTTAAGTGTTTCAAAGTCATTGCTTAAAAGGTCTCAAATAATGTAATGCACATTATGTGCTATGTGTCTATCTATGTCTGTCTGTATGTGTGTGTTTGTGTGTGTCTGTGTGTGTGTTTGTGTTTGTGTGTGTGTGTCAATAAGGACGTGTGTGTAAATGTCTGTGGGTGTGTGTGTGTCAGTCTGTGTGTATGTGTGTCTATGTGTGTGTGTGTATGTGTGTCTATGTGTGTGTGTGTGTCTGTGTGTCTGTGTGTCTATGTGTGTATGTGTGTGTGTGTGTGTGGGTGTCAATAAGGACGTGTGTGTAAATGTCTGTGGGTGTGTGTGTGTAAATGTCTGTGTTAGTCTGTGTGTGTGTGTGTCTGTGTGTGTGTGTATGTGTGTGTCAATAAGGACGTGTGTGTAAATGTCTGTGGGTGTGTGTATGTGTCTGTGTGTGTGTGTGTGTTTGCGTGTGTGTCTGTGTGTGTAAGTGTGTCTATGTGTGTGTGTGTGTGTGTGTGTGTGAACTAAACGCCGTTATCATTCCGACATCCGTTACTGCGCGTTACGCGAAGACAGCACAATAACGGTGTTGTCATAGAGAAGGAGGATGAGAAAACCTCTCAGCGATTATTGCTGATGTAAATCATATTTCCTTTACATCTACACATGTCCTACAGTTGAAGATGGCTCATAAATTGTTGTTTTTGAAACAAATATGGGTCCGTAATCGCGCTAACCACGGCTTGTATCTCCGTGAGGCAGCCACAGAGTACGCATGTTGGAGCGCAAGAAAGTCGGCTGCATACAATTCCATCGATTAGCTCACTTGCTCTTACCCTGGTTAATCTGCTAAGGACAAAAGCATCCGGGTTTGCTTACATACATATAACAACATTTTTACATTTGCTGAAAATGCACCTTGGGGTAATTTTTCAATTACTATAGGAATGATAAGAAAGAGAGGGGAAGTGTATGACGGTTGATTTTAGAAATTGGATGCAGCCGGCTGCAGCAAAACAGAGGAGTTTAACGGAGGACCACACGCGTTTATGTTTTACTTTTTAAAACTCTTTGGACTCAGTGCCAAATGGAGGATTACATATCATACGCTCAAACCATTCAACGGATTTAAACAAGGAAATGGTCTGAACCGAAGTGGATTAGTCATTTATAAAGGTATACTATAAGGTAAGACCCATAACTCATAGTTTGTGCGTTTTGTAGAACAAACATATGCGGGCATAAAACAGATTTTGCTGTAGCCAAACAAATTGTCCCACGTGATTTATATATTATATGTTTCATCTGATTGGTCTGAGTCCATGCTTCACCAGCCTCAACCGATCGTCCACCGGTGTTTTCCAACATTCACAGTGGCGGGTGTTGGTGTTTAGTGCTGTACAGCACAGAGAGAGATGAAGAGTAACAGGACAGTCAGCAGCAAAACAGCCTGCTCTAGATGGAAATAATGGCACAGTTAAAGTAAAAATGCGCACGGTCGGGTGCACATTATGTTTCCAGAACAAAACGAAAAAGTAACGCAATAGGTTACTTTTACTGGTAACTATTACTTTTATAGTGGAGTAACTCACGTTAGTATCTCAGTTACTTTTTTGGGAGAAGTAACTAGTAACCTATAACACATTTACTTTTTCAAAGTAACGGCGCCCTACTCTTGTCGTCTCGGCTGTAAATGGGAAGTCCCACGCAATTTATAGTGTCCACTGAATGTGCCGACTTTATCTATTTTATTCCAGCCATACAGGGATGTAATTTACACTGAGCTATAGGTAGATATATATGATATTTACAGCCACTTGTTTTAGATCACATTTCACTTTTGTTTTCTCACGTAGGAAACTCAGATTTTTTTATGTTTATGGGGGGAGCTCGCGCGCGGGGGAGCCCTGGCGGGTTGCGCATGCGGGTGAGCCGTGTGCGCGCGTCACCTGTTGTACACCTCACTTAGACTACTGTAGAAAGGGGGTGAGGCAAAAAGAGAACTAGCTTATTGTAGTATTTAATTGTACTAAAATACATTTATTTCGGTCAAAACTCTTTGACTCTTGGTCTTTGTTTCTGGTCAAAGTTTAATCATGCTAAAAAAAGCATCCACTTGAATTCATATTTTTTCCTTGTATCATATTGTTTGTGTGTCGTTTTATAATTTTTAGTTTACCTTATTTTTTGAATTGGTTGAAAATTTTATGGCCCCTGGGGCGAGTCAGGTGTAGTTTTAATTTACCCCCCGAAGGGCATTCAATCCTCCTGCATTTGGACCCATCCTGATGCCACATAGGCCTTACATCAGGACAGTGGTCGCCGTAGGTAACGAGCACCCGGGAACCCCATCTCCAGATTTTGATGCTTGTCATGGGTCAGGACTACCAGAAGCTGGAGGATCGACACCTATTGTTTGTATTTTTGTGAGTGGTAGGGGAACCCGAAGGCACGCAGAGGAAACTACGCAGGTACGGGAGAACCATCAAACTACTCCCCTCAGATAGTACCCCTGCTGCACAGTCCAGCTGTATTGTGCCCCTTATTCCTTTCACTCTTTTTTATACATAACTCAATGCTGTAAACTGAGGTAATTAATGTTAAAATGTTTCTCTAAATAAAGTAGTTTGATGTCCTGAGAAAAGCAAATAACGTGTTTTCTTCTTATGTTTCCGATCACGATTTCGTCTGACGCGTGAACAGCTGCTTACAAAAACATGCCATTAAAACCCCAGCACGATGTCGACCATCATCTGCCTCCGTATCGGCGGCCGATGACAATCGTTCTCCTGAGACGGTTTTATCCTTTGCTGGCGATATAATGCGTTGTTTATGTGAGATGATAATTGAAGGTGATTTGCCACTGAATGAGAAGGAGTTGTTTTGTGCTACTGTTTCGATAGACCCGTCCCCTCATCGAGGGGGGGGGGGTTCGTGTGCTGCAGGAGGATTACCGTTGTACAACTACCACATCAACGCTCCAGAAATGAGACGTCACTAAAGCAAAGTTGAAACTATTGAAGATATTTTTTCTAGACAAGATCGGTCAGGGAAAAAGACAACATTTTTGCTGTAAAATCTGCTAATTTTCCACAGTACATATAATACTGTATTTTAATGTATAAAATAAAAAGGATGTCAGTCCTGCACCCAATCTCTGTTTTCGAGTGGATTAATAAATAAAGGATTTCTAAGGGGAAAGAGCAGGAAAATGTGAAGCCATGGAGGAAATTAGCGTAAGATTCTGGTATTATACTATAATATTCAAGCCCAAACTCTCAAAACAAGTTAATAAATATACTAACAATAGGAGTTCTGTGTGGGAATTTTGTGACCAATGTTATTTAAAAAGGCCCATGAAAAAAACATATATAAAAGATGAAACATGATTTTGTGATGAGTCTACTGCACCGGGCCCACTACATAGGGTCAAGAGCTCCGCAGTCAATAAGATTTCAACATGTGTCCATATAATGGGCCAAGAACGCAAGAAGAGCGTGACATTCAGACCATTGTGAATCTCATACTTGCAGGTCCAAATGCTAGTAATGTTACTTATGGTGACATAGTTACTATTGGTTTAACTAACAATACTTGGGTTCACTATTGATGAGGAATTGCCCAAATAAAAGGCGCACAAACAGAGGCCTATATAAACAATGTATAATGAGTGTATTGAGGGCAGAGTATGCCTTGCATATCACTGATTTGTTGCTCTCCCCTGTCGCTCTTACATCTTGCAGGTAGCAAGGCCAACCCGTCTGAGCATTTTAGGGTTAATTCAGGACCATGACTTGCATAAGATCCACAAATAAACTGGAGGTTGGTGCTAATCTATTTCTTTAGCCGACCCCGAATGGTCTTTGGTGGATTAAAGTTCTAATTTGAACGGAACTGTAATGGGATCGGTTCCCGAGCCTCCGCAATTGAATTAAAATCTCAGCACTAACAGTTGGGCTGTCTTTCCATTTCCCCCATTTCACATTGCGAGTCACATTGTGAACAAACTAGGACTCTTGGAATTGTTCTACTATATATTCTATGTCATTGTTTTATATAATCACAGTAATTTCAAAAAAAAACTTTGAAGCAGCTCTGCGTGTTACTCCATGGACCTTGCACCAAAGTACAGCTGTGACTTTTGGTGGCCGATATGAACCATCTGGGACAATGAAAGAACACAGGGACTGGCCTCCGCTGGTGCCCAAGTCAGGACTAAACATGAAGAGGCAGCGTTTCCGGTTGTATGCCCCACCAATCTGGAACAATCCTTCCTAATGATGTATGGGAGGACTCAACTCTAGCATTTGTTAAAGTCCATGGCTGAAAAGTTGTGCGTATGACTGAGTTTTGTATGTCGAGTTATTCTATAGTTTTCTGATAGTTTATTACCTTACACGTTTTTTAAAATGTTTTGTAATTTTGTATGATTTTTATGTCTGTGTATATCACTTTGGGGTTGCACTGAATGGAATCATGCTTAATAAACAAACTTGATCATTTGATATGGTTGATAACAAAACAATTATATGATCCACGCGCTCAGCTTCATCAACACGGGGAGTAGAGCCTCCGCCGCTCCGCTCCAGCTCGGGAGCTTCTGCCACCCCTGACCCTCCCGTAACACCGACTGACTCACGCACTTCAAAAATCCACCACAAAACTCATCTGTTTTAGACCTAGTCACTCTCTACCGTAACTACACAGTCTTTAAAGGTACTTTTAACTTGCTATTCAGGCAGCCTGGAGTGTCTCGAAAGGCACCTAAGAAATTAAAACTTATTTTTGTGTAACAGTGTAAACGTGTACAAGTGAAACGTTCCTTAACTACATGTGAATTCAATTGGGTCAGTCAGCACAAAGGTTGCCAACCACACCTCACACTTTGAGTACGGCATGATCTCAACAACAATATCTGAATGATCCTGGGGTTTTTAAAAATCAAACTGTAAAATGCTACGATTGGCCTGTTTTTAAGCTTATGAAGTGCAAGTGTGTCATTGCTCAACTGGGGCTTATCAGTACAGACCCCGAGATCAAAAGAAGTGCAAGGGCCGACCAGAAGCACATACGTACCTCTAAAAAAACAGGACTTCTGATTGAGTCACTGAGGATAATTAACAAAAGGCTAAATTGTAAACTCTTTGTCAATGACCGTCTGCTGTGTCTTACCTGGGTATGTGACAAGGCCCCCTGTTCTGCCTTAGCACCTGAGAAAGAGCATGAGTGAGTTTCCTAGGCTTTAAACACGTCCGATGGTTAAAGGATAAGAAGGTTGTACCATCCAGCAGCAAAATCGGCAAAGCTAGTGAGGCAATCTTAGGCAAAGGATAAGGAACGTCAAAATAGTCTTTGTAGAAAGGTAACGTCTTGTAAGCAACCTATGAGGGATAAAAGACTTCGTTTTACCCACAGGTACACACGTTTTCATTCTTTCGCAAGCACTTGTAGGACATATATATATGACTTTCTTATAAGAATTTTCTTGTTTTTTGACCCATCAAGCTAAAAATGGTCCCTTAATCTGAATTATAAATAGTAGAAAAACTACTGGTAAATACATTGGCTTCTGGTTGATACAAACATGGCACGGTTGCAATAAAAAGTTTAGGTTCCTCTTTAAATTGAGATTCAAACACATTTCTAAGTAAAGTCCTAAATTGCTACAGCAGTAACCTCAGGAGGACTTTACAAAAGTTTTAAATTTTTGCCAACACGATCATAGAATCAAACAGTCCAAACCCTGAAATGCATAGAGCCGTTCCCAGCAGGAGTCAGGACACTGGTGCACTAGTCTGGGTCGATAACAGATGCTTGGTGCTACTGCCCTCTTTACATCGGTCATTTAATCACAGAGAGTTGGTTCTTATGGTTTGCTTCAAATGAAGCTTTTGTTGCTCCTGTTCCCTGTTGCAGCCGCCCGCACTTCTCAGTGACATGTAACCGTTTTATAATCTGTATCTGTATGTACTGTAACGGTTTATAATCTGTATCTGTAGGTACTGTAGCTGTTTTATAATCTGTATCTACTGTAACTACGTTTGCTGCCTCTTTTTATTCGGCTCATATTCTCCGCTGCTAAAGTTAAATATACACACTCCGATCTGTAAAGACTTCTGAACCAAGTGCAATTATAGCTCCCTAGAGTTTTAATTTTATTTTTATTCTTTATCTTTTTTAAATAATAGTCCTATTATTTTAAAGTAGTACTAGAATTTAATATGCTTCTATCCAGAATATATAACTACAATATGTGTTTATAATTTTTCGGGTGTCCTTTTGACATGTTCAGACTGATTATGTTAAAAAAAAACTGCTTTGCAGTGGCACCTTTTCCACAAACGCTAGGGGGGCCAAAATGGCGGCGATGACGTAGGAGAAGGACCTCTCACAGCAGCAGCAGCAGTCTGGGCTGAAACTGTAGCAGGTATCACTGTCATCTGAACAAGGTATAAACATATTTTCATCCGATTTGTACATAATAGTGTGCAACTCTTTAACCTTTTAGCCCTTATTTTGTGAGATTCAAGCTAATTAGTGTTGGCCAGTTAGCAAACTCAACTTGATTATCATAAAACAATGCTAACAAGTGCTAATTAATCGTTTTTTTACATTATGCCAGTCTCACTTTGCCTTAGATCTATTGACCGACAATGTAATTGTAATATCCAGAATGCTAACACCTTTTAACGGTTTTAATTAGCATTTGACAATGATGCATCACCATGTAGTCAATAGGTTTTCAACTTCTGCAGCTTTTTGTTCATAAAAGTAAAATAGTTATTAATTCCAGTTATTGATTAGCATTTAATGGATATTACAAATGGATCCATTGTGGTAAATAAATCTAAGGCAACCAAAGTGAACTGCATAAATGTAAAAACAATATTAGCTCTTGTACGCATGTGTTTAAGATTATCAAGTAGAGTTACGCTAACTTGCCAACCCCAGTTTGCTTGAATTCTCACAAATAAGCTAAAAGGTTAAAAGTGTTTGCGCACTATTATTGTAACAAAACGAGATGTAAATATGTTTAGTCTACCTTGGTTCAGATGACAACGTGTAAACCTCCTACAGTTCCAGCCCTGACTGCTGCTGCTGCTGCGAGAGTCATCGCTCCGACGTCATCGCCAGATCGCACGCCATTTTGGCGCCGCCTAAGGTTGTGAAAAGGTCCGACTTCAAAGCTGTTTTTTTTTAACATAATTCATCTGAACCATATCAAAATGGAACACCCGAATATTTAAACACATATTGTAGTTACATATTCTGGATAGCAGCATATTCAATGCTAGTACTACTTTAAGATAATAGACAATATTATTAAAATAAGAAATGAATATAAATAAAATAAAACGCTGGAGCTATAATTGCACTGGTTCAGAAGTATTTACAGATGTGTATATTTTAACTTAGCAGCGGAGAATATGAGCAGAATAAAAGAGGCAAGCAAAAGTAAAGTTCCAGCAGATAACAGATTAAAAACCAGCTACATAACATACAGTACAGATTATAAAACGTTACAGTAAATACAATAGCAGATATAAAACGGTTACATGACAATGGAGTAGTGCGGGGCAAGGGAACAGCAGAGCAAACAAATGATCATTTTGAAACGCAAACCAGAAGAATCCAACATCTCTGTGATTAAATGTCAGATGTAAGAGGGCAGTAGACCAAGCATCGGCTTTATAGACAGAGTGCACCATGTCCTGACCTCCTGCTGGAGACGGCTCTAGGGCTTTCCTGTGTTTGGACTGTTTGATTCTATGAGGTCTGTGTTGGCAAATTTATAACTTTGTAAAGTCCTCTGAGGTAACTGCTGTAGCAATGTTAGGACTGTACTTAAGAAATGTAGGTTGAATCCAATTTAAAGAGGATCTAAACTTGTTAATTTTGCAAACGGCCCATGGTTTTATCCACAGAAGCAATGTATTTTCCCAGTTGGTTTTTCTACTATTTATTCCAGATTTTGGAAATTTTTAGCCGGATGGTCAAAAACAAGAAAATTCTTATAGAAAGTCTTATAATATGCTCCCACAGTGCTTGCCCGAAAGAATGATAACGTGTAACCAGTGGTTAAACGAATGTCTTCTTATCCCTCTTTAGGTTGCTACCAAGACGTGTACCTTCTACAAAGACTATTTTGACGTTCCCATATCTTTAGCCTAAGATTGACCTCATAGCTATTGCCGATTTGCTGGCTGGTTGGTACTACCTCCTTTATCCTAACCCATCGACCGGGGTAAAAGCTATAAACTAACTTTATCGCTCCTCTTCTCAGGTGCGATGGAGAACTGGGGCCTTTGGGCACATACAGGGGTAAGACCCAGCGACGGTCATTGACAAAGAGTTACAATTAGCCTTTTGTATTATCCTCTGTGAATCAATCAGAACGTCCTGTTTTTTTAAGTGGACGTAATGTGGCTTCCTGGTCCTGGCCCTTGGCACTTCTGTTGATCTCGGTGTCTGGTACTGATACCGACACAGTTGAGCAATGACAAACTTGGCACTTCAGAATCTTAAAACAGGGCAATCGTAGCATTTTACAGTTTATTTTTAAACCCGGTCAGTGCAGATATTGTTTGTTAGATCATGCCGTACTCAAAGTGTGAGGTGTGGTTGGCAACAGTGTGATTACTGACCCAATGATTTCACATGTAGTAAAGACACGTTTTACACTTGTACACGTTACACTTGTACACAAAAATAAGTTTTATTTCTTAGGTGCCTTGCGAGACACTCCACTGCCTGACAAGCATGTAAAAAGTACATTTAATGACTGTGTAGTTACGGTGTTGAGTGACTAGGTCCTAAACAGATGAGTTTTGTGGGTGGATTTGAAGTGCTGAGTCAGTCGGTGTACCGGAGGTCCAGGGGTGGAAGAGCTCCAGAGCTGGGGAGCAGAGCGGCGGACGGCTCTACTACCCCGTGTTGATGAGCTGGAGCGACGTGATCAGATAACTGTTTTGTATCAACCAATCAATTGATCGGTTTGTTTATATAAGCATCATTCATATCCAGTGCAACCCAAAGTGCTTTCCACAGACATAAAATCATACAAAATTACAAACATTTTAAAACGGTAAGTATAACTAATAAAAACTATAGAATCTCGACAAATACAAAACTCAGTCAGACGCTCAACTTTCAGCATGGACTTTAACCATGCTAGAGATGAGTCTCCCATACAGCATTAGGAAGACTGTTCCAGATTGTTGGGCATAAACCTGAAACGCTCCTCTTCATGTTTAGTCCTGACTCTGGCATCACAGCAGGAGGCCAGTCCTGTGTTCTTCATAGTCCCAGGTGGTCATAGGCACCAACAAAGTCTCAGATGTACTTGGTGCAAGACCGAGGAACAAGCAGAGCTGCTTCAAAGTTCCTTTTTTTGAATACGTGATAATAAAACAATGACATAGAGATAAGAGTAGATCAATTCCAAGAGTCCAAGTTTGTTCACATTGTGACTCTCAACTGTGAAATGGGGTGAAAACATGGAAAGACAGCCAAAAATGTTAGAGCTGTGATTTTTTAATTCATTTGCGGAGGCTCAGGGAACCCAGATCCCATACAGTTCCGTTCAAATTAGAACTTTAATCCACCAAAGACATTCTGGGTCGGCTAAAGACTATAGCATTAGCACCCAACCTCCAGGTTATGTGTGGTCTTTTGAAGTCATGGTCCGAATTAAACCCAAAATGCTCAGAAGGGGTTGGCCTGCAAGATGTAAGCAGAGACAGGGGAGCAACAAATCAGTTGATGGCAAGGATCCGCCCTCAATACAATCATTATACATAGTTTATATAGCAGCTGTTTTGTGCTGCCTTTATTTGGGCAATCTCCTCATCAATAGGACCCCCAGTTTTTGTTATTTAAACTATAGTAATATGTCACCATAAGTAAAACTTCACTAGCCATATGGACGGAAGTATGAGATTCCCAGACAATGGTCCTGAAGTCGCGGCTCTTCTTGCGTCGTTGGCCCTATATTGGACACATGTTGAAAGCGTATTGACTGACAGCTCGTGACCCGATGTAGAAGGCCAGTAGCGTAGACATCACTAAAGCATGCTTTCATCTTTTTAAATAATGGTTTTTTTTCATGGGACTTTTTAAATAACATTGGTCCCAAAATCCCACACAGAAATCACTATTGTTAGTATATGTATTAACCTTTTTTTGAGAGTTGGGGCTTGAATAAGTTTATAGTAAATACCACAGATTCTTACGCTAATTTCCTCCATGGGCTGGCACATTGTTCTGCTCCTTCCCATTAGAAATCCTTGTAATTTAGTAATCCACTCAAAAACAGAGATTGGGTGGCAGACGGACATCCCTTTTATTGTTAGACATTAAATACAGTATAGATTTGTACTTTGGAAATTGCAGATTACAGCCAAAAAATGTGTCTGTTTCCGTCCCGATCTTGTAATAGAAAAAATATCTTCAAATAGTTTTCCAACTTTGCCTTTATTGACGGCTATTTCTGGAGCGTTGATAGGTAGTTGTACAACGTAAATCGCTCTGCAGCACACGTCGCTGAGGGGACGGTCTATCGAAAAGTAAGCAAAAACAACTCTTATCATTCATGGCAAATCACCCTTTCAATTATCATCTCACATAAACAGCATTATATAGCACAGAAAAGAGATAAAAAAAACCGGTCTCCAGGAGAAAACGTGTCCGCCGATACGGGGCAGAGTTGTCGACAAGTGATGGGGTTTTAATGGCCCTGTTTTTGTAAGCTGCTGTTTCACGCGTCAGACGAATCGTGATCTAAACTAAGAAGAAAACACCGTTATGCTTTTCTCAGGACATCAACTGCCTCCTTTTAATTTAGTGAACATTTTAACATTAATAAACATACAGGCATTGAAGTTATGTATAAAAAGGGTGAAAGAATATGGTACAATACAGCTGAATGGTCGCAGCAGGGTCTTTCCTGAGTGGAGTTTGCATGTTCTCCCCGGACCTGCGTAGAGTTCCTCTGCGTGCTTCGGTTTCCCCCGACCCAACTAAAAACCATTACACAATAGGTTCGGATCCTCCAGCTCTTGTAGTCCTGACCAAGACAAGCATCAAAATCTGGAGAGGGGTTCCCGGGTGCTGTTACTACGGCGACCACTGCTCCTGAAGGTAAGCCTATGTGGCACAGGATGGGTCAAATGCAGAGGATTGAAATGCCCTCGGGGTTAATAAACTACCACCTGACTCACCACCGGGGCCATAAAATAAAACAATTCAAAAATAAGGTAAAAAACATATAAAACAGACACACAAACATATAGATACGAAAGGAAAAAAAATATGAATTCAAAGTGGATGATTTTGTAGGATGATTAAAATATGACCAGAAACAAAGACCAAGACGTCAAAGATTTGACCGAAATAACTGTAGTCTAGTTACAATTAAATACTAAAATAAGCTAGTTCTTTTTTGCCTACCCCTTTCTACAATAGTATAAGTGAAGGTGTTAGCAAAAGGTTTTTCCAGAAGCAATGCAATAGGATTTTGCATTAACATAAAGAAATCTGAGTTTCTAAAGTGGAAAAGTGAAAATTTGATCTACAACAATGGCTGGTAAGATCAATTATATAGCTACCTATATATCAGTGTAAATTACATACCATTACTGGGCACGGATAAAGGAGATAAGTGACATTCAGTGGAACTCATAGATGCAGGAACTTACCATTTACAGACGAGACGACCAGTGTTGGGCACGTTTACTTTGAAAAAGTAATTAGTTATAGTTACTAGTTACTTCTCCCAAAAAGTAACTGAGTTACTAACGTGAGTGACTCCACTATAAAAGTAACAAGTTTACCAGTAAAAGTAACTATTTGCGTTTACTTTTCGTTTTGTTCTGGCACAGAATGTGCACCGGCGTTGCGCATTTTTACCGTTTAACAGTGCCTATATTTCCATCTAGAGAAGGCTGTTTTGCTGCTGACGCCTTTCACTCGTGCATCTCGCTCGGTGCTGTTAGCACTAAACACCAACACCCGCCACGTGTATGTGGAAACACCGTGACAGAGCGGTGAGGCTGGTGAAGCACTGACTTCATCCAATCAGATGATCATATACATCATATAAATCAAGTGGACAATTTGTTTGGCCCCTAAACCAGCCCAAAAAATATGTTTTATGTGTTTGTTCATACAAAACGCAAAACCTATGAGTTATGGGTCTTATTTGTATGGGACCAACATCAGCACTGTACTTCACCATATTGTACTATGTTTATTTCCACAATCTTTCAACGCTCACCTATAACCGGTGTAGTGTATGGGGAAACCGGAGCACCTGGATGAACCTACGCAGGCACAGGGTGAACATGCATAAATCACTCAAAAAGGCATTTGATCCACCCATCGCTAGGTGGATTGAACATAATCCATTACAAGAATATCTTGAATTGTAATTGTATGTATAACCACCAATCTCTTCCAATTCCCCCTCACATCAGTACCCCGGATGTTGGGCGGGGTGGGTGCCGCCAGAGGTCCAAAATAAGAGTCCTCCTTTGTCCGTTATACTGATGTTGTTCAGATGAGAATTCAGTCACATATTAAAGGTTGAATGCTTTCTCCTCGGGTTAGTACAGATAGCTCGGAGTTTTAGCCAAGTTTGTTAATTTGTATCGGCACAGGTCAAGAAGAGAGCAGCTCCAATAGTGCTTTAGAAAACAGAGTTTAAGATTGAAAATTCCAAATGTATCACACAACAGACATTTAACTATGTAGTATATTCGGGTGGAACCTGGGTGGTGTCTTTGTCTGTCATTTGCTGTGTCGATTGTAGCTGCATGAATCTGAAATTTACTTCTATCTATGAAAATTATAATTCATTATGTTTTCATTATCTTAAAATAATACATTATGTAAATGTATTATTATTATTATTTTAAATTATTATTATTTTACATTATGTAAAATAATACATTATGTATTATTTTTGCAAATGTGATTTACTTCCTGTACTCAAGAACAAATAAAATGCATTGTTTGTGGTCGTGTGTCGCCCATAAAAATAAAAATGTATCCAGAAAATATTTACTTTTGAAATAATTGTACGACTGAAATAGAATGAGTAGACTGTATAAAGTAATAGGAGGACTGTCAGGAAGAACAACACCACAAGTGGTGGAAAGTTACAAGTTACACTCTGCTGTAATTTCTAAACTTCTTAGAATTAGTTATAAAGCCCTTAATTGACTGTTGCATGGAGGCAATACTTTGGATTTGAAAGGCAGAGAAGAATAAGCCGCTCGATGGTGTTTTTGAGAAACAATATTGTAACATGGTTCAAAGTGTGAAGGTTCTGAACCCACCCATCAATTTTATTATTGGGGTTCTCTCGACTGATGATGATAGTGACTCCGTACTATCTCGATGATCACAGTTCTGGTGATGGACACGGCTAAGTTGTTGCCTCTGTTGTTCATTCTGCACGGTGACTTTAAATTGGCTCCAGATACGGTTTCTTCACTACACAACGCAGCCAGTGTGATATTTACACGTACCCTGGAAGTGGGGATGTCAAGAGCATTGGGTAATTCATAATCCTGAATATTTAGGTCACTTATGAAGTAAAATAAATAGTACGTATGACCTTTTTTAGAAACTGTAATGAATTAATCATTGTTCAACTGTAATATACAAATTGTGACATCCGTTACCTGGAAGTCAAATCTCCGGCCATCAAATGTCATGTAGTGAGGGTCTCCCTCGGCTGTACATGTGGCAAAGCTTGTGGGCCGACAAGCACGGATCCCATCCACCACAGAGCACTCCTCATTGTCCGCGCATGAAGCCTCATTGCAGACCACCATCCCCGAGTCCGTGTCACACTCACAGAGGCGCCCACAGCCGGGCCTTCCCAGATAGCGTTGACTTGGTTTGTAGTAGCGCCCTGATAGGAGCCGCCGCAGTTTGCTTTTGGGACGCACACGCCGGCGCTCAGGACATAGCCCTTATCGCACACACAGGTCTCCCACACAAACGGTGGGCACAGATCTGCTTCTGCTCTGGGAAGGGGCAGGTCGGCTGGCACGGGCTGGCACATTGCTCAAAGTGACTGTGGGGCTGGCAGTTCATTGCTGCAAACAAAGTAACATGTATCAGCTTCATGTGCTGTTGCTCTTTCGGATCATGTCTGTGTTTTTTTTGACATGTGTTTCACTAACAAACCACCAGTGGACTCTGCAACTGTTCGAAAAAGGCGCATAAATGAAAATACGAGTGATCTATTTATGGGAATGATAAACTTTGAGAATGCATAGTGTTCTACTGTAGATGAACTGTTTAACTCTGTCACCTCTAGTGTTTTGAATGTTCTGGATACCGTTGCCCCTGTGAAGGTTAAAATAGTGAAAAATAAGCAGAAGGCGCCGTGGGCTAAAGCAGACTCAGTCAGGGCACAAAAGAGAAATTGCCAGAGGGCCGAGCGGAGTGCCGCAAGTCCAACCTCCAGATTGATTACGAGATCTTCAAAGATAAGTTGTGCGAGTTTAACCGGGTGCTACGTAGTACGAGAGAAAGGTATTTTTCTGAAATGATTGAAGGCTGCAGCAACAATCTGCGTGTTCTGTTCTCAACAGTTAATAGATTAACAAACCCCCCTGTTCAAATGCCATTAGAGCTTACTTCCAAACGTAAATGCAAAGAGTTTTTCAATTTTTTCAATGACAAGGTTCAAGGCATCAAAAACGCCATTGTCTTCAATCCACAGATAACCATCCAACAGCCAAAAAGGCTCTTTGAGCTAACTCACTTTGCACCTGTAAATGATAAAACTGTCCAAGAGATAATCTCCAGTTTGAGCTCCTCCACATGCAGCCTGGATGTACTACCCACTAGATTTCTGAAGTCTGTTCTGTGCAGTCTGTTACCTTCACTCACACAGATAGTAAATATGTCCCTTCATTCTGGAATATTCCCAAAGGCCCTGAAAACTGCAGTCATCAGGCCCCTGCTAAAAAAAGAGCAGCCTGGATGCTACGGTACTTAACAACTATCGTCCCATCTCAAATCTGCCATTTATGGGGAAAGTCCTTGAGAAAGTTGTCTACCTACAGCTTACTAGATTTCTCATAATCAACAACTCATTTGATATGTTTCAGTCCGGCTTTAGACCCCACCACAGCACTGAGACTGCTCTCGTCAAGGTTACAAACGATATCCGGCTGAACACTGACGCAGGCAAAGTCTCAATCTTGTTAGATCTTAGTGCTGCCTTTGACACCGTCGACCATGAGATCCTCTTACAGAGATAAGAGGACTGGGTTGGAGTCGCTGGCACCGCCCTAAGTTGGTTTAGGTCTTACCTTGAGGACAGGAAGTACTTTGTGGAGATTGGAAACAGTGTCTCAGATCATATGGCCCTGACCTGTGGAGTACCACAGGGGTCGATCCTGGGACCTCTTCTGTTCATTCTCTACATGCTGCCGTTAGGTCAGTTAATACGCAGAAACAAAGTGTCCTATCACAACTATGCAGACTACACTCAGATCTATGTCTCACTGACTGCAGGAGAACATGGACCAGTGGACTCACTCCTTCACTGTATCCAACAGATCAGTGAGTGGATGCAAAACAACTTCCTTCAGCTAAACGCAGACAAAACTGAAATGATTGTCTTTGGTCCCCAGAAACAAAGAGAGAGCGTCATCTGTCACCTACAGTCTCTCTCCCTAAAACCCTCAAACAAGGTTAAAAATGTAGGGGTAATACTGGACTCGAACTTAAATTTTAATAGCCACATCAAATCAGTAACATCAGCAGCTTTTTACCACCTAAAAAACATTGCCAGGATCAAAAACATAGTGTCTAAAGCAGATTTGGAGATTCTTATCCATGCATTTGTCTCCAGTAGGTTTTACTACTGCAATGGCCTGCTCACAGGTCTGTCCATACAGGCGGTAAAACAGCTGCAGTACATTCAAAATGCAGCAGCTCGAGTCCTGACTAGAACCAGGAAGTACGACCACATTAGTCCAGTTCTCAGGTACACAGCACAGGGACTGGACTCCTGTTAGTGCCCAGAGTCAGAACTAAACATGGGGAGGCTGCTTTTCAGATTCATGCTGCTAAAATCTGGAACAGTCTTCCTGAAGATGTGAGAAAGGCCTCCTCAATGACAATGTTTAAAACCAGGTTAAAGACAGTTCTGTTTAGCTGTGCATACAACTGAGGGATTTTATATTTTTAGCTTTCTTTTTAATGTTCTGTGATTATTTATGATTTTAATGCTTTCTTTTTTTGTTCAGCACTTTGAATTGCCTTGTGTATGAATTGTGCTATATAAATTAACTTGCCTTGCCTATATGATATTTTTGTTATTTGCATAATCTTGGGAAGGAACAAGCAGACCAATCAATCAGGATGAGGGAGCATTTCTCCTGTCCCACACATGGGACACCCTCCCTCTTGAGACCACCTAGCGAAAGTAGGCTTTGTCAGTGTGAGCAACTGGTCGGTAAGAGCAAAGTCGAAATAACCAAATCAAAGGATTCCAACCACAATCAATCGAACACAAAATCAGCCTGTATGCAGATGATATCCTCCTCTTTTTACAAAACCCACCTTCATCATTACACCACACAATAAACCTCATCGAATCATTTTCCAAACTCTCACAATATTCAATCAACTGGAGTAAATCCTCAATTCTCCCCCTACAGTCAAACAGTTGGGATGTTGCAGCCATCACACCTCCTGTCCCACTCTCTTCAAACCACATCACTTACCTGGGAATAAAGGTTTCCTCCAGGCTCTCAAAGCTGTTCCCTCTCAACTTCCCCCCCTTACTCAAACAATTAGAAGAAGATTTACAACGCTGGATGAATCTCCCCTTTTCAATCACAAGCAGAATCTCTTTGGTTAAAATGTCAATACTCCCCAAAATCAACTACATACTCTCAATGACCCCTGTTCAACCCTCTCAAACCTGGTTTAAATCACTCAACTCTGCCATTAACAAATTCTACTGGAAAAACAAACCACCCCGTATCAAACTCGCAACACTACAGAATCCAAAACTACAGGGAGGTCTCAATGCCCCAAATTTTTACCACTATTCATTAGCTAATCATTTACAGTAAATACACAAATGGATCCACTCAAACACATCTGACTCAATCTGGATGGATACTGAACAATCACTTTGCAATAACATCAATCTCTCAGACCTACCCTTCCTTAATCAATCAATAAAGAAATACCAACTTTTCAAAACACCAACAAATTCGGCAGCTCTGACAGCCTGGTGGAAACTCCACGATTTAACAAACACCCCCCTTGCCCCATCCATCCGCTCCCCAATTTGGCACAACCCAGAATTCACAAGCAATAATAAACCTCTGTACTTCCATTCATGGGCAGATAAAGGTATAACTCACCTCAATCACATTCTCACAAATAACAGTTTAAAACCACTGACACAGTTGGCCCAGGAGTATGGCATTGGGAGTAAATGCTTCCTCGAATACTTACAACTAAAATCAGCAATACAAAAAAAAATCAACATCCAAACAATAAATCTAGGCCTTCATGATACAATTGCGGATTTCATAAATATTCCCCCCAAAAAACTGAACACCAAAATATACAAAATAATCATCAAATCAGATAATACACAATCTCTTCCAACTGCAAAATGGCAACAAGATTTAGAATTTACTCCCAGTGCCAACTTCTGGACCCAAATCTGCAAAAATATGTATTCAATGACCACCAACTCCAACCTCCAACTCATACAATTCAAAATCCTACACAGATATCACTACACCGGTTACAAATTATCAAAAATGGGATCCACTTCAGACATCTGCCCACACTGCACACAGGGTTGTAGGGACAATTACATTCACGCTCTTTGGCACTGCACTCCGGTCCAAGCATTCTGGAAAGCCGTCACTCAATCACTCACCACTTCACTTGGCTGCAACATCCCAATGTCCCCATCCCTCTGTCTTCTAGGAGACATATCCACACTCCCCATCAATCAGGGTAAATCAAAGTATCTTTTAATGTCGCTAGCTATCGCCAAAAAAACAATACTCATAAACTGGAAATCCAAAACCAACATACACACCTCCACATGGGAAAACTTAATGTCAGATTATATTTCACTTCAAGACATACCCCCCAACCACACCTACAACAATACACCCAGACCCCACTCACAAGCTAACCTTATATACTTTACCTATTTACCTATTACCACTATTTATGTCATCTTGTATTTTGCACACCTCTCTCTCTCTCCCTGCTGCAACACCACTGTACCCCTGTTTTATGTCATATATATATAGATATACATACATTCTATGGTGATATGTTGATGAGGAGGGAATAAGAATAAATTAATAAAGGAATAATTAATAAAAATATAAAAATAAATAACAAAATAATAAATAAACAAATAACAAAAAATAAGTCCTCTTCCCACATGCATCTCAAGCATACACTTTTAATGCACAACATCCCAAACCTGTTTTTAATGCACCACACAGTCACACATTATGCTGGGATGCTGCTGGAAGAGAAACACTAATCATCTACCACCTCGCTCCCATCTCTGTGTGTCCCCCTCCATTGGATTATAGCACCTCAACTCGTCCTATGTTTTTACTATTATTATTATTATTATTACTATTATTATTAGACTCTCTCTTTTCTTTCTCCCCTCTCTCACTACCGGTCAATAAAAGAAAATCTTCAACACCCTCAGATACCTATTCAATACACCAAAAGTGAATGCTTATATGTTTATGTAGGTGCATGTCTAAATGTACAAATGGGTCTATAATGTCTGTGCTGTAATATATTGTATATGCCAATAAAAAATTAAAAAAGAGCAAAGTCGGTAAGATCAGCTGATAAATGACTCGTTACCAAGACGGGTGATAGTTCTGAAGAAGGCATGCAGCTCTGCAGCTGAAACAAGTTAATAACTAACTTGTTTTTCAAAAGATGAACCTTTTTAAATCATGTTGTGGTATAATTTGTTCACTAACATTTACATTGACAAGATAAGACACAATTTGACTTCTCAATATAAAATGTTGAGTGGCAACACACCTCCCTCTAGTGGCAGAAGTTGAAACTAAGACATATAACAAGACATTTAAAACACTTTTTAAAAAATGCAGATAAAGGTTCTGTCCATGACAGAATAAGGATTCAGTCGGCTATACCTGAAGTTTTACAAGTGGTTTATTGTATTAGCTATATTTATTTAGTTTCACTTTTTATTTGCATGCACATCTATGTGTTAACAGGTATTACCCGTGTTACTTTTAAGTAAGAAAAGTGCTCTACGAATAAATATTGAATGTTTGATAACAAGAAAAATTACCTTTAAAATATCTATTGTTGGTCCATATTAGTATTGGTAGTAAAGGATCTTGTTTATTGCTCTAAAAATGTGATTTCTATCTGCAGTAATGATGTGGTATTTGCAACACTAAAGCAATTGTGACAATTGTCTAAATTGCTTTAGTTTGTGTTGAATTAAAACTAAAATAACAACTCACGGCAGCCAAATTTCCGCCTCCAGCCGTTGATTTCGACTCCTTCCTCACGACATTGCTGAGTGTAGGAGGCCAGCGTCTGACAAAGTATCTTCTTGTCCCCCTTGTTCATACACATGTCAAACACACAGCTGTCCAGGAAAGGTTTTGGAGCCACCTTTTCATGGCATATCTCAAACACATTATGGTGTTTAGCGGTGAGGGCTCCGCACAAGTCTTCTGTCTCATAAACCTTGCGTTGCTTATCATCACAAGCTGGACAGTCGTGTTGGCACGTGTCACTGCATTTCTTGTCTTTTTGATTGGGAGTTCTCCAGCTTTTTGCCCAGTCCACGACATTGGACAACAACTCTCCGGCTGGGTTTTGAATCTCATCAGTTTTGTCTCCATTGAAGTTGCCGCACAGGCCACAGACCAGGTTGTAGTAAGAGCTTGGGAGCTTGATAATAAGTTCGTGGTTCCAGTCGTAAGTAACAATGAGGCCAAAGATCATTTTGATTTTGATTTGATGTCCTTGTTGTGATATAGACACTAAGCTCTCCTCACCCAAAACCACTGGCAGATTATAGAGCTCTCCATCAACCTGTGAAAAGATTAAAAAAAAACAAAAAAAGCATTTAAATCTTTGTGAGTATGTTAGAAATAAGACTTAAATCTTACAGTGACTTTGCCGACTTGGTTCTTGTGCACAATGATACTATATCCATACACAGACACCTCCACATCTGCCACATATGAAACAGCTCGGTTTCCTCTATTGTCATTTCTCTCTGTGATTGAGAAGGGAACCAGACCGTCCAGGTTTCCAAAGGTTTCAGAGATGACATATCGGCATGTCCCTTGGAAGTCATATTTAAAGTTATCAAAAGTGATATAGTGTGGGTCGCCCCAGGCGCGGCAGACTCCAGTGAAATCTGGCACACACACAGCTTCATCCTTTTCAACACGACACTTTTCTTTTATGCGGCAGTTTGCATTTTTGCAGGGATCTAAAATGAAAAGGAGACACTTGTAAGTTCATGTATCCTCTGCTCCTCAATTTGTATAGGAATGGGCCCTGCCTTTGTTGTAGCATCCCACAATGCCTTTCTTCACAGAACATGTGGTGCCTCGAGGACACAAGTGGTCTTCACAAACCAGTCCTTTCACCGGATTACACACACACTTTTTGGAGCAGTCTTCATTATAAAACAGTTGACCAGGCTAAGGGCAAAGATCATTTTGTTATGAGTATGGTTTCCAAATGATTTACATTTTGGAAAGAGTACCTTGTATGTTCTTTGCCCATCAGAGCAGCCACATTCATCCTCTTCGACACATGTCTCTCCATTGAACACAAAACCGGTGTCACATTCACAGCCCTCTCTGCAGCCAGTGTTAAACGGCACTAGTTCTGCGAGTCCCGAACAGGCCACACCACTCAAGTCCGCACATAGCTCATAGTGGCTGTTGGCCGGACACTTCATCGCTAAAAACAAGAAGACATTGTTTTATGTATTCTATAGTGTCCGCAACACTTAAAGCAGATGGTACTTACGACAGAAGAAAGGAGACCTCCAGATCTGAATATCCGCTCCTGCCTTCTGACAACTGAAAGCATAGGCCGCTACATTGTCACATTGCACACTTTCTTCTCCATTCGCTGCACACACGTCAAACACACAGTCCTCAAAGAACTCCTTAGGGTCCAGTATACTGTGGCAGCTGGCGAAAGGACCTTTGGGCGCTGTCAATATGCCACAGTAGGTGTATTTGGAGAACACAGCTTCATGGAGTTTGTCACAGACAGGACACTGATTTCCTTCACAGCCATTTGAGCACAAAACATTTGGAATGTTTACTTTCCATGAATTTCCAAAGTCGTTCACATCAGTTGTGAGTTCTTTGTTTGGCAGCTGAAAGTCATCTTCGGGATTGCCATTGAAGTTACCGCACAGACCACAAACCTTCTCCTGATAATTACCAGGTACCGTCACAACAACACTGTATCGGAGGTCATAACTCACTCTCAGCCCAAAGTCCGTCTCAATCACATAATGGGTCCCCTCCTTGAAGATAAGTACTGCACCCTGATTTATATTTATTGGGACATTGTTGTAGATTCCATCCACCTAGAAGGCATACACTTTTTACACATTTCAATATTTAAAGGTGGAGTTTTCTTTATAGTTAAGATTTTTGAATGTTTATAAAGTCAGATGGCTGCTGGCTGGTTTTCATGGTGTAATATGCAAACAATATATAACATCAAACAGTTCCAACATTTTGATGCTATGAAAATCCTTTTAGCTTTATGCCAATTTAATCTTGAGTGCTTTTTTCAATATGTAAACAGAGCTTTTCAAACCTTGAACTCAACCTCAACCACAGAGCAAGTTTCAGAACTTTTTTGGGCTAAAGTCAGATCAGATACTGGCTCCAAGATGGGATTTGAATTTTCGATGACTACATTTGATAATGGATTGAATGGACGAAGGTGGGACTACATCCATATTTGTTCTATCAAAGATCAACACCTTATGACAAGTAGTATTGAGAACAGCTAGATAGAGTTGTTTACATTTCTTAATGTTATTTAATTAATTTATTTTGCTACTTATATGAATGAACTTACCTGAACTTTAAATGTTTTATGTTTCATGATGATAGTTTTTCCATAGACATTCACAGCAACAAGCTTCGTAACTGACACTCTCCCATTCCGTTTCCACCCTTCGTTCTCAACATGAACTGAAAAAGGCGTGAGGTGTGTGCCTTCGATGCCACAGCTTTGGGACAGAACATAAGTGCAGGTTCCTTGAAAATTCAACTTCTTCCCGTCTAAAGTGATGTAGTGGGGATCACCGGAGGCACGGCACACGCCCTCCCCAACCGGGTGACACTTCCGGACACCGTTTTTAACTGCACACTCTTCATTAGGGCCACAAAGGAACTGCTTACATACAACCTTTGGAGGAAAGAGAAAAATAAAGTTATCTTTGATGATGAATATACAAAAAACAAATTAACAATCAAATTGAGAGTAAGTAGGAAGGAATAAGGAATTCTACACCAAACTCATTATAGAAACTGTTTTGAGAGCAAAGAATGAGTTACATGGATTTTTACTACGTAGTTCAAATATTGTGGTTTGAAAGTTAGGTACCCCAGCTTTGAATTAATTAAAGCAAAGGAAAGTTTCTCACCCATCATCTGTACTTCTTAGCAAGTTTTCCCGACGTTTCGTCCTCAATCCTAAGGACTTCTTCAGGGAATTAATTCTCAGACCGCGCGTTGGAGATGATGGGTGAGAAACCTTCCTTTGCTTTGACTAATCCCTGTACGACTGAGGGTTTACACAAACTTTTAATTAATTAATTAAAAACTAGATGCACAACAATATATCACTAGGCCACACAGCAAGAAGGTCCTGGGTTCGAATCCCGGTCGGAACAGGGTATTTCTGAGTGGAGTTTGCATGTTCTTCCCGTGCCTGCGTAGGTTTCCTCCGGGTACTCCAGTTTCCCCTACCACTAAAAACATGTTCACCAGGTTAAATGCTCCAGCTCTGGTAGTCCTGACCAAGCCGAGCATCAACATCTGGAGATGGGTTCCCAGGCGCTGTACTACGGCGACCACTGCTCCTGACGTAAAGCCTTAGAGGCATCAGGATGGGTCAAATGCAGAGGATTGAATTGCTATACGGGGATTAATAAAAGTGCACCTTAAATAAATAAAAATAAAGTAATGCATTGAAAACTGTCATTGACCGTGTTATAGGACACGGTCACATGCCAAGTGGCCCAGATCGTGACAGCAGTGTTCACATTGTCTCCCATAGAATGCCTCTTGGGAAGATTTGTCAATTGAATGTGTCTTTTAAAGTAGAACAACCCCATTCATTCACTATGTAGTTCTGACCAGTGACGTGCAGTCAGGGGAGGCCTCACCTGCCATCATAGAAAAAATAATTATTATTTTAGTCAAAATTTATAATTGCTTTCCACTGTCTTATGCTTATAAAGTATTTTCGGACTGTTTCCGAACAGTTTTGATCATTTCTGTAGTCAAAATTGCTGAAATCCTATTTTTCCTATTAAAAGAGACATGGTGAGGCAGCGCTCCTGCGTGCCTCCCCACAGACCGCTCGCTCCCACACAGTGTGTGTGTGAGTGCACTCAGCTCATGCTGTTGATATAACGCTTTTTGTTTCATCATCCTGCTATGAAAACATTTGTTTAACTTGTCATAGTGTTTAGTAATGTATTGTACGTACAGTGCCTTGCGAAAGTTTTCGGCCCCCTTGAACCTTTCAACATTTCGCCACATTTCAGGCTTCAAACATAAAGATATAAAAAAAATTTTTTTTGTCAAGAATCAACAACAAGTGGGACACAATCGTGAAGTAGAACGAAATGTATTGGATAATTTAAACGTTTTTAACAAATAAAAAACTGAAAAGTGGGGCGTGCAATATTATTCGGCCCCCTTGCACTAATACTTTGTAGCGCCACCTTTTGCTGCAATTACAGCTGCAAGTCGCTTGGGGTATGTCTCTATCAGTTTTGCACATCGAGAGACTGGACTTCTTTCCCATTCTTCCTCGCAACAGCTCAAAACAGCTCGAGCTCAGTGAGGTTGGATGGAGAGCGTTTGTGAACAGCAGTCTTCTGCTCTTTCCACAGATTCTCAATTGGATTCAGGTCTGGACTTTGACTTGGCCATTCTAACCTGGATACATCTATTTGTGAACCATTCCATTGTAGATTTGGCTTTATGTTTTGGATCATTGTCCTGTTGGAAGATAAATCTCCGTCCCAGTCTCAGGTCTTTTGCAGACTCCAACAGGTTTTCTTCCAGAATGGTCCTGTATTTGGCTCCATCCATCTTCCCATCAATTTTAGCCATCTTCCCTGTCACTGCTGAAGAAAAGCAGACCCAAACCATGATGCTGCCATCACCATGTTTGACAGTGGGGATGGTGTGTTCAGGGCCATACGCCAAACATATCGATTTGCATTGTGGCCAAAAAATTCAATTTTGGTTTCATCTGACCAGAGCCCCCCCTCCCAGGTGGCTTGTGGCAAACTTTAAACGAGACTTTTTGTGGATATCTTTGAGAAATGGCTTTCTTCTTGCCACTCTTCCATAAAGGCCAGATTTGCGCAGCGCACAACTGATTGTTGTCCTATGGACAGACTCTCCCACCTCAGCTGTAGTTATCTGCAGTTCATCCAGAGTGATCATGGGCCTCTTGGCGGCATCTCTGATCAGTAATCTCCTTGTTTGAGATGAAAGTTTGGAGGGACGGCCGGGTCTTGGTAGATTTGCAGTGGTCTGATACTCCTTCCATTTCAATATAATTGCTTGCACAGTGCTCCTTGAGATGTTTAAAACTTGGGAAATTTTTTTGTATCCAAATCCGGCTTTAAACTTCTCCACAACAGTATCTCGGACCTGCCTGGTGTGTTCCTTTGTCTTCATGGTTCTCTCTGCGCTTTAAACAGAACCCTGAGACTATCAAAGAGCAGGTGCATTTATACGGAGACTTGATTACACACAGGTGCATTCTATTTATCATCATCAGTCATTTAGGACAACATTGGATCATTCAAAGATCCTCACTGAACTTCTGGACTGAGTTTGCTGCACTTTTCAGTTTTTTATTTGTTAAAAAAGTTAAAATTATCCAATAAATTCCGTTCCACTTCACGATTGTGTCCCACTTGTTGTTGATTCATGACAAAAAAATTTAAATTTTATATCTTTATGTTTGAAGCCTGAAATGTTGAAAGGTTCAAGGGGGCCGAATACTTTCGCAAGGCACTGTATGTGTGTACTATTTATATTTTTTTGAAGACGTTTGATCGGAGAAGAATACACAAGGAAAATGCCTAGCGTGAGGCAGGCAGTGTCTGTGCCTCACCACTAGGGATGCTAACACAGACTGTAAATATTTTGCTAACCAACAATCAGTCCTGTCGGTGCTATTTCTTTTGCTGGAAAATGGATGATTGGATTGAGGATTTGTTTCTCAACTGGACTTTTAATCAAAACAAGAAGTAATATAGACAAGTCCACCGCTGGACTGACGAGGTTAGTCCGGCCGCGGGGGAGGAGTTTGTCAGTGTCTGTGTTTTATATTGAAAATTTACAAGAGCTGCATAAAAGTGCTTCCCCGAAAAAATACTGATTTACACACTGCTCAAGAGTTCTGCAACTTGTTTATTTCTTGTTTGTGTTCCTTGTGTTTATCTCTCCCCGTCTCTCCCTTTCTCTCTCTCCCCGCATCTCCTGCTCCTTGCGCCTCTCTCTCTCACGCTCTTTGCGTCACTCTCTCTCCTAGTGTCTCTCTCATTCTCTCTCCCCCTTGCCTGGCCTGCCAAACGATATGCTTTTTCAAAGACATATAGTCTGGGAACGAGCTTGATCTCAGCGAATTCCCGGTGGGCGTGGTTGACAGACTGCATCAACCAATTAGATGCACACAGGATATGACGCAGCAACTAGCGGCACCCAAGCCGTTTCAGTAAACACAAAACAAGGGATGGCGGCATGTCAGCTAGTGCAAATGTAAACGACTGCTGTCGATTTTGTAACAAAAACTTAAAGATACGAGGAGTTATTAGCAACTCAATTCCGTTGTTTGCTTCCGCCTCTAGGTGAAAGGAAGTCCCGCCTCTCGGTGCGTGATTGGACCGATGTGGGTAAAATCGTGAAATGATAGGCTAGGAAGAGGTGTCCAGACGGTTCTTCTTTTGAACAGAAAGGAGGAGTGTCTGGCAGGCCAGGCAACTCTCCCCCCGCATCTCTCGCTCCTTGCGTCTCTCCCTCCCTCCCTCCTCCCATCTCTCGCACCTGTGCTTCGCAAAGACTTGGTTTGATGCGGAGCGGAGAGCCAGCATCTAGAGCTGTTGGGGGATTTTTAATAATATGCTGGTTCTCTTATCTTTACAGTATATAATGTGTGTGGACGTTTTTGCATTGACCATTTAATGCTAATTTATTAGAATAATGATTGTAAATCTGACTGTCAAAGTCAGTGCCTCCCCTATCACAAACCTCACCGCACGTCCCTGGTTCTGACCATAGACTGTATATATTAACGGACAGAGTCACGCCTATCTTCGCCGTTAATAGGAGTTGGCCATGAAAAGTGCTTTCATGGAGCAATCCAAGATGGCCGCGAGTGGTCCCGCCCACAAGAAATTGTGAAAAAACGCATCTGCGCATGCGTCAGCCGGCGCAGCTCCATTCATTTGAACGAGAGACTTCAAAAATTCACCGTGAGTAAACTAGAGTGGACCAAAAAAATTCACCCCCTCAGCATTGACACACATGTGGGACGGAGCTTTGGGCCAAGAGTCAACTTTTGGTCCATCCTGTAAAGACGTTTTTGAGAGGTCTGCCAACGCTATATGTTAGCATTGGCTAATTCTTCTTCTGGGTCCACCCCCATCGGCCCGGGGTGGTATTGCAAGCATGTCAGCGCACATCATTTTGGCCACTTTTGAGCTGGGACCCGCCCCCAATGGTTCTGACCCATAGTAAAGGTCCGACTCCACTCCACTAGCCGGGCTGCGTATATACCAAAACAATCTGACGTCGGCGAACGTCAATTCTGATTGGTCAGATGCGCTGTCAATCACTCTGCAGTTGCTGCCTCAGCTGTTGCGAATATCATAACAAACAACACGTTGCCTCGACCCATGACGACCCTACGGAAAACAATTCCTTGTTCGCTGGACGAGGGCAACACCTTCGTCAGTTTGAGGAGAGGACACCAGCGTGAGCTCGATGGTTCCACCAGAAACTAGAAGGTGTTTGTGGAGCTAGCGCTAAGGACGGAGCAGAATGATTCCCAAGAACATCACAATGCAGAGAAAAGTTTATAAGTTTAGTGACAACCGTGAAATGAAAGATCACAGCAGCAGAAGTAGAGGCAGAACCGCAAAGTCTGGAGGTGGTTTGACCAAATGGATTAAATTTATGGAAATCGGTTAACACCAGCTAACATGCTAAAACCAGCAATCACCAGCTACACCAGGAGATAAGCCAACTCTGCCTGGTGAGTGTCTGTTTTCAAGCAAATGCAAAAGTATCTGGTCTTATACTGAACATGTGTCTGTGGTTCTAAATCAGCGAAAGTGGTGATCTTTTCCTTAGCGTAGTTAGAGAGTGAATTATGGTTCAATAAAGACAGTTGTGTTTCTGCTGAATACTGGGTTGAAACTCGAATTTCATTTTCTTGGTTAGAGATTGAAAGCATTCATTTCGGTATCATAATTGATGTTCGCTGATGTCAGATTGTTTTGGTATCGACTCGCCCGGTAAGAACCAGGGCCACATCGTTACTAAAAAAGTACCGGGTATCGGCTAAAGCGAGCAGTGGAAACGCCCGCAAACCGGGGAGAGTCGAGTCCAGCCCTTTAGTACTGTAGGAGTCAATTATTAGTCATTATCATGTTGGTGTGTGACATTTATAATAAATCTGTCCGAGCAGAGGTGTGTGCGTGTGTGTGCGTCCGTGCGTGTGTAAGGGATGGGGTGATGTTTATGTGTGCACATTTGTATGATGTGGCTCTTTGCTGTAACACAGTACAAAAATTGGCTCTTAGTCTCTGACTGGTTGGCCACGCCTGGTTTAGTTAATATGGGTGATTTTAATATACATGTGCATAAGATGCAATAGAACAGAGTTCTGTACTTGAAACCTTTGATCTCACCTGGCACGTGAGCGCCCCCACCCACAGCAGAGTGCACACTCTAGACCTGCTTATTACTAAGGGGGGTTAAGGTTTAAATGTTAATGTGGTCAACATTGCTGTGTCGGATTATTTTTGCGTATTTTTTGTGAAAAAAATTTCAGCTGAGCTTGTCAATTGTTAGAAGAAGACATTAATGAAAACATGGGCAAACTGTTCATGGCAATGATCAACTTTGAGAATTCATCGTGTTCGATTGTAGATTAACACTAGTGTTTTGAATGTCCTAGACAATAGGGCCCCTGAAAAATAAGCAGAAGGCACCGTGGACTAAAGTGGACTCACAGAGGAGAAAGTGCTACAGGGCCGAGCGGAAGTGGCGGTTGGACTTGCGCCACTACAAAGTTGTGTGAGTTAAACGAGGCACTATGTAAAACGTTTTCTGAAATTATTGACGGCTGCAGTAACAATCTACATGTTGCTTTCACTTAACAGATTAACAACCCCCCCGGTTTAGCTGCAATTAGAGCTTACTTCCAAATCTAAATGTAATGAGTTTGCACAGCTTTTCAATGACAAGATTCAAGGCATCAAAAACGACATTGTCTCCAATCCAACAGCCATCGAGGCTCTTTGAGCTAACTCACTTTGCACCTGTAAATGATAAAACTGTCCAAGAGATAATCACAAGTTTGAGCTCCTCCACATGCAGCCTGGATGTACTACCCACTAGATTTCTAAAGTCTGTTCTGAGCAGTCTGTTACCCTCCCTCACACAGATAGTAAACATGTCCCTTCATTCTGAATCATTCCCAAAGGCCCTGAAAAGTGCAGTCTTCAGGCCCCACCTAAAAAAAAGAGTTGTCTGGATGCCACGGTACTCAACAACTATCGTCCCATCTCAAATCTGCAATACATGGGGAAAGTCCTTGAAAATATTATCCACCAACATTTCTTATCATTTACAACTGATTTGATATGTTCCAGTCCGGCTTTAGACCCTGCCACAGCACTGAGACCGCTCTTGTCAAGGTAACAAACGATATCCGGCTGAACATTAACGCAGGCAAAGTCCCAATCTTAATCTTTTTTGATCTGAGTGACTTTTGATACTGTCGACCACTAGATCTTGTGTCTCAGATCATATGGCGCTGACCTCTGGAGTAGTATAGGGGTCAATCCTGGGACTTCTTCTGTTCAAGGCTTCTACTTCCGCCTCCGTCGAGCAAAGACGTGTCTCAGACCGCTCCTGCTTCTGACTGCTTGCTATCTCCTGTTTTTGTCTTTTTCCTGGAGTTTTGCCACAGACAACTTTAACAGAATGGAAAGGATTAACTGGTCCCTCAACGCAATTGATTCTATCTTTTCAACACGTAAGCGAGGGTCTGGAGAGCCCATGTGCCCGGACGGGACTTCACCTGCGGGGTATACTCTTGACAGCTGGAACAAGTTTCAGCCCCTCTGTCTGTCGACCCTGTCCATTGAAGATTCGGAAGACGTATATATCTTTGGCATTTTGGTGGTGGGGATCCTCCTGTTTGGGTTTGAATCTGAATCTGAATCTCTACATGCTGCTGTTAGGTCAATTCAAAGTTGTGTCCTATCATAACTATGCAGACGGCCCTCAGATTTATGTCTCACTGACTGCAGGAGAACATGGACCAGTGGACTCAGTCCTTCACTGTATCCAACAGATTAGTGAGTGGATGCAAAACAACATCCTTCTGTTATACACAGACAAAACCAAAATGATTGTCCTTGGTCCCCAGAAAAAGAGAGAGCGTTTTCAGTCACCTCCAGTCCCTCTCCCTAAAACCTTCAAATCAAGTCAGAAATCTAGGGGTCATACTGAACTCAGACTTAAACTTTAATTGCCATATCAAATCAGTAACATCAGCAACTTTTGACCAAAATCTTGCATTTCTAGCAATCTAAAACTTACCTTTGTTGTCTTCTTTCAAGCTTAAAGGTCCCATATTATTCTTTGACTTTTCTCTGCTTTAAACATCATTACAGTGCTATTTGGCCTTCATACACATGCCCAAAGTAGTTTTCACTTAAATATATGAAGATGTTTGTTTCTTACAGAACAGTTCCTCCTTGAAAGACTCAAAAATAGGTAATGGTGAAATTTTTGTTACTTGCCATTGTTGTTTCCTCAAACACACACTGGCATTCTTCCTCACACATTCCATTGGGGAAGAAAACTTCTCCGATGTGGTAGTAGCGGTCTTCGTGCTCACAACCACAGTGTGAGAGGGGTACACAGATGTCTCCGCTGAGGATGTGGCCTTCATCACAGACACAGTCCTCCATGCATGGGAGATGACAGCCACGGGGAGGGGCCAGACTTGGGCAGGTTGCGGGACAAGTATCTGCACACACTTCGTAGTGGCTGATGGCCGAACACTTTATTGCTGAAGACAAAACAATGAAAAGAACAAAAAATATGCATTAATTTTCACCTCCAGACTATGTACATGAAATGCATGCTTTAGTCCTGTTTCCACCGCAGGAGTTCCTCGTAAAAGGAGGGGGGTTGGACAGCTACATGAACCATCCTCTCACTCTGCTTCTCAGTGGCAATGTCTCCACAGCAGAGTAGGACCCATCGGCAACGTCATTAGTTTTGATCGCCGAATAATCAATTATTTATCTATTTTACAGTCGGAACCGCTACAGTTGTTGTGGTCTTTACTTTTTTTTTTAGTCCTGCTTCATTTTTATTTATTTTTTTCTTTTCACGGAATTGTTTCTGAGTGTGCTGAATCCCCAGGGCTTCGATGTGTGCTAATATACGGTATCTTTTGATTTCGCCTTGATGCCTCAAACCCCGTCTGAATTTCTACGGTGCGGTAGAAAAAAGTTCCTGTAAATGGCCCTGTGGGGGAGGTTCCTGCAGTGGAGACACGCACCAACAGGGCTGGCCCTGGAAAATGACCCTGAAGTTCCTGCGGTGGAAACGCAACTATTGCTCCATATACCTTAGTTTATGGAATGTTCCCAGAGCTCTCCCATCTCCCTCATTAGAGGAGGTTTATAACCTCCTCTAATGAGGTTATAAACAATGTTTATAAACATGTTTAGACTTTTCTATGCTGTAAACATTGTTTGAGTACCATTTGGGCTTCATACACATGCCCGCAGCAGTGTATTAATTTATTCCTCTAAGTTTTAGTTAGAGAGCAATCTTTCACTTTTATTCTTGAGAGCCATAAAAACGCCTCAATTGCATTTGTTACTTGGAACTACATTGATGACATGCCACGAGCTGTAGAAGCCTGCCTCCAGGAAGTGATTCACGAGGGGAAAAAAAGTAAAACAACGAATCAGTGCACGCAGTGTTATGCCAAAATTTAGAATGGTCCGAGGCAAACAAGTGTCTTTGTGTGGTTTAATAAAGATAATTGATAATACATGATAATTGCATAAAGTGAATCCAAGTTGTGGAGAAGAGTTCAGCCAGACCTCCGAGGAGGCTCGCTAAACTTTTCTGCCCAGAACAAAGCCCCAGTCTTCAGTTTTCCCAGCCTCGAGAACCACACACCTGGTTTCTTATCAGTGGAACCACTGGCACCAGTGTCTCTGTGTTGAGTTTCAGTTGAGTATTTGTACCATTTCTTATGTTATTAATATAATTAATAGTAATTTTCCACTACAAAAGCCCCTCTCCGAAGTCTCCCACAATCTGTGTTGCCTTCACATCAAGCTGTTTATCTGCTATTGTCGTCGATAAAAGAGTTAGCAACTTTGAGAAAATGTATAAATGCCATCTAAAAAGTCACTAAAAACACTTTCAAAAGAAAAAACAAACTCACGACAGAACTGCTCGGTACGCCAGCTGTAGACTTTGGCTCCTACTTCTTGACATGCAGAAGTGTAGGCGGTAATGGCCTGACACAGAATATCTTGTGTCCCTTCAAACGTGCACACGTCAAACACGCAGTCTTCAAAGGCGTCGGCCGGGTCTACTTGGGCGTGGCAATCGCGGAAGGGACCTCTGGGATCTTTGATAATTCCGCAATAATCATTGTTCTCATATTTATCCTTCTCAGTTATGTCACAGTCTGGGCACTCCCCTTCACAAGCGTCGAGGCATCCTGGGATCTCCGCCACTCTCCAACTGGCGCCGAAGACTGCCGGTTCGACAGGTTGTATACCGTTTTTAGGAATAAGATCGTCATTTTCTTTGCCATTGTAATTGCCGCAAAGACCGCACACAGCTCCCTTGTAGTCGCTGCTAAGAGTGACGAAAACCGCACTCTTCCAGTCAAATTTTACCTCCAAGCCAAAGCTTGTGCTGATGACTGCATACCACCCACTTTTGTGAACAGTCACTTCTCCATCTTGAAGACTGATTGGAAGGTTCACAAACTCATCATTTACCTAAAAAAAAAAAACATTATTGTATCATTACGGTGATAAAATGCAATAGTGGTGTCAAGAATTTAGAAAAGAGAGAGAGATTCTGGGTTTGTTAAAAAAATAAATTCATAGATTTATAAAAGATATTGATTTTACAATTAGATACAATATCATTTTTATGTATCTTGTTATGCATATGAAGACACGCGTCATATTGGCAGGTTGTGATCATTTCAATGTTGTAAAATGACAAAGACTCAGATAAAATCTCCATAGTGAATTCTCTTTACCCACAAGGATATTTTTTCAGCACAGAGTGAGCACTCCTGTTTGGGAGCTGTTTTTATAATCTAACTATGTGTAACTTTTCCTGCCTCTTGACTTTTCTGTTTCAGATCTAGAATTAGTCCGGTGTGCTTTGGTCTCAGTGCCACATTTCCTGATTTTGCGTTCTTCTTTGATCCAGTCCAGGCATGTTAAGGTTGCAGTGATCTGAAAGAGCCAAATGGAAAAACTCCTCTTGCGTCCTCTGTCATTTTGTTCTGCTTAATCTATCTGTTGTCTCCTTGCACAAGGCACACATTTTGAATCTAAAACCTGCAAATGAAAATGAACAAAAATGAAATTGGGGCGACAGTAGCTCAGTTGGTAGAGCATTGGCCTTAAGGTCTGAAGGTCGTGGGTTCAATTCCCACCTCTACACCTTCTCCATCGACTCCCACTGATGACTGCTGTCGTTGTATCCTTGGGCAAGACACTTAACCCCACTTTGCCCAAAAGCCCCCACTGAAAGATCAAGGCTATATGCTCACACTCAGAGAGCAGCTGTCCTCCTGTGGACCCACCACCTGCAGAGGGTCAGTGAGGGGCTGGTGCTATGAGACTTGGGTGGCATCTCTGACTGCCACCCCCCTGACCCAGAAATGGATTAAAGGGTAGAAAATGGATGGATGGATGGAACCTGCAAATGAGGGTATATCATCCGCAGGTTTTTGTTTTTAGATTGAATATCTCCAATGAAGACTGTCAAGCTGATTTCTGCTACCATAGCACCATTGTATAGCTTATTCTTTCAAGATAATAACCACATTTATTATAAATTATTTGTCCAAAATGCCCAGTTTGCTATTAATTTTATTCCAAAAAAAGTTACATGTATACAAATGAATACCATTCCATTCAAGGCGTCCCTTCAACAATAAACGATTATTAAGTCAAAGTGCTTTGGGCCTTCTTCTCCTCCCGATTTTCTACTTAATTTCCCCATGAATTCTTGAAGAGAGAGAGACCTTCTAGTGAAGGTAACGAACGACACTCGACTTCACACTGATACGAGTAAAGTCTCAGTTTTAGTCATGTTGGAACTGAGTGCCACATTCGACACTATCAACCATGAGATCCTCATGCAGAGACGATAGGACTGTAGGAGAACATGGACCACTGGACTCGCTCCTTCACTGCATCCAACAGATCAGTGAGTGGATGCAAATCAAATTCCTTCAGTTAAATGCAGACAAAATCAAAATTATTGTCTTTTGTCCCCAGAAACAAAGAGAAAGCGTTATATATCAGCTTCAGTCTCCCCCCCTAATTTCTGATCTAAGAGAAGGTCAGAAATCTAGCCACATAAGATCAACAGCTTTTTACCATCTGAAGAACATTAGATAAAAATATAGTGTCCAAAGCAGACCTGGAGATTCTTATCCATGCTTTTGCCTCCTGTAGGTTAGACTACTGTAACGGCCTACTCACTGGTCTCTTTAAATATGCTGTAAAATAGCTGCAGTACATTCAAAATGCTGCAGCTTGAGTCTTCACTAGAAGTAGGAAGTACGATCACAGTAATCCAGTCCTGTTCTGCACTGGCTTCTTGTGGCTGTTATGTGGAGCTGCTACTCAGACCTGCTACTCAGACCTGTTCCAGTTCCAGGCTCCACTTCCAGGATTTCCAGCCTGCATCAGGTTCCCTGCTGGGAGTCTACAAGACACACCTTGACTCCAACCATCTCTCTCTCTCTCTCTGTCCTGGCAGCAGCAGCCCTGCTCCCACTACACCTGTCTTCCCCTTTTTGGTTTTCTTTCTTCACATCTATAGTTCTGTCAGCACGTTTATGATTCTGTCTGCACATCTATGGTTCTATCTGCACGTCTTTGGTTCTGTCTGCACATCTATAGTTCTGTCAGCACGTTTATGGTTCTGTCTGCACGTCTATGGTTCTGTCTCACGTCTTTGGTTCTGTCTGCGCGTTTATGCCCTGTGCTTGGTACCACGTTACGGATGTGCGTTTGCTGAGGTGTTGTTAAAGCGCCACAGCCGTCATTACAAAGCGGCTGCTCGAGGGGTCAGAACGGAGGATGTGAATCCCATTTAAGTACTTACAACAAACAACAGAAAGTGTCTGCGGTCACACATTATAGTATATGTTTGGGGATAAACATCTTTGTTTACCAGACTTTTACTTATCTGGTCAAAAGCTGGGTGTTTGCAGCAAAATTAAATACTTGGGTCACATCATAACTGACCGACTCTGTGATGATGATGACATTAATCGCCAGTGTCGTAAACTGTACGCTCAAGCCAACACCTTAGTGCGGAAATTTCACATGTGCACAGTCGATGTTAAAATTAAACTGTTTAAAATGTACTGTTCACCTCTGTATACAGCCCCACTGTGGAGCAGATATAAGAAGGCTGCACTACAGAAGCTCAAAGTTGCATATAATGATGCTTTCAGGATTCTGCTGAAAAAGCCCAGGTCCAATAGTGCTAGTCTGCTAGTCGTGTGAACTCTTTCCATGCTCTCATGAGAAATATGATGTACAGGTTTATATGCCGTCTGAATGTCAGTGAGAACTATTTTGTGCGGTCTCTGGTGAACCCCAATATGAGTACCAGTCAGCTCTGTGGAAGCTCTGGTACAGTTTTCTTTTATAACTGTTTGTCTGTTGTGTTTGTGATGTGTTTGTTTGTTTTTTATGGACTTCGAGTCTGATAAATAAAGATAATAATAATAATAATAATAATAATAATTTAACAGAAACTACATTTTCGACCAAAAAAGTCGGAAGTCGTGGATCCGCAGAAAATTTTCATCCCTGCTTTATCCTGGTGCATTTAATTGGTCAAAATAATTTACCAATGAATAGAATCCATCCATCCATCCATTTTCTTCCCTTAATCTGTTTCTGGGGTCCAGGGGGTGGCAGCCAGAGCTACACCCAGTACACTTAGCACCAACCCCTCACTGATCCTCCTGCAGGTGGTGAGTCCACAGGAGCCTAGATCTTCCAGTGGGGGCTTTGGGAAAAGTGGGGTTAAGTGTCTTGCCCAAGGACACAACGACAGCAGTCATCAGTGCGAGTAGTGGAGTAGGTCTCGTGGTGGATTCGAACCTACGACCTTCAGGCCCAAAGGCCGATGCTCTACCAACTACTACTGTCGCCCCATGAATAGAACTGAAAAGACCTGAATAGATTATTATTATTTTTTTTCTATTTCATGAATAGAATTGAATAGAAAAAATATAAACAGACGTGTCCGCTCCCAGCTCCAGAGGAAGGAATGCGTTCCCGGCTGGAATGGGTTGAAGTAATAAATCACCTGCCCGTTCGGGCAACTTGCTAAGACATCACTTGACCGTTCCAAATCTTTAGTTGCTCCGGGCAAGCGGGCAAACGTTAATGTAGAGCCCAGGACTGGCCTCCGTGTTAGTGCCAGAGTCAAAAATGACGATGCAGAACTGAGGCCCGGGTGCAGAGCTGCTCTGCCACAACCTCTGAGCCCCTATCTGTTCAGTTACTAGCCTCAGAAGCTAGTCAGATTGAAACTGTGTGTGTTCCTCGCTTGAAGTCTAAAGCACTATATGCGAGGAAATCTGACCTGGGTGTCAGACACAGTAACTTAAAGTAGTACTAGAAATTAATATGCTACTATCCAGAATATATAACTACAATATGTGTTTATAATATTTCGGGTGTTCATTTTGATATGTTCAGATGAATTATGTTAAAAAAACAGCTTTGAAGTCGGACCTTTTCACAAACGCTAGGGGGAGCCAAAATGGCGGCGATGACGTAGGAGATGACGTATCTCACAGCAGCGGACAGCAGTCTTAGCTGAAACTGTAGGAGGTTTCACTGTCATCTGAACAAGGTATAAACATATTTTCATCCGTTTTGTACATAATAGTGCGCAACTCTTTTAACCTTTTAGCCTTATTTGTGAGATTCAAGCAAACTAGTGTTGGGCAAGTTAGCTAACTCTACTTGATATCATAAAACATGCTAACAAGGCTAATATTCGTTTTTACATTATGCCAGTCTCACTTTGGTTGCCTTAGATTTATTTAGCACAATGTACATTGTAATATCCATAAATGCTAATCAAAATTACTTGAATTAAATAAATATTTTACTTTTATGAACAAAAAGCTGCAGAAGTTGAAAACATAGACTACATGTGATGCAATCATTGATAAAAATGCTAATTAAACCGTTAATAGGTGTTAGTATTTATGGATATTACAATGTACATTGTGGTAAATAAATCTAAGGCAACCAAAGTGAGACTGGCATAATGTAAAAACAAATATTAGCCTTGTTAGCATGTTTTATGATATCAAGTAGAGTTAGCTAACTTGCCCAACATTAATTAGCTTGAATCTCACAAATAAGGCTAAAAGGTTAAAAGAGTTGCACACTATTATGTACAAAACGGATGAAAATATGTTTATACCTTGTTCAGATGACAGTGAAACCTCCTACAGTTTCAGCCCAGACTGCTGCTGCTGCTGTGAGATGCCCTTCTCCTACGTCATCGCCACCCATTTGCCCCCCCCTAGCGTTTCTATGCGGAAGTGAAAAGGTGCCACTTCAAAGCAGTTTTTTTTAACATAATTCATCTGAACATGTCAATATGAACACCCGAAATATTATAAACACATATTGTAGTTATATATTCTGGATAGCAGCATATTCAATTCTAGTACTACTTTAATACAAGTTCAGACAGACAGAAATAGTTCTAAAAGTAGGGTTGTTAAATGTGGATTAATGAACGTCAGATCAATCACGTCTAAATCGCTTCTCATAAACGAACTTATTATAGACAAGGGTTTGGATTTGTTTGCGCTCTCGGAGACTTGGCTCCAACAGGACGACTACGTTAGATTGAATGAGTGCACTCCTCCTACGCATGTTAACTACCAGAAAGCGAGAACTACAGGTCGCGGCGGTGGTGTTGCGATTATATCACACACCAACTTGGTTCTTAGTCCCAAAACCAACAATGCTTTTCACTCGTTTGAAAACTTAACACTTTCAATCACCTGTCCTGGGTGGAGAAAACAAAAAGCGGTGCTATTTATAGTTTTATACCAACCTCCTGGTCCTTACAGCGAGTTTCTAACAGAATTCTCTGACTTCATTTCAAACCTAGTTTTGGAATGGGAAAACATAGTTATAACTGGAGACTTCAATATACATGTGGACGACAGCACTGACAGCTTAAACAAAGCTTTCAGCGTCGTACTAGATGGTGTTGGTTTTACTCAGAATGTTGAGGAACCTACTCACATTCATAACCACACCTTGGACCTTGTCCTGACCTACGGCTGTGATGTCTCCAATGTAGACATCCAGTGTCAAAGCTCGTTGCTGTCTGACCATTTCTTGATCACGTTTGATCTCGATTTGGAGGACTTTCCTGTGCCGCAAGATAAAACCATAATGAAAAGAACCTTAAATGATAAATCTATCACAAGGTTCAAAGAACTAATACAGCCTATGTTGAATACTGCTGCAGGTGAACCTGTTCACAGCTGCTGCAGTCCCTCAGTCATTGACCAAACGGTGGACAACACCATGGAGTCTTTAAAATCTGCATTAAATGCAGCAGCTCCTTTAAAACAGGAAACTATTAGGATTAGATCATCGTCGCCCTGGTACAGTGTTCAACTCCACACTTTAAAACAGGACGTCAGAAAATTGGAGAGGCTATATCGCCACTCCCACTCGGAGCCTGTCCACAGGGAGTGGAAAGCAGGAATAAAAATAACAGTAGATTTTTGTTTAGCACCGTCGCTAAACTCACAAACTGCCATAGCGCAATCGAGCCTAAAATTCCAAGCTCACTGAGCAGTATCGACTTTCTCCACTTCTTTAATTATAAAATTACATCCATCCGTGACAAACTGGAGGAGGTTACTCCTGCTGTTGGTAGTGGACAGGCTGAAGCGGCATACGTGACTTCCCTCTGCTTGTGACTTCCCACAAGCAGAGGTGATCTCTGTGGTCACATCCTCAAAAGCCTCAACTTGCATGTTAGACGCAGTCCCGACATGGCTCTTCAAAGACATACTTCCTTTGATAATTGAGCCTATCGTAAATATAATAAACGCATCCATACAATGTGGCTATGTCCCACAAGCTTTTAAAACCGCGGTAATCAAACCCCTTCTGAAGAAAACAAACCTGGACCCAGAAATACTTACAAACTACAGACCGATCTGTAGAGAGAGAGAATTGGTGATCAGGGCGAAGCAAAGAGGCGCCCCCCCGTGTGTGGCTAGTTATGCCACCAAAAAGAGAGATGGATGACCTAAAAAAGTCGCTGGATTCACTAACAGAGGATCTAAACGAACTGAAAGAGCTGCACAAACATCCCAGAGAGACATCGATGAAGGATGATGTCGGAGAAATTATAAAGTCACTCGACTTCCTAACTGGAGAAATAACTGCTATTAAAGCGCAACAAAAACAACTTCTACATCTGATGGAGGAAGTCAAGGAGTTACGAAAGCAAAACGCAGAAAAGGATGAAAGAATATCTGACCTGGAAAGGCGGGTGGACGAAATGGAGCAGTATTCCAGAGTAAATGATGTGATCGTGACTGGCCTGAAAGTGAAGCCCCGGACCTTCGCCAAAGCGGTGGCCGGAACCGGTGCAGAGCCAGACGAGCTGGACAAGATCTCAGCGGAACATCAGGTGGCGTCCTTCCTACGGTCCAAAGGAATAACGCTGGACGTGGAAGACATCGAGGCCTGCCACCCTCTCCCGCGGAGGAGAGACAGCGATCCGCCAGCTGTGATAATGAGGTTCGCGAACAGGAAGAAAAAGATCGAGCTACTAAAACAAGGACGGAACCTAAAGGGGACTAACGTCTATATGAATGACCACTTAACACGGAAGAACGGGGAAACGGCACGCAAAGCCAGGTTTCTGAGAAAGCAGGAAAAAATCCAGAGCACGTGGGTGAGAAACTGTAAAATTTTCATCAAGCTAAACGGTCCACCGGAGGAAGCAAAGGTACTGGTTGTCAGAAGCATGGAGGAGCTCGCCAAATATGACTGAATCAGGAAGGACATCTCAGAGGTAACAATAAATCACTTTACATGAATACAATGACATCCATTCACAACAATCCTCAAGAGGACACTGAATACAGTGATTATGACCCTGAGAACAACCTAGATCCTGATACTATGTTTTTGTCAGATACTATCATTGATTGTCGCTACTATTCGGAAAATGATTTCAATGCTGTAAACATCAAAGGAAAACTATCAATAATTCACTTTAATAGCAGAAGCATGTACACTAACTTCAGTAGTATCAAAGAGTATTTGCAACAATTCACTTCTCCGTTTAGTCTAGTAGCAATTTCAGAAACATGGTTTAACGAAAGAAGATGCATTGATAATTTTGAATTGGAAGGTTACGACTTAAATTATGTGAACAGAAAAAATAAAGCTGGTGGCGGGGTGGCTATTTATATAAGCAATCAAATACAATTTAAAATGATTGAAAAAATGTCAGTATCAGTTGATAACCTACTGGAATGTGTTACAATCGAAATAAACTGTGAAAGGAAAAAAAATATTATAATTAGTTGTATTTATCGATCACCGGGGTCAAGCATTGAGTTATTTACGGAATGGATGGAGAGAACATTCTCTACTGTAAATAAGACATTATTTATTTGTGGAGATTATAATATTGATCTGATGAATCCAACCAACCATCATGCTACTGATGAATTTGTAAATGCTATGTATAGTATGAGCCTCTTCCCATCTATCTCCAGACCTAGTAGAATTACCTCGCATAGTGCTACACTCATTGACAATATCTTTACAAACGCTATGGAACAAACCAAAGTTAGCGGTCTCATGATATCTGACATAACTGATCATCTTCCTATATTTGCATTGTTCAATGACAATTATGAACAAATCTGTGAATCTCCAAAAAAAATATATAAAAGGGTACTAACAGAGAAGTCTATTAATGCTCTTAACTATGATCTAGCTAACCAGGATTGGACCAATGTGCTGGTGGAGAATGATGCGAACAGAGCCTACAATTCATACCTGGAAATATTTTGTTCCTTATATAACAAACACTGCCCTACGCGTCAATATAAAAAAGAGAAAAGAATACTAAAGTGTCCATGGCTAACACAAGGACTACTTAATGCATGTAAAAAGAAAAACTACTTGTATAAACAATATATGAACCAAAGAACACAACAATCTGAGGAACGGTATAAAGTATACAAGAACAAACTAACAACCATTGTACGAAATGGCAAGAAATTATACTACGAAAATAAACTAAATGAAAACAAAAGCAATATTAAAGGAATATGGAGTATACTGAATAAATTGTTAAGAGACAATTACACTACCAACTCATATCCTGACTATTTTATAGATAATGACACTGAAAACTTTGATCTGAAGAATATTGTCAATAAATTCAATGATTTCTTTATAAATGTTGGACCTGAATTAGCGGCTCAAATCCCACCAAATATTAATAACAAAAGGGCGGATTCAACTATTGTAAGGAATTCGCAAACCATCTTCCTCGCTGACGTGAGTGAGGCTGAAATTAAGTCTATTGTGAATAAATGTAAAAATAAATCTTCTATGGACTGCTTGGACATAAATATGAGATTAATAAAAAGAATAATTGACAATATTCTGAAACCTTTAACTCACATATGTAATGTATCACTTCAAACTGGTACTTTTCCGGACAAAATGAAAATAGCCAAAGTGTTACCTCTATTCAAAAATGGGAGTAAACACATATTCACAAATTACAGACCAGTCTCTCTTCTTCCGCAGTTTTCAAAAATATTGGAGAAAACGTTTTACAGCAGGTTGGAAAAATTTATCTCTAAGCATGAGCTAATTGATGAAGGGCAATACGGATTTAGACCCAAAAGATCAACCACTATGGCTATTATTGACGCTGTGGAAGAAATCACCAGTGCTTTAGACAACAAAAAACATACTGTTGGAATCTTTATAGATCTAAAGAAAGCATTCGATACTATCAATCACTCCATCCTTGCTCAAAAATTAGAAAAGTATGGTATTCGGGGAGTTGCTGGGAACTGGATTAAAAGCTATTTAGAGGAAAGACAACAATTTGTTAAGATCGGGGACTTTGAATCAAAATGTATGAGCATTGTTTGTGGACTGCCTCAAGGGTCTATACTGGCACCTCTACTTTTCAATCTATACAATAACACTCTCGGCACTGATGGCATTTTCCCAAAGCCCCGATTGTTGACATACTGTAGGCTGTTGATCTAGGACTCATGCTGTAATTCCAATACTGGGGTGGTAGATCCCGGACTGTTTGATCCAGGACTGAGAGACGTAGATCCAGACTGAGTCAGTAGATCCAGAACTGAGGCTGTAGAACAATACAAAACAATACAATACAATACATACAATTTATTCTTGTATCAGCCCTAGGTCACAACAGAATAATCTCCAGATGACATAACAAAACCATTGAAATCACCAACACAGATCATAGGAATCAACATTTAAAAACACAGCATGAAAAATATAAAGTCCACCAGAAGAAAAATGTCCATGTACATGTCTGTAAGATTGCCTAAAGTGGGCCCTGATCATTACCAATCCTTTCTGTGACACTAACTGTCCAACAAAACCCTTCTGCATCGACAAGAACAACTCTTAAAAACCCGTGGGAAAAAGTAGAAACCTTGGGAGAACAAGGGATACCCTCAGGAGGGAGACCCAATGAAAAGGGGATCCGCTCCTCCGGACGGACAGGGTAAGAATCTAGGACCTAAAGCTAGCTACAGAACGTGACCAGTGCGCGCTGAACGTGGACAGGTCCGGTGCAAGGGCCGAAGCACTCCCAGGCGGTCGGGGCGGGTCGGGCGGGGCAGTCCGCAGGTGGTAAGAATGGAGGAGGCCAGGCTCAGAGATCCCGTCATCGTAACCATGAAACAGACAATGGGACACGGTGAAATAGCAATGAAACAAACTAACAGTCCCTAATCCTAAAAATGCAAACAGATAAAGTAGGAAGGAGGAGAGGAAAGATCAAGGACTGAGCTGTAAATCAAGGACAGAGGTTGTAGATCCAGGAACTAGAGGCGGGTAGATCCAGGGCTTAGGCTGTAAATCCAGGACTGAGGTTGTAGATCCATAACGGAATTGATAGATCCAGACTAGAGGTTGTAATCCAGAACTGAGGTTGTAGATCTCAGAACAGAAGCTGTAGATCCAGGACTGAGGCAGTAGATCCAGGACGGAAGCTGTAGATACAGCGGTGCTGAATCTACAGCTGTATTCTTACATACAACAAATAGGTTATTCTTTATATTATTTTTTTTATACTTTTAGTTTTATATTTAAAGGTATTAGAGAGGGTTCTCAAAACTTTAGGAATGGAACCGCCCTCTTTGTCTGAAACTAAACGCCAGAAGCAACCAAGACGCAGCAAAAAGCCCCAACACCTTCTTTAAACACAACACAAACAAATCAACACCAAAAGCCATACGAAGAAGGAACACAACAAGGGAGTGGGTACAAAGGCCCACCACTACACAGACAAGGAAAAAAAATCAAGAAAGGCCCAGTCAGGGTCAATGGATTAGCAGGACAATATGCCAAAATCCAACACAATCCGCAATAAAAAAAAAAACATAAAAAGCAAAAAGGCTACCCGAGAGACCAAAGAAAAACAAATGGCATGTAGAAAAATTGACGATTCAACAACCCTAAATTGAGACTCAGGACAATAAAAGCAACAAGAACAAGGCGAACGCAACCAAAAAAAAACAAAAGAAACAAATTATCAATCGTCATAATACACGGGTAACAAAACAACATGCCAAAGAGGAAAAGAGCTAAAAACTTATTATAGTCAAGAGAATCTAAGAATAAGACAATTAGAAGTAACAAAAGAAATCCCCTAATCAAACATCTAAAAAACGTATGACAACAAGACCCCTGAAAGAAAAAATGGAAACCCAAAATGACTAAAATCCGGCGAACAAAACGAAACAATGGAAGAAAAACGTAAAAAAAAACGAATACCACAAACAATGGTCAGATTTGAAACGCTGTATAAATGCATGCAAACATGCCTCGCAAACATTAGTGTTCCTCTGGGGGTATTTTTTAATTTGATTACAAGCTGGTTTAGCAACTTTTTCTGACAGGTGTGTACAGATAATATAAGAATTCCTTTATTCCGGTCCCACAGTGGGGAAATTTTTCTATGTGCATTCGCACATAAAGAGACAGTAGTATGAAGCACACAGGACACCCACAATATATACAAAGAAGTAGTACTAAGATTTCTTAGCTAACATAACTACTTGTAGATTGCTGAAAAATGCTTCAATACCAGTCAAAATATCTAATGTAGTGTCACTTATAGTACTGATGTGTGTGTGTGTTATATACTGATGTGTGGTGTGTATGTGTATGCTTCAGTACTCACACTGCCAATGTAGAACTGATGTTCTCGGAACATCTAGAACAGGCGTATTCCCGTAAGGACCATTGGAATTCTTGCAAATCAGGCGGAGCAAACAGATAAAACTACATGGCAGTACCTCACTCCAAATCATTCCTCTTTGGCTCTGAGTATACTGCAATCTACATGCTCACGAATTCTTTAGAAAATGTCTTCTGGGAAAAGGTTTACTGTCAAAGATGTTTGGAGCAGCTCTTTGAACAGTGAAGTGACATAAAATGAAAGACTGAAACAGCAGGTTAACATAGCGCTACTAATATTCATCAAAATGCACCACAGTAAACTCCACCATATATGAAATCAGCCAGGTTGATGACATCACCAATGATCAAAAATATTGTTTCTTCGGGATACAAATGTAGATGGGAAGAATGTGTATGGGGACAGTTGGAATGTAGTTAACTGGAAGCTTTGGCAAGAGTTTACAAACAAAAGGTGAACAACACCCCCCCCCCCCCAAGCCTTTGGAATGCTTTCATCTCAGCAATTTAGTAAAAATGCAGTAACTACTACATATATATTTACAAAAGCTATGATAAAAATAAGTAAGGCCTCTAAACCTAAAATTTTGACCTGAAGGTGTGCTACAGAAAAGCCATATCCCTCATCACCCCAACCAACAAGTGGTCATTAATATTTGAGAATTACCATTTTAGGACAATGAGTATGAAAACCTTCAAGATAAACAAATTATAATTTAAAAGTTTGGCCTAATGGTGGCACTAGAGGATAATATAACATGCTGATTTCAAGGAGTCACTTTATGTTACAATTGGAGGGGTTTCCTACCAGACATGAAAATGCCGAAAAAATGGACAGAAATTGAGACCAAAACCAGTATAATGCAAGTGCGCCCACTTTATAACTTGCATAGTTCTCCAACTTAAAATGCTATGATCTACAGTGATTCAACGCAGCTGTGTCAAATCTGAATAACAAAAATGGCAGGAGAACTTAGAGTTAGATGTTAAAAGCAGTGCTTAAAAAACACTAAGCAGTACAGTCTCGGAGCTAATGCAAAGGGCTTTAAAAAACATGATTGAAATGTGTCATTAGGTTTTCTTAAAAAAATGATTAAGAACTAATTTCTCCATTACTTTTAGCTAAAATAAGCAGCTTCAAAAATGGCCAGAAGGAGGATCAGTTACTTCAATGCTTAACTGACAGCTTGCTTAAAAAACAACCGGTACACATCCAGATAAAAAAAAGAGACCACATTAAGACACAATGCCCTAGCAACACCAAAAACAATTTCCTTAACAGCTTGTTATTAATACTTGGCAAAAAAAACAGTCTCTAAATATCCAAGCGGCGATGTGGTACTTCTTTTTCCCATTACGCTCGGCACCTAGTATCACTTCTGTTGGCGCGGTCTCGTTCAGCCAAGGGTTCTGACCAGGCGTTTTGGAGGCTTCAGACACCAAAGGAGCAACTTTGTCCCAAAATGACTGCACAAGTCAAGTCAATTCACTCTGACATTCACTGCACTGGGTGAACACATGCAGCTGTTATATAAAGTCTCTGGAAGGTCTCTGGACCAGTGAGGGCGGATCATGCGCTGACATGCTTGCAATACTACCCCGGGCTGATGGGGGTGGACCCGGAATAAGAATTAGCCAATGCTAACATATAGCATCTTCTTACCTCTCTTTTTTTTTTTTTGTCTTTCTCGCTGTGAATTTTTGAAGTCACTCTTTTAAAATGAATGGAGCTCGCGCCGGCTGACGCATGTGCAGATGCGTTTTTTCCATAGACTGTATATATTAACGGACAGAGTCGCGCCTATCTCAGCAATTCTAACTGCGCATGCGTCAGCCGGCAAGAGGTCCATTCATTTGAACGAGAGACTTCAAAAATTCACAGCGAGTAAACTAGAGTGGACCAAAAAAAATCACCCCCCTCAGCATTGACTCACATGTGGAACGGAGCTTTGGGCCAATAGCCAACTTTTGGTCCATCCTGTAAAGACGTTTTTGAGAAGTCTGCCAATGCTATATGTTAGCATTGGCTAATTCTACTTCTGGGTCCACTCCCAACGGCCCACGGTGGTATTGCAAGCGTGTCAGCGTACGTCATTTTGGCCACTTTTGAGCCGAAACCCGCCCCCACTGGTTTTTTCACATTTTCCAGCCGGCGCGGCCATTTTGAATCACCATATATAGTCTATGCTCTGGACAAAGAGACGCTGCAGAGCTGCATTCTTACGCTAGCTTAACTCCGTTAGCATTAAAGCCCACCCGCCACTTGTGTCAGGCGCCACCACAGGCCACGTCTTCAGGTCTGAACGCCCCTAGCGTCTGAAATTTTGAAAATGTGCGTCCAGTGCATTAAAAAGTAAACCTTAAGAGGTGACAATTCAAGACAACTCAGTGCTCCACCCAAAGGTTTTGTAACTAATTAAAGTTGCAGTAAATATTTAATTTTGACACTGTTGGTTGAGAAACCCAATGTAAATTAATTAAGGGTGAGCCATATTGACTTTACGTTTGTTAATAATCGTTTAATCCACTCTGATGACACCTTTATTCATCTGCCCTACTCTCTCAAGTACAAAAGCATTAGTTTGTTTGTATTCTGTGCTCACCCTCCCATTGAACAAGCGTACTCAAAAACATTTATTTGAATTAGGATTAACGCCAGGTGCATAGCAGGATGAAGATGTTGGTTTTAACATCATCTCGATTTTAAGCTTCTCTTCATTTAAAACAGAAAGTAACTTTCTAGAAGCAGTTTTTTAAATGGACCGTTCTGCCTAAGGAGATCAAAGGCCATCCCTTAACTCTTTCAAGAAGAAACTAAAGACTAATTTGTTTGAACATTCTTTTGTCTAAGTATGAAGAGAAAAAGATGGGTTTTATAACTCTAATAAAAAATGTAGGTTTAAAAAGGGAAATAAAACGCACCATAGAGTACAAAATCGAATCAGTTTTATGCACAGCAAAAATATATATATTTTCAGCCTAATTTTTAACATCAGTGTAAAGGCCTGTCTCACAACCTCTGGAAGACTGTTCAATATCCAAGCTGCATAAATCTGAAATGCAGCCTTTCCATGTTCTGACTCTTGGCACCAGCAGGAAGCCAGTCCCAGTGCGTCTAAGAGTCCCAACCGATTCATATGGCACTAACATGTCTCGGATGTACTTTGGTGAGAGGCCATTGAGAAACTTGTAACAAGCAGAGGTGATAGAGTCTATTCTCTGAGCCACAGGAAGCCAATGCAGAGACCTGAGGACTGGACTGATGCGGTCGTACTTCCTGGTTCTGGTCAGGATTCGAGCTGCAGCATTTAGGACATACTACAACTGTTATATTGCGCGTTTGGAGAGACCAGTGAGCAGCCCATTACAGTAGTCTAACGCTAACCTACTGGAGACAAATGCATGTATGAGGATTTCTTAGTCAGCTTATATTTTTGATTATTGCAATGTTCTATAAAGCAGTTGATGTCACTGATTTGATATTGCGGGTTAATAGTATTGAAATACATTGTGGGCAAAATTCATTTTCTGATTATTTGTTTGTTGTTTGTGGTCGTAATCATAATATCTTGTGTTACTTTCCTTGTCATGGTCTACATCTTTGTCCAGTTTTCCCAAGTCCTATTGTAATACATTTTTTGGCATAAATGTGGACACTGACAAGCCAAAATTGAGAATTCACTTATCCATAAAATTTGAGAAACACACATTTAACTTTTTGAGGACTTTCTTTGAAAAAATAGATGAGATAGTTAAGACACCGGGAAAGAAAAAAGAAAGAATATAACGCTGACACCTGCCTCTGCTTTTCAGTGCCAACTAACATTTCGCACAGACTCTGACCCTCGGGCCCAAAATCGACTAAATCTATAGGCAAAAGGCTCTCTTCCAAAAAACACTCCATGATTACACAGCCTGAAAAGTTACCAGTCTATTTGGTGTCCTGCCCATCTGACATCTCGTGCTGTGATTGGCTGCTTCTTTTCACAGCTGCTGGTATAAATGGGTGTAAAGAAAAGTGATGGGCTACTCTACAGGTAAGAGGAGATCAGTTCTCCATAACTAACATTGCAATATTGTGATATGAATTCTAATTGTAACTCATTGTCTTTCAGCCATGGGTTCCCTGTTGCTGTGTAGTGCTCTGCTGCTTCTCTTCAGCTGTGAGTTGAATTTTTGCTATTATTAGGAAATAAATATGATGATGTGGGTACATTTTGTTGTAAATATGTAGAAACGAATTGAGAAACACTAATCCTACTTCAGGGTTTGTCACTTTTTTCTCATGGCTAGTTCTTAAATATTTCATAACAAGTAAAACAAGAAGTCTGGTCATACCACACCATAGTACAATTTACATATGCAGAGAAATTATGATTGACCAGAGTGTACGGATGGCTAAGGGCAGGCTAGTTTTTATCTAAATCAACAATTTTCCAAACATTTGATGTGTCAAAAAAGGGCTGTGGGAAGGGAAAATATAATGTGGTATATTTGGTTTTCTTTGTTTGTTTCTTGCAACTATATACTGTATGTCTCCATAATAAGTAATGTATTGCCTACAGATATTACTGTTGTGCTGTTCATGCTGGAAATATATGAATCATCTTTACACCTTTTTTCTTATTATTTTCAGGCCCATGTCAGGCTATGTGGGCTGGGAAGGAGTATGCCCTCACATTTCTGCAGAATTATAATCAAGACTGGGGCACCCCAAGCTTACAATTGTTTATCACTGCTGTTCGGTTAGATGCTGAAGTCATTGTGGAAGTCCCTTCTTTAGATTTTAAGAAACAGATGAAGGTAAAGGTTGATAACTCAATCATCATCACTCTTCCAAATAAAGTAGAATTACAAGGGACTGGAATGTCATCCAACACTGTTCGCATTCAAAGCACGGCAGCTGTTGCTGTAACTGCTTCGAACAACAAACCCCTCACCACTGACATCTCTGTGATTCTGCCTATATCCCAATGGGGCACTGAATATTTTATTTTTACTCCAAATGGATCCCCTCACAATACTTATAAAGAGTTTGCTTTGACTAATGGGAAAGAGCCCAACAAAATAGACATTGGACTGACCGCTCCGCTTAACTTCAAGGGAAGTGTGTACCAAAAAGGCGACCATTTGCAGCTAGAACTTCAGCCTTACGAGAGCGTGCAATTTCAGACGACAGGCAAAGTTTCTGGTTCCAAAATCACCGCAGATAAACCAGTGGCTGTGTTCTCTGGTCACTCTTGCACATGGCGCTTCTCCAAATGTAACCACGTCTTTGAGCAGTTGCTGCCCGTCACCAGTTGGGGTTCCAGTTTTATCATTCCCCCGTTGAGCTTCCAGGACCAATTTGATAGCATCTTTCTCCAGGCGTCACAGACAACAAAAATCACTGTGCAAACTGATAAAGGGAAAGATGTTTATAGTTTAAATGAGGGAGAAATGAAGGAGATTGAGAATCATGACGCGACCACGCTCGTGATAGACGCCGATCATCCCATCCAAGTCCTCCTACTCTTCAACGGTGTAACTAAAAACAAAAATCATTACACTGACCCATTTTTGACGAATATAGTTTCCACAGACCGCTTCTGTTCGTCATACATGCTGCATACTCTAAAGGGCTTTGATAACAATGCTCTGATTGTGGCAAAAAACACAGATATGTTGACAATTCAAATGGATGGAGAAATGCTCAAACTCAGAGGTGCCAAGTGGAAAGAAGTAAAAGGGACGGGTTACTCGTGGGTCATGATTACCAGTGAGCCAAAGAAAGACAACGGCAGTTTTGTGGTTTCAAGCAAAGGCAACACCTTCGGGCTGTACAGCATCGGGGTAACCCAGGAGAACGGATATGGTGCACCGGGACAATGCATTAAAGAAGGTATTTTAAACAACACATTGCACAAAAATGTCCTTAAACTAATAGAGGGGTTGATTTTAGCTTCGTCCATGCTTACTGTATATGAAGAATGTTCTTAATCCTACCTGTGCGGTTTCTGTCTCTATGCTTTGAAATAAATGTCTAGAATTTGATGGAATCAACATAATGAGTCCATTAACACTGCTCTGACAGAAGCTCTAATCACTAGGGATACACAGAGACCACTTTTTTCAAAACTGATTCGAGTACCTTAATTTCAGTACTTGCCGATTCCGAATACCGATACGAGTACTGCATTGTGTTATCTCTGGGATTTCATAAAACTAATACAACTGAAATGTTAAATGTTTTGTTTATCATTTCGACAATAAGAAAATGATTTGACAATTAAAGGTATATAGGAGGATTTTCCCAATTTTTAGGAAAGTACCGCCTTCTCCACTTTTTGAACCAAACTCTCTGGTCTTATTGGACGAGGCCGTATCAGCAGAATGATTGACAGTTGGGAGGACCAATAGTCTTGACGATCCACCCGGAAGTAGAAAATCCTCCTATATACCTTTAAGCATTTCAGCAATTGTTCTAACAGTCAACAATAAGAGCCAATGTCATTTTCCACTCATACAAATGCCATGTTGTATAGTTGGTTGTTTTTGTGCTCCGGTGCTAGCTATACTCCGCGTGGTAGTGAGTTTTTAGATGTTTGATACGTGTTTGTTTTGGACTCACCTCGTGCCAGTTTCGCCTTACACAACAAACAGTCCGCTTTACTCTTGTCACAAGTTTACTCTGGTTATAATATCAAGGTAATAAGTAGAGCAAATAAAACAGCAAATTCCTTGAAGAATTTCATAAATATCCACGCACTGCCTAAACACTTGCTGGTTTCTCCCTAGGTTTTTCCTTTTCTTGTGAAATGTTGTCGTGCCAGACTGGTACAGTGTGTGAGATGCTGAATGGCCTTCCCAAGTGCGTACCTGAGCCCACAGAGCTCACCACCTGCTGGGCGATGGGGGATCCACACCACAGAACATTTGATGGACAACGTTTTGACTTCATGGGCACGTGCACATATGTCATGGCTAAAAACTGTGGAGCGAGAGGTCTTCCAGCGTTTGAGGTTCTGGCTCAAAATGAAAACAGAGGCAACCGCAAAGTGTCCTTCGTTGGACTGGTCGTGGTGACGGTGTACAATACGACTATTACGGCAGTACGCTCAGAGACGGGCTACGTCAGGGTATGTTTTTTTTAATCTTTTCAAAAAATAGGAACTAGTCTTTTTTTTTTGTCTTTCAAACTTGAGACATTCTAATAAAATACATGCTAAAGTAATACCACTAAATGTACTTGAAGAAAGTATATTTTGTTATGATTTGAATTACACTAGGAATGAGAAAAACTGCAACATCTATCTTTTTAGAGTATTTAGTTAAGTGCATAGAAACAGTGAAGTCCTTGCGTAATGTTGCTACTTTTTTGAGGATTATAAAAACACAGAATCAAATATTTGGCTGACAAATCAGACTAATTTATTAAAACGCTGTGTAACCAGTGGGTAGAATTTGTTTCAGATACAGCAAAAATGCTTTACAACACTAGTTTATTACCCTAGAATGTGTTACCCTGCATACATTTTGTTAGTTTTATGATTGTACTTCCACCTCCAGCACACTATTGGTACAGGCTTGGTACTGTCACTAAATCTGGAAGAGTAAATGGCCACACTTAAAATGATCCGCAATGCAGGTAAATTGTCACTCCCCAACTTTAAATTATATCTCTGTTCATGGAGGGAAAGTAAAAAAATTGAACAACACCAATTTGTAGATATCAATATTATTTGAATATTACATAGTATATTCAAGCAAGACAGGACAAGTTGTGGTTTGTCTTGTTTGAGCAAGCAAATTTTAGCATTTGCTCTTTCTAAATGTAAATGTTTGTGTTTTTTTCTCACTAGATTGACCAAACTTCTTGGGCATTGCCTATCACCCTGAATAATGGAACACTGATGATTTCTCAAAGTGGTCGTTCAGTGCTTATTGAGACTGACTTTGGGCTGAATGTGCGCTATGACTGGCATCACTCACTGGTTGTAGGCCTGCCTAGTTCTTACAAAGGATATACATGTGGCCTTTGCGGAAACTTCAACGGGAACTCCAGCGATGACTTTGCAACTCCTTCAGGCAGCCAGGCAGGGAGCGTGGTGGAGTTTGGCAGCAGCTGGAAAGTACCTGGCCCCATGGACGATGCCCACTGCAGAGATGACTGTGTGGGTGGATGTCAAGAGAAGTGCGAGCACAAGCTGCTGCACATATGGGAAGGAAACTCTTTCTGTGGAATAATCACAATGGCGGGAAAAAATGGGCCGTTCAGTCAATGCCACAGGTTAGTGGACCCAGAAGCGTACTTTGAGAGCTGTACATTTGACGTGTGCATAGGATTGGGGCAGCGTCTGTTGCTGTGCAAAGCTCTGGAGGCCTATGCTGATGCATGTCAAAGTGCAGGAGTGGAGGTCTACGACTGGAGGACCATAGCCAGATGCCGTAAGTATCTCCAACCTTTTAGTAGCATGGACCGGTTTAACGTCACAACAATTGCAAGCAGGAGGCACATTGCTGTAGTGCAGTGTCTCCCAAAGTGGGGTCCGCGGCCCCCTGGTGGGCTGCGGGGGTACTGCAGGGGGGCCGTAAGAGGTCATCAAAAAAAAAAAAAGTTCATATAATTATTGTATGTTAAATTAACAATATTTTGTTTGTAATGTTACAATATTTGTGTTCATTATTTGACTTGAATCATCAAATTGTAATCATTTGAGTATTACAAAGTGGGGATGGTCATTTACACGTTTGTAGCAGAGGCTTTATCCCCCAAATAAAGTAACGAGAAGAGCCTATTTTTAACATCGTCTTCTTGGTTATTTTGGGGGGGCCGCGCAGACCAGACCAGGTCAGATTTTTAAGGGGGCCCCGGTGTTACTGACTTTGGGAATGGCTGCTGTAGTGTGTACACTGTAATAAGTGAATCAGACCCAACTTTAATGTAAAATATTTTAAGTATTTACTATATACTGTACTTCATTTTTTAAATATTTTTGGTTGACAAATAAGTACTGTATAACATCATCATAGCACCCTATACAACACTGATTTTATTGCTTTAAGTATTTATTTTGTAAGTTTTGTAACACATATTGTGTCGATTAAAACAAAATCTATTGGGCGAAGCAGTGACGCTACCCAGAATGCATTGCAGAGCAAAAATTAAACTATCCTTATTAAAATATCTACATTTTAGCATTAAGTTTGAGAGTGAATAAGTCCTAATTCAAAATAAGTGAGCAAAATTTTGAATAAACTACTTCAAATAAATAATTTATTTTATATCTATTTATTTTTACCAACCTTAATTGAAAGGGCAAAGTCAAAGTAGGTTTATGCTACCAGGGTTTTCTATCCATTTATTATTAATTCTCAGTAATGGTCAGTGTCCCAGCACACTATATTTGACTCAAATTAAGCAATATATGATCAATCAGAATTATTGCTTCTAAGTAGAATAGTTCCTGGGTTCGGGATGTTTCAGAATAGTGTTTGCAATTTCTCACTTACTTCATGCAGAAGCTAGAGTTATACTGTACTTTAAAAGAAAACAAAAATATTAAGTAAATCAATAACTTCAAAGTAATAGTTTTGCATTCTGTCCAGATGAATTTAATATTTGTTATTACTTTAGAGCTAAAGAGCTGAAGTTGATAGTACACAAAAAGGCTGAAGGAACCGCTAACGGTATTTTTTCCGTTTCTGAAACTCTCTTCACACTGACAGCATTGAGAACGTGGCAGAATATGAGCTACATTTCAGGGCTGACGTGTCACGTGACACAGCTGTAAGGAGATTATCCGGTCATTTAACATCCTCAAAATAAAAAAATTGCTTAAACTTGGAAAATCAATATGGAAATTATTTATTCATTTCTTCAAGGCCTAGTTTGAATGTCCCATTGACCGAGGTTTGTGGACCACTGCTTTTTACAAGCAGATCCTTCCACACGAATATCAGGAACTTGGGGCATAAAAAAGTCCCCTCTGTCCTTTGTTTTAAAAATTCAGACTATAGTTTATTTTTCGTAAAAAAATAATAATAATAATGTAATTGAGAAAATTGAAATTTTCAGAGACCTTGGTTTTGTCTTGGTGTTGCTGTCTCTAACTAAAGCTTGAAGGAATCAATAAAACAACTTTGGGCATGTGTATGAAGGCCAAATAGGACTGTAATGATGTTCAGAGCAGAGAAACGTCCAAAAGCGTGTAATGGGACATTTATCAAGTAATCTTGTTTTTTGTATTAATTGTTAACAGTGTGTGCACAAACTCAAAACATATTTTTGTAAGTAACTTATTCACTTATTCAGTAAGTTTTAACTCTATACTTTTGTAAAGAGTAGTCCTTCTATTTTTTTTGGTTTGTATTTACACTAAAGGAATATGTTAGTTATTCTTCTAACTACTCCCGATATGGTCTACGTGTTCTTAATGAATGGTTTAAACTGGAAAACCCAACATCTTAGAACGTGGATAGAACCATGTCATTCCAAGGGGACAATTTATGGTTTTAATTACGTGACCACATTTTCTCTTTATTCTTTTGTAGCTGCTAAATGCCCTCGCAACAGCCACTATGAGCTCTGTGGAAGCGCGTGCCCAGCCACCTGCTCTGACCCAGCTGCGCCCTCCAAATGCAGACGCCCGTGTATTGAGAGCTGCACATGCGACGAGGGCTTCTTGTGGAGTGGAAAACAGTGTGTCCCAGAGAAGCAATGCGGCTGCAGCTACAATGGCCGCTACGTTCCAGCCGGGAAGGCGTTTTGGGCGGATGAGGGCTGTCGCAAAAGGTGCACCTGTGACCCCAAAAACCATGAGGTGCAGTGCAAAGATAGAGGTTGCAAGAAGGGAACGAAATGTCAAGTTTTGGATGGCATCAGCAAGTGTGTGGCTGTCTCCGTCAATACATGTCAGGCCACAGGTGACCCTCACTTTAAAGGTTTTGACGGGAAAAGGTTCAATTTCCAAGGCACATGCGTGTATCGGCTAGCTGCACTGTGCTTCGAGGATCCGGAATTGGAGCCTTTTGAAGTAAATGTGCAGCTGGAGAACAGGGGCAAAAGAAAAGCTGTTTCCTTCACGAAGATGGTTGAAGTGAAGGTCTACTCCTTCCGCATTGTCATTTCAAGGACACATAAAGGAATCGTCATGGTGAGTACATAATAATGCATAGCAAAATATGACTTGAATTCATGATTCTGTTATTAATTTAAATTTAAATTAAGAATGAGGTGAATGAGACATGAAGAAGGATTACAGTATAGTCCTCACACCTTGGGCAATGATCATCTCCTGGGCGCCACATTGGAATTTCACCCTCTTGAGGAGGGCCAGACCACTTTAACAACAATGAAAATGATTTGAGACACTTTGTTTTCATTTGTGGAGGTACTCAGGGCAAGTTATGATTGTATTGTGTCAATCAATCAGTATTTATTTGTGGAGTGCCTTTCATACAGGGCAACACAAAGCGCTTCACAGTCCACATCACACAAGGCACAAATAATCACATTAAATCACCATTTAAAACACAATAAATAATCACACAGGTAGTTAAAAACATTAAAACATTAAATTTACACAAGTGATTCAAAAATAAATAACCACAGTGCACAAAAGATAGAGATTACAATACAATACAAAACACTTTTAGGAAGGAAATTCCTAATTTTAGCGATGTTCCGTAAGTGGAAGTACGCCGTTTTAGTTGCTTGGCTTATATAAGCCTTGAAGGAGAGTTCTTGGTCAAAAATGACTCCAAGATTCCTCACAGTGTTACTGGGTATAATACTGACATTATCGAGAGTAATTATCTGGTTAGTGAGGGAGTCACACAGGCGCTTCGGACCGAGTAGGATCACTTCTGTCTTCTCCGGGTTGAGAAGTAGGAAGTTAAGAGTCATCCACGTTTTAAGGTCCTTTATGCAGGCAGTAAGCTTTTCTAGCTGATCTGTCTGATTTGGCTTCATCAACAGATAAAGCTGTGTGTCATCTGCATAGCAGTGGAAATTAATTCCATGCTTTTTAATTATGTTTCCTAACGGCAGCATGTAGAGAGTGAAAAGAATCGGTCCGAGTACCGAACCCTGCGGCACACCGAATTCTACTCCAGAATAAGGCGACGAGTTCTGATTTACGTTGACGAAGTGATACCAATCTGATAAATAGGATTTAAACCAGCCAAGGGCTGTTCCTCTAAGACCTATATCACATTCTAGCCTCTGCAGTAGAATGCTGTGGTCTATTGTGTCAAATGCAGCACTAAGGTCCAGTAGGACCAGCACTGACACTTGTCCATTATCAGCAGCTAGTAGTAAGTCATTTGTGACTTTGACTAGTGCCGTTTCAGTGCTATGATGAGCTCTGAATCCTGATTGAAAGACTTCAAACATATTATTTTCCTGCAGGTGGCAGCGAAGCTGCTCAGCTATAAGTTATTCCAGGATTTTAGATATGAAAGTGAGGTTTGAGATCGGTCTGTAGTTTGTAAGTATTTCTGGGTCCAGGTTTGTTTTCTTCAGAAGGGGTTTGATTACCGTGGTTTTAAAAGCTTGTGGGACATAGCCACATTGTATGGATGCGTTTATTATATTTACGATAGGCTCAATTATCAAAGTAAGTATGTCTTTGAAGAGCCATGTCGGGACTGCGTCTAACATGCAAGTTGAGGCTTTCGAGGATGTGATCACTACCAACAGCGCACCGACTCACGACAAGGGTCATATTCTGGACCTTGTTTTATCTTGCGGTTTAAACGTAAACCTGACAGAGATTTGTGACGTTGGTATATCAGACCATTTTCCTGTGCTTTTTTCTCTGGTGATGTCCTTATCCAAAAGTAAACCATGCGTCCCAGCGCGTCAGCGGCGCGTCATCTCCCCATCCACAGCCCCACTTTTTTCTACGGCCTTTGCTGCCTCTGATCTCAACGTTCAGCTAATTTCTTGCAATTCTGCTATGAACATTGATGAGTTGGTTAGCTTATTTGACTTGACGTGCGTGGGCATTCTCGACACTGTTGCACCTTTTAAAATTTGGCGTTCACACCTTGCAGAGCCATGGCACAATGACACTACTCGTGCACTCCGACGCAATTGTCGCCGTGCAGAAAGGAAATGGAAAAAGGACAAACTTTATGTATCACTGGGAATTTTAAGACAGTCCCTTGCTAAGTATCAGGATGCTGTCAGGACAGCAAAGTCTCGGTATATGGCAAACATTGTGTCTTCAAACTGTCATAATCCTCAGGTTCTTTTTAATGTTTTAAACAAGATTGTGAATCCAATTGAAACCACTGGTGTTGTTCCTTCTACTTCTTTGTGTGAGAAGTTTTGCCAGTTCTTTATCGACAAAATATTGAATATACGTTCATCTTTGCCTTTTGTACCCACTGATCCTAGTGTTGCCTTTGAATGCTCAGCTGTTTTCAGTGACTTTGACTGTATTTCATTGTCTGAACTGCTAAAGGTTGTCCAGAGCTTAAAACCATCTAACTGTCCACTGGATAACCTTCCAGCTAGACTGTTAAAGGATGTTTTTGACTCTGTTGGTCCTTGCATTTTGAATTTGGTAAATGCTTCCCTAACTTCTGGTATTGTTCCCAGTGCTTTTAAACAGGCTATTGTCCAGCCTCTTTTAAAAAAACATAATTTGGATTCTTCTGTTTTATCTAATTATAGGCCAATTTCAAAGCTGCCTTTTCTGTCCAAAATTCTCGAAAAAGTTGGTCTTTGCTCAACTACAGTCGCACCTTAAATCTTCTGATATCTGTGAAAAATTCCAATCGGGTTTTAAATCTTTGCACAGCACAGAAACGGCTCTTTTAAAAGTTTTTAATGATCTTCTTTTAATTTCAGACTCTGGCCGTTCAGCAGTCCTTGTACTTTTAGATCTAACGGCAGCCTTTGACACTGTTGACCATAATATTTTAATATCCCGTCTTGAATCATGTGTTGGGATGAGTGGCACAGTGCTTAAGTGGTTTAAGTCATATCTGAATGATAGGTGTTTTTCTGTAAACCTTGGTTCTTTTACCTCGCAGAAAGCCCCCCTAACCTGCGGGGTACCCCAAGGCTCAATTTTAGGGCCAATTCTTTTTTCATTGTACATGCTGCCATTGGGCTCAATTTTTAGGAAATACAACATTCAGTTTCATTGCTTTGCAGATGATGTACAGATCTATTTGCCTTTGGACCTCAAATCTAACTCATCTGCCGCCTTATTGACATGTCTTAAAGAGGTCAAAGACTGGATGTCACTGAATTTTCTCAATTTGAATGAGAAAAAGACTGAAATCGTGTTATTTGGTGAGGCTAACCCTACCAGCAGTGCTCTTGGTCCACTTGCGTCCCACTGCTGTTTATCCGCCAAAAGTCTTGGATTTCATATTGACAGTTCATTCCAGTTTGAAAAACAGATCAATGCAGTAGTCAAAACTAGCTTTTTCCAACTTAGGCTTCTAAGTAAGGTGAAGCGCTACTTACCTTTAAACCAATTTGAACAGGTTGTCCATGCATTGATCACAACTCGTTTGGATTATTGTAATTCTTTGTATTTTGGTCTAAAGCAGTCATCAATTCACAGACTCCAAATGGTCCAAAACGCGGCTGCACGCCTGCTCACAGGAACCAAACGGCATGAACATATTACTCCTGTTCTGTCGTCTCTTCACTGGTTACCTGTTGCTTTTAGAATAGAATTTAAAATTCTATTACTTGTTTTTAAATCCATCCGCGGACTGGCACCGCCTTATTTATCTGATTTGTTGTCTTTGCACGCCCCTGTCAGAGCTCTCCGATCCTCGGGCCAAAGTTTGCTGGATCGTCCAAGATCTCATTTAAAAACTAAAGGAGATAGAGCTTTTGCAGTAGCAGGCCCTAAACTGTGGAACTCCCTCCCTGTGACCATTAGACAGGCTACATCAGTTGAGAGCTTCAAAACTCTGGTAAAGACTTACCTTTTTACGCAGGCTTTTAACACAAGATGAGCTGAGCATTTCTTCATTTTTTCATATTTTTACAGTTTACATTTTTACTTTCTTATCGTGTTATATTGTTGTGTTTTTGTAGTGTTGTATTATTGTACTGTGTACAGCACTTTGGGGCAGCGATGGCTGTTTTGTAAATGTGCTTTATAAATAAATTTGACCTTGACCTTGAACAGCGGGAGAAACCTCCTCCAGTTTGTCACGGATGGATGTAATTTTATTATTAAAGAAGTGGAGAAAGTCGACACTGCTCAGTGAGCTTGGAATTTTAGGCTCGATTGCGCTATGGCAGTTTGTGAGTTTAGCGACGGTGCTAAACAAAAATACTGTTATTTTTATTGGCTTCTATTAAAGTTGAATAGTATTGAGTTCGAGCCCTGCGAAGGGCATTCTTATAGTTTCGGAGACCTGCTTTCCACTCCCTGTGGACAGGCTCCGAGTGGGAGTGGCGATATAGCCTCTCCAATTTTCTGACGTCCTGTTTTAAAGTGTGGAGTTGAACACTGTGCCAGGGCGACTATGATCTGATCCTAATAGTTTTCTGTTTTAAAGGAGCTGCTGCATTTAATGCAGATTTTAAAGACTCCATAGTGTTGCCCACCGTTTGGTCAATGACTGAGGGACTGCAGCTGCTGTGAACAGGTTCACCTGCAGCAGTATTCAACATAGGCTGTATTAGTTCTTTGAACCTTGTGATAGATTTATCATTTAAGGTTCTTTTCATTATGGTTTTATCTTGCGGGACAGGAAAGTCCTCCAAATCGAGATCAAACGTGATCAAGAAATGGTCAGACAGCAACGAGCTTTGACGCTGGATGTCAACATTGGAGACATCACAGCCGTAGGTCAGGACAAGGTCCAAGGTGTGGTTATGAATGTGAGTAGGTTCCTCAACATTCTGAGTAAAACCAACACGATCTAGTACGGCGCTGAAAGCTTTGTTTAAGCTGTCAGTGCTGTAGTCCACATGTATATTGAAGTCTCCAGTTATAACTATGTTTTCCCATTCCAAAACTAGGTTTGAAATGAAGTCAGAGAATTCTGTTAGGAACTCGCTGCAAGGACCAGGAGGTCGGTATAAAACTATAAATAGCACCGCTTTTTGTTTTCTCCACCCAGGAGAGGTGATTGAAAGTGTTAAGTTTTCAAACGAGTGAAAAGCATTCTTGGTTTTGGGACTAAGAACTAAGTTGGTGTGTGATATAATCGCAACGCCACCGCTGCGACCTGTAGTTCTCGCTTTCTGGTAGTTAACATGCGTCGGAGGAGTGCACTCATTCAATCTAACGTAGTCGTCTTGTTGGAGCCAAGTCTCCGAGAGCGCAAACAAACCCAAACCCTTGTCTATAATAAATTCGTTTATGAGAAGCGATTTAGACGAGATTGATCTGACGTTCATTAATCCACATTTAACAACCCTACTTTTAGAACTATTTCTGTCTGTCTGAACTTATATTAAGTTACTGTGTCTGACACCCAGGTCAGATTTTCTCGCATATAGTGCTTTAGACTTCAAGCGAGGAACACACACAGTTTCAATCTGACTAGCTTCTGAGGCTAGTAACTGAACAGATGGGGGCTCAGAGGTTGTGGCAGAGCAGCTCTGCACCCGGGCCTCAGTTCTGCACCGTCATTTTTGACTCTGGCACTAACACGGAGGCCAGTCCTGGGCTCTACATTAACGTTTGCCCGCTTGCCCGGAGCAACTAAAGATTTGGAACGGTCAAGTGATGTCTTAGCAAGTTGCCCGAACGGGCAGGTGATGTATTACTTTAACCCATTCCAGCCGGGAACGCATTCCTTCCTCTGGAGCTGGGAGCGGACACGTCTGTTTATATTTTTTCTATTTAATTCTATTCATGAAATAGAAAAAAAATAAAATACATCTATTCAGGTCTTTTCAGTTCTATTCATGGGGCGACAGTAGTAGTTGGTAGAGCATCGGCCTTTGGGCCTGAAGGTCGTAGGTTCGAATCCACCACGAGACCTACTCCACTACTCCCACTGATGAATGCTGTCGTTGTGTCCTTGGGCAAGACACTTAACTCCACTTTTCCCAAAGCCCCCACTGGAAGATCTAGGCTCCTGTGGACTCACCACCTGCAGGAGGATCAGTGAGGGGTTGGTGCTAAGTGTACTGGGTGTAGCTCTGGCTGCCACCCCCTCGACCCCAGAAAAGGATTAAGGGAAGAAAATGGATGGATGGATGGATTCTATTCATTGGTTAATTATTTTGACCAATTAAATGCACCAGGATAAAGCAGGGATGAAAATTTTCTGCGGATCCACGACTTCCGACTTTTTTTGTCGAAAATGTAGTTTCTGTTAAATTATTATTATTATTATTATCTTTATTTATCAGACTCGAAGTCCATAAAAAACAAACAAACACATCACAAACACAACAGACAAACAGTTATAAAAGAAAACTGTACCAGAGCTTCCACAGAGCTGACTGGTAGCGCACAGAACTCATACTGGGGTTCACCAGAGACCGCACAAAATAGTTCTCACTGACATTCATGTACATCATATTTCTCATGAGAGCATGGAAAGAGTTCACACGACTCTGACAGAACAGCAGACTAGCACTACTGGACCTGGGCTTTTTCAGCAGAATCCTGAAAGCATCATTATATGCAACTTTGAGCTTCTGTAGTGCAGCCTTCTTATATCTGCTCCACAGTGGGGCTGTATACAGAGTTGAACAGTACATTTTAAACAGTTTAATTTTAACATCGACTGTGCACATGTGAAATTTCCCCACTAAGGTGTTGGCTTGAGCGTACAGTTTACGACACTGGCGATTAATGTCATCATCATCACAGAGTCGGTCAGTTATGATGTGACCCAAGTATTTAATTTTGCTGCAAACACCCAGCTTTTGACCAGATAAGTAAAAGTCTGGAAAACAAAGATGTTTATCCCCAAACATATACTATAATGTGTGACCGCAGGCACTTTCTGTTGTTTGCTGTAAGTACTTAAATGGGATTCACATCCTCCGTTCTGACCCCTCGAACAGCCGCTTTGTAATGACGGCTGTGGCGCTTTAACAACACCTCAGCAAACGCACATCCTTAACGTGGTACCAAGCACAGAACATAAACGCGCAGACAGAACCAAAGACGTGAGACAGAACCAAAGACGTGAGACAGAACCAAAGACGTGAGAAAGAACCATAGATGTGTAGACTGAACCATAGACGTGCAGACTGAACCATAGATGTGCAGACAGAACCATAGACGTGCAGACTGAACCATAGACGTGCAGACAGAACCATAGATGTGCAGACAGAACCATAGATGTGCAGACAGAACCATAGATGTGCAGACAGAACCATAGACGTGCAGACTGAACCATAGATGTGCAGACAGAACCATAGATGTGCAGACAGAACCATAGATGTGCAGACAGAACTATAGACGCGTGTTCAGGACCATCCACAGCTTGTTGCAAGTGCGGGTCTCCCCCGTGTCTTCTACCAAAGCACAATCAAAACTGAAATTAAAGCTCAGATACCAACATTTTCCCTTGCATTAACAATGCATGTTGGGTGTACACAAAAGTAAAATGTCATGAACAAATCAAACAGAACACATCACAAGAGGCGCCTTGATTTTTTTATTTAGCATACTTAAAGGAATAGTTCACCGTTTTTACATACTGACATATGTTCTTACCTTACCTTAGACTAGTTAATACGTATCTGTCTGGTCTTAGTCCGTGTGCTCTGTCATGCAAACGGAGCAAAAACGGGAGCACAAATGCAGCCTCCTCTGTATATTTTGTAGCACCAAAAGGTAGCTCCCGCTAGAAGCTACCAAACTCTTCCAAGTGTTCCCTATTAAATGTATATAGTTACGTGACGTGTTACACTGCAAAGTATAGTAACACAGAAATGTAACAGTCGATTTTCTCAGCGGATAAAACGGGTACTATATTGTGAGGCGTAGTAATCTGAGGAGCGCTACGTCCGCGCACTAACTTCTCTCCGTACTACAAGTCACGCTGCTTCTATTGACGGAAGTGAGCGAGAGAGAAGTCTCCGGAGAGAAGTTAGTGCGCGGACGTAGCGCTCCTCAGATTACTACGCCTCACAATATAGTACCCGTTTTATCCGCTGAGAAAATCGACTGTTACATTTCTGTGTTACTATACTTTGCAGTGTAACACGTCACGTAACTATATACATTTAATAGGGAACACTTGGAAGAGTTTGGTAGCTTCTAGCGGGAGCTACCTTTTGGTGCTACAAAATATACAGAGGAGGCTGCATTTGTGCTCCCGTTTTTGCTCCGTTTGCATGACAGAGCGCACGGACTAAGACCAGACAGATACGTATTAACTAGTCTAAGGTAAGGTAAGAACATATGTCAGTATGTAAAAACGGTGAACTATTCCTTTAAGGGCGCTGTGAGTCATTATTTGATTTTCACACTTTTGTTAACTCATTGAATTGAGAAAAAAATGGGAAAGTAACTTTTGACATTGGGTAAGTAAAATATAAATGTTATATAAGTGGCTGACAACGTTTTATGTCAAGGCCGGTAGTCCCTGTGCTCATTAGAGTCCGAGCTGGTTCATATGGCACTAACATGTCTCAGATGAATTTTGGGCGCGAGGCCATGGAGAGACTAAACAAGCAGAGCTGATTTAAAGTCTATTCTCTGAGCCACTGTTACACCCTGGATCTTCATGTGCAACATGAAGGACAACAGGCAACTAAAAGTTAATATCATTTATTAACAAAGCAAAAGTCTAGGGAAATAACATAAAGATAACCAAAAAGGGGAAGACAGGTGTAGTGGGAGCAGGCCAGCTGCCAGGACAGAGAGAGAGAGAGAGATGGTTGGAGTCAAGGTGTGTCTTGTAGACTCCCAGCAGGGAACCTGATGCAGGCTGGAAATCCTGGAAGTGGAGCCTGGAACTGAAACAGGTCTGAGTAGCAGGTCTGAGTAGCAGCTCCAGATAACAGACACAAGAAGCCAGTGCAGAACAGGACTGGATTACTGTGATTGTACTTCCTACTTCTAGTGAAGACTCAAGCTGCAGCATTTTGAATGTACTGCAGCTATTTTACAGCATATTTAAAGAGACCAGTGAGTAGGCCGTTACAGTAGTCTAACCTACAGGAGGCAAAAGCATGGATAAGAATCTCCAGGTCTGCTTTGGACACTATATTTTTATCTAATGTTCTTCAGATGGTAAAAAGCTGTTGATCTTATGTGGCTAGATTTCTGACCTTCTCTTAGATCAGAAATTAGGGGGGGGGGGGGGGGGGGAAGCTGATATATAACGCTTTCTCTTTGTTTCTGGGGACAAAAGACAATAATTTCGATTTTGTCTGCATTTAACTGAAGGAATTTGATTTGCATCCACTCACTGATCTGTTGGATGCAGTGAAGGAGCGAGTCCAGTGGTCCATGTTCTCCTACAGTCCTATCGTCTCTGCATGAGGATTTCATGGTTGATAGTGTCGAATGTGGCACTCAGTTCCAACATGACTAAAACTGAGACTTTACTCGTATCAGTGTGAAGTCGAGTGTCGTTCGTTACCTTCACTAGAAGGTCTCTCTCTCTCTTCAAGAATTCATGGGGAAATTAAGTAGAAAACCGGGAGGAGAAGAAGGCCCAAAGCACTTTGACTTAATAATCGTTTATTGTTGAAGGGACGCCTTGAATGGAATGGTATTCATTTGTATACATGTAACTTTTTTTGGACTAAAATTAATAGCAAACTGGGCATTTTGGACAAATAATTTATAACAAATGTGGTTATTATCTTGAAAGAAATAGCTATACAATGGTGCTATGGTAGCAGAAATCAGCTTGACAGTCTTCATTGGAGATATTCAATCTAAAAACAAAAACCTGCGGATGATATACCCTCATTTGCAGGTTTTAGATTCAAAATGTGTGCCTTGTGCAAGGAGACAACAGATAGATTAAGCAGAACAAGATGACAGAGGACGCAAGAGGAGTTTTTCCATTTGGCTCTTTCAGATCACTGCAACCTTAACATGCCTGGACTGGATCAAAGAAGAACGCAAAATCAGGAAATTTGGCACTGACACCAAAGCACACCGGACTAATTCTAGATTTGAAACTGAAAAGTCAAGAGGCAGGAAAAGTTACACATAGTTAGATTATAAAAACAGCTCCCAAACAGGAGTGCTCACTCTGTGCTGAAAAAATATCCTTGTGGGTAAAGAGAATTCACTATGGAGATTTTATCTGAGTCTTTATTGTCATTTTACAACATTGAAATGATCACAACCTGCCAATATGACGCGTGTCTATGCATAACAAGATACATAAAAATGATATTGTATCTAATTGTAAAATCAATATCTTTTATAAATCTATGAATTTATTTTTTTAACAAACCCATTTTATCACCGTAATGATACAATAATCTTTTTTTTTTTAGGTAAATGATGAGTTTGTGAACCTTCCAATCAGTCTTCAAGATGGAGAAGTGACTGTTCACAAAAGTGGGTGGTATGCAGTCATCAGCACAAGCTTTGGCTTGGAGGTCAAATTTGACTGGAAGAGTGCGGTTTTCGTCACTCTTAGCAGCGACTACAAGGGAGCTGTGTGCGGTCTTTGCGGCAATTACAACGATATACCACAGGACGATCTTATTCCTAAAAACGGTAACAAACCTGTCGAACCGGCAGTCTTCGGCGCCAGTTGGAGAGTGGCGGAGATCCCAGGATGCCTCGACACTTGTGAAGGGGAGTGCCCAGACTGTGACATAACTGAGAAGGATAAATATGAGACCAATGATTATTGCGGAATTATCAAAGATCCCAGAGGTCCCTTCCGCGATTGCCACGCCCAAGTAGACCCGGCCGACGCCTTTGAAGACTGCGTGTTTGACGTGTGCACGTTTGAAGGGACACAAGATATTCTGTGTCAGGCCATTACCGCCTACACTTCTGCATGTCAAGAAGTAGGAGCCAAAGTCTACAGCTGGCGTACCGAGCAGTTCTGTCGTAAGTTTGTTTTTTCTTTTGAAAGTGTTTTTAGTGACTTTTTAGATGGCATTTATACATTTTCTCAAAGTTTCTAACTCTTTTATTGACGGCAATAGCAGATAAACAGCTTGATGTGAAGGCAACACAGATTGTGGGAGACTTCGGAGAGGGGCTTCTGTAGTGGAAAATTACTATTAATTATATTAATAACATAAGAAATGGTACAAATACTCAACTGAAACTCAACACAGAGACACTGGTGCCAGTGGTTCCACTGATAAGAAACCAGGTGTGTGGAGGAGGCTCATAAATCCTCCTTTCACCCTTCTCGAGGCTGGGAAAACTGAAGACTGGGGCTTTGTTCTGGGCAGAAAAGTTTAGCGAGCCTCCTCGGAGGTCTGGCTGAACTCTTCTCCACAACTTGGATTCACTTTATGCAATTATCATGTATTATCAATTATCTTTATTAAACCACGCAAAGACACTTGTTTGCCTCGGACCATTCTAAATTTTGCCATAACACTGCGTGCACTGATTCGTTGTTTTAATTTTTTTCCCCTCGTGAATCACTTCCTGGAGGCAGGCTTCTACAGCTCGTGGCATGTCATCAATGTAGTTCCAAGTAACAAATGCAATTGAGGCGTTTTTATGGCTCTCAAGAATGAAAGTGAAAGATTGCTCTCTAACTAAAACTTAGAGGAATAAATTAATACACTGCTGCGGGCATGTGTATGAAGCCCAAATGGTACTCAAACAATGTTTACAGCATAGAAAAGTCTAAACATGTTTATAAACATTGTTTATAACCTCATTAGAGGAGGTTATAAACCTCCTCTAATGAGGGAGATGGGAGAGCTCTGGGAACATTCCATAAACTAAGGTATATGGAGCATATAAACAATAGTCGCGTTTCCACCGCAGGAACTTCAGGGTCATTTTCCAGGGCCAGCCCTGTTGGTGCGTGTCTCCACTGCAGGAACCTCCCCCACAGGGCCATTTACAGGATCTTTTTTCTACCGCACAGTAGAAATTCAGACGGGGTTTGAGGCATCACGGCGAAATCAAAAGATACCGTATATTAGCACACATCGAAGCCCTGGGGATTCAGCACACTCAGAAATAATTCCGTGAAAAGAAAAAAATAAATAAAAATGAAGCAGGACTAAAAATAAAAGTAAAGACCACAACAACTGTAGCGGTTCCGACTGTAAAATAGATAAATAATTGATTATTCGGCGATCAAAACTAATGACGTTGCCGATGGGTCCTACTCTGCAGTGGAGACATTGCCACTGACAAGCAGAGTGAGAGGATGGTTCATGTAGCTGTCCAACCCCCCTCCTTTTACGAGGAACTCCTGCAGTTTAAACAGGACTAAAGCATGCATTTCATGTACATAGTTTGGAGGTGAAAATTAATGCATATTTTTTGTTCTTTTCATTGTTTTGTCTTCAGCAATAAAGTGTTCGGCCATCAGCCACTACGAAGTGTGTGCGGATACTTGTCCCGCAACCTGCCCAAGTCTGGCCCCTCCCCGTGGCTGTCATCTCCCATGCATGGAGGACTGTGTCTGTGATGAAGGCCACATCCTCAGCGGAGACATCTGTGTACCCCTCTCACACTGTGGTTGTGAGCACGAAGACCGCTACTACCACATCGGAGAAGTTTTCTTCCCCAATGGAATGTGTGAGGAAGAATGCCAGTGTGTGTTTGAGGAAACAACAATGGCAAGTAACAAAAATTTCACCATTACCTATTTTTGAGTCTTTCAAGGAGGAACTGTTCTGTAAGAAACAAACATCTTCATATATTTAAGTGAAAACTACTTTGGGCATGTGTATGAAGGCCAAATAGCACTGTAATGATGTTTAAAGCAGAGAAAAGTCAAAGAATAATATGGGACCTTTAAGCTTGAAAGAAGACAACAATGGTAAGTTTTAGATTGCTAGAAATGCAAGATTTTGGTCAAAAGTTGCTGATGTTACTGATTTGATATGGCAATTAAAGTTTAAGTCTGAGTTCAGTATGACCCCTAGATTTCTGACTTGATTTGAAGGTTTTAGGGAGAGGGACTGGAGGTGACAGAAAACGCTCTCTCTTCTTTTGGGGACCAAGGACAATCATTTTGTTTTTGTCTGTGTATAACAGAAGGATGTTGTTTTGCATCCACTCACTAATCTGTTGGATGCAGTGAAGGTCCACTAGTCCATGTTCTCCTGCAGTCAGTGAGACATAAATCTGAGGGCCGTCTGCATAGTTATGATAGGACACAACTTTGAATTGACCTAACAGCAGCATGTAGAGATTGAACAGAAGAGGTCCCAGGATTGACCCCTATACTACTCCAGAGGTCAGCGACATATGATCTGAAACACAGGATCTAGTGGTCGACAGTATCAAAAGTCACTCAGATCAAAAAAGATTAAGATTGGGACTTTGCCTGCGTTAATGTTCAGCCGGATATCGTTTGTTACCTTGACAAGAGCGGTCTCAGTGCTGTGGCAGGGTCTAAAGCCGGACTGGAACATATCAAATCAGTTGTAAATGATAAGAAATGTTGGTGGATAACATTTTCAAGGACTTTCCCCATGTATTGCAGATTTGAGATGGGACGATAGTTGTTGAGTACCGTGGCATCCAGACAACTCTTTTTTTAGTTGGGGCCTGAAGACTGCACTTTTCAGGGCCTTTGAGAATGATTCAGAATGAAGGGACATGTTTACTATCTGTGTGGGGGAGGGTAACAGACTGCTCAGAACAGACTTTAGAAATCTAGTGGGTAGTACATCCAGGCTGCATATGGAGGAGCTCAGACTTGTGATTATCTCTTGGACAGTTTTATCATTTACAGGTGCAAAGTGAGTTAGCTCAAAGAGCCTCGATGGCTGTTGGATTGGAGACAATGTCGTTTTTGATGCCTTGAATCTTGTCATTGAAAAGCTGTGCAAACTCATTACATTTAGATTTGGAAGTAAGCTCTAATTGCAGCTAAACCGGGGGGGTTGTTAATCTGTTAAGTGAAAGCAACATGTAGATTGTTACTGCAGCCGTCAATAATTTCAGAAAACGTTTTGCATAGTGCCTCGTTTAACTCACACAACTTTGTAGTGGCGCAAGTCCAACCGCCACTTCCGCTCAGCCATGTAGCACTTTCTCCTCTGTGCCCTGACTGAGTCCACTTTAGTCCACGGTGCCTTCTGCTTATTTTTCAGGGGCCCTATTGTCTAGGACATTCAAAACACTAGTGTTAATCTACAATCAAACACGATGAATTCTCAAAGTTGATCATTGCCATGAACAGTTTGCCCATGTTTTCATTAATGTCTTATTCTAACAATTGACAAGCTCAGCTGCTGGTTTGATATAGAATTTTTTTTAACAAAAAATACACAAAAATAATCCGACACAGCAATTTTGACCACATTTACATTTAAACATTAACCCCCCTTAGTAATAAGCAGGTCTAGAGTGTGCACTCTGCTGTGGGTGGGGGCGCTCACGTGCCGGGTGAGATCAAAGGTTTCAAGTACAGAACTCTGTTCTATTGCATCTTATGCACATATATTAAAATCACCCATATTAACTAAACCAGGCGTGGCCAACCAGTCAGAGACTAAGAGTCACCCCATAAACATAAACATCACCCCATCCCTTACACACGCACGGACGCACACACACGCACACACCTCTGCTCGGACAGATTTATTATAAATGTCACACACCAACATGATAATGACAGAAATTGACTCCTACAGTACTAAAGGGCTGGACTCGACTCTCACCGGTTTGCGGGCGTTTCCACTGCTCGCTTTAGCCGATACCCGGTACTTTTTTAGTAACAATGTGGCCCTGGTTCTTACCGGGCAAGTCGATACAAAAACAATCTGACATCAGCGAACATCAATTATGATACCGAAATGAATGCTTTCAATCTCTAACCAAGAAAATGAAATTCGAGTTTCAACCCAGTATTTAGTAGAAACACAACTGTCTTTATTGAACCATGATTCACTCTCTAACTACGCTAAGTAAAAGATCACCACTTTAGCTGATTTAGAACCACAGACACATGTTCAGTATAAGACCAGATACTTTTGCATTTGCTTGAAGACAGACACTCACCAGGCAGAGTTGGCTTATCTCCTGGTGTAGCTGGTGTTAGCTGGTTTTAGCATGTTAGCTGGTGTTAACCGATTTCCGTAAATTTAATCAATTTGGTCAAACCACCTCCAGACTTTGGGGTTCTGCCTCTACTTCAGCTGCTGTGATCTTTCATTTCACGGTTGTCACTAAACTTATAAACTTTTCTCTGCATTGTGATGTTCTTGGAAATCATTCTGCTCCGTCCTTTGCACTAGCTCCACAAACACCTTCTGGTTTCTGGTGGAACCATCGAGCTCACGCTGGTGTCCTCTCCTCAAACTGACGAAGGTGTTGCCCTCATCCAGCGAACAAGGAATTGTTTTCCGTAGGGACGTCATGGGTCGAGGAAACGTGTTGTTTGTTATGATATTCGCAACAGCTGAGGCAGCAACTGCAGAGTGATTGACAGCGCATCTGACCAATCAGAATTGATGTTCGCCGACGTCAGATTGTTTTGGTATATACGCAGCCCGGCTAGTGGAATGGAGTCGGCCTTTACTATGGGTCAGAACCATTGGGGGCGGGTCCCAGCTCAAAAGTGGCCAAAATGATGTGCGCTGACATGCTTGCAATACCACCCCGGGCCGATGGGGGTGGACCCAGAAGAAGAATTAGCCAATGCTAACATATAGCGTTGGCAGACCTCTCAAAAACTTCTTTACAGGATGGACCAAAAGTTGGCTCTTGGCCCAAAGCTCCGTCCCACATGTGTGTCAATGCTGAGGGGGGTGAATTTTTTGGTCCACTCTAGTTTACTCACGGTGAATTGACATGCATGCGCAGATGCGTTTTTTCACAATTTCTTGTGGGCGGGACCACTCGCGCCATCTTGGGTTGCTCCATGAAAGCACTTTTCATGGAGCAACTCCTATGAACTGCAGAGACTCTGTCCGTTAATATATACAGTCTATGGTCAGAACCAGGGACGTGCGGTGAGGTTTGTGATAGGGGAGGCACTGACTTTAACAGTCAGATTTATAATCATTATTCTAATAAATTAGCATTAAATGGTCAATGCAAAAACGTCCACACACATTATATACTGTAAAGATAAGAGAACCAGTATATTATTAAAAATCCCCCAACAGCTCTAGATGCTGGCTCTCCGCTCCGCATCAAACCAAGTCTTTGCGAAGCACAGGTGCGAGAGATGGGAGGAGGGAGGGAGGGAGAGACGCAAGGAGCGAGAGATGCGGGGGGAGAGAGAATGAGAGAGACACAAGGAGAGAGAGTGACGCAAAGAGCGTGAGAGAGAGAGGCGCAAGGAGCAGGAGATGCGGGGAGAGAGAGAAAGGGAGAGACGGGGAGAGATAAACACAAGGAACACAAACAAGAAATAAACAAGTTGCAGAACTCTTGAGCAGTGTGTAAATCAGTATTTTTTCGGGGAAGCACTTTTATGCAGCTCTTGTAAATTTTCAATATAAAACACAGACACTGACAAACTCCTCCCCCGCGGCCGGACTAACCTCGTCAGTCCAGCGGTGGACTTGTCTATATTACTTCTTGTTTTGATTAAAAGTCCAGTTGAGAAACAAATCCTCAATCCAAGCATCCATTTTCCAGCAAAAGAAATAGCACCGACAGGACTGATTGTTGGTTAGCAAAATATTTACAGTCTGTGTTAGCATCCCTAGTGGTGAGGCACAGACACTGCCTGCCTCACGCTAGGCATTTTCCTTGTGTTTTCTTCTTCGATCAAACGTCTTCAAATAAATGTAAATAGTACACACATACAGCCCCCTTGAACCTTTCAATATTTCAGGCTTCAAACATAAAGATATAAAATTTTAATTTTTTGTCATGAATCAACAACAAGTGGGACACAATCGTGAAGTGGAACGGAATTTATTGGATAATTTTAACTTTTTTAACAAATAAAAAAACTGAAAAGTGCAGCAAACTCACTCCAGAAGTTCAGTGAGGATCTTTGAATGATCCAATGTTGTCCTAAATGACTGATGATGATAAATAGAACGCACCTGTCTGTAATCAAGTCTCCGTATAAATGCACCTGCTCTTTGATAGTCTCAGGGTTCTGTTTAAAGCGCAGAGAGAACCATGAAGACAAAGGAACACACCAGGCAGGTCCGAGATACTGTTGTGGAGAAGTTTAAAGCCGGATTTGGATACAAAAAGATTTCCCAAGCTTTAAACATCTCAAGGAGCACTGTGCAAGCAATTATATTGAAATGGAAGGAGTATCAGTATCAGTGATATATTGTTGTGCATCTAGTTTTTAATTAATTAATTAAAAGTTTGTGTAAACCCTCAGTCGTACAGGGATTAGTCAAAGCAAAGGAAGGTTTCTCACCCATCATCTCCAACGCGCGGTCTGAGAATTCATTCCCTGAAGAAGTCCTTAGGATTGAGGACGAAACGTCGGGAAAACTTGCTAAGAAGTACAGATGATGGGTGAGAAACCTTCCTTTGCTTTAATTAATTCAAAGCTGGGGTACCTAACTTTCAAACCACAATATTTGAACTACGTAGTAAAAATCCATGTAACTCATTCTTTGCTCTCAAAACAGTTTCTATGAGTTTGGTGTAGAAATCCTTATTCCTTCCTACTTACTCTCAATTTGCTTGTTAATTTGTTTTTTTGTATATTCATCATCAAAGATAACTTTATTTTGCTCTTTCCTCCAAAGGTTGTATGTAAGCAGTTCCTTTGTGGCCCTAATGAAGAGTGTGCAGTTAAAAATGGTGTCCGGAAGTGTCACCCGGTTGGGGAGGGCGTGTGCCGTGCCTCCGGTGATCCCCACTACATCACTTTAGACGGGAAGAAGTTGGACTTTCAAGGAACCTGCACTTATGTTCTGTCCCAAAGCTGTGGCATCGAAGGCACATACCTCACACCTTTTTCAGTCAATGTGGAGAACGAAGGGTGGAAACGGAATGGGAGAGTGTCAGTTACGAAGCTTGTTGCTGTGAATGTCTATGGAAAAACTATCATCATGAAACATAAAACATTTAAAGTTCAGGTAAGTTTATTCATATAAGTAGCAAAATAAATTAATTAAATAACATTAAGAAATGTAAACAACTCTATCTAGCTGTTCTCAATACTACTTGTCATAAGGTGTTGATCTTTGATAGAACAAATATGGATGTAGTCCCACCTTCGTCCATTCAATTCATTATCAAATGTAGTCATCGAAAATTCAAATCCCATCTTGGAGCCAGTATCTGATCTGACTTTAGCCCAAAAAAGTTCTGAAACTTGCTCTGTGGTTGAGGTTAAGTTCAAGGTTTGAAAAGGTCTGTTTACATTTTGAAAAAAGCACTCAAGATTAAATTGGCATAAGGCTAAAAGGATTTTCATAGCCTCAAAATGTTGGAACTGTTTGATGTTATATATTGTTTGCATATTACACCATGAAAACCAGCCAGCAGCCATCTGACTTTATAAACATTCAAAAATCTTAACTATAAAGAAAACTCCACCTTTAAATATTGAAATGTGTAAAAAGTGTATGCCTTCTAGGTGGATGGAATCTACAACAATGTCCCAATAAATATAAATCAGGGTGCAGTACTTATCTTCAAGGAGGGGACCCATTATGTGATTGAGACGGACTTTGGGCTGAGAGTGAGTTATGACCTCCGATACAGTGTTGTTGTGACGGTACCTGGTAATTATCAGGAGAAGGTTTGTGGTCTGTGCGGTAACTTCAATGGCAATCCCGAAGATGACTTTCAGCTTCCAAACAAAGAACTCACTACTGATGTGAACAACTTTGGAAATTCATGGAAAGTAAACATTCCAAATGTTTTGTGCTCAAATGGCTGTGAAGGAAATCAGTGTCCTGTCTGTGACAAACTCCATGAAGCTGTGTTCTCCAAATACGCCTACTGTGGCATATTGACAGCGCCCAAAGGTCCTTTCGCCAGCTGCCACAGTATACTGGACCCTAAGCAGTTCTTTGAGGACTGTGTGTTTGACGTGTGTGCGGCGAATGGAGATGAAAGTGTGCAATGTGACAGTGTAGCGGCCTATGCTTTCAGTTGTCAGAAGGCAGGAGTGGCTATACAAATCTGGAGGTCTCCTTTCTTCTGTCGTAAGTACCATCTGCTTTAAGTGTTGCGGACACTATAGAATACATAAAACAATGTCTTCTTGTTTTTAGCAATGAAGTGTCCGGCCAACAGCCACTATGAGCTATGTGCGGACTTGAGTGGTGTGGCCTGTTCGGGACTCGCAGAAATAGTGCCGTTTAACACTGGCTGCAGAGAGGGCTGTGAATGTGACACCGGTTTTGTGTTCAATGGAGAGACATGTGTCAAAGCGGATAAATGTGGCTGCTCTGATGGGCAAAGAACATACAAGGTACTCTTTCCAAAATGTAAATAATTTGGAAACCATACTTGTAACAAAATGATCTTTGCCCTTAGCCTGGTCAACTGTTTTATAATGAAGACTGCTCCAAAAAGTGTGTGTGTAATCCGGTGAAAGGACTGGTTTGTGAAGACCACTTGTGTCCTCAAGGCACCACATGTTCTGTGAAGAAAGGCATTGTGGGATGCTACGACAAAGGCAGGGCCCATTCCTATTCAAATTGAGGAGCAGAGGATACGTGAACTTACAAGTGTCTCCTTTTCTTTTTAGATCCCTGCAAAAATGCAAACTGCCGCATAAAAGAAAAGTGTCTTGTTGAAAAGGATGAAGCTGTGTGTGTGCCAGCTTTCACCGAAGTCTGCCGCGCCTGGGGTGACCCACACTATATCACTTTTGATAACTTAAACTTTGACTTCCAAGGGACATGCCAATATGTCATCTCTGAAACCTGTGGAAACCTGGACGGTCTGGTTCCTTTCTCAATCACAGAGAGAAATGACAATAGAGGAAACCAAGCCGTTTCATCTGTGGCAGATGTGGAAGTGTCTGTGTATGGATATAGTATCATTGTGCACAAGAACCAAGTCGGCAAAGTCACTGTAAGATTTAAGTCTCATTTTTGATATGTTCCGAAATATTTAAATGTTTCATCTATTAACAAAAATGTTTACAGGTTGATGGAGAGCTCTTTAATCTGCCAGTGGTTTTGGGTGAGGAGAGCTTAGTGTCTATATCGCAACAAGGACATCAAATCAAAATCGAAACTGTCTTTGGCCTCCTTGTTACTTACGACTGGAACCACGAACTTATTATCAAGCTCCCGAGCTCTTACTACAACCTGATCTGTGGTCTGTGCGGCAACTTCAATGATGACTACCGCGACGACATGCAGAACCCAGCCGGAGAGTTGTTGTCCAATGTTGTGGATTGGGCAAAAAGCTGGAGAACTCCCAATCAAAAGGACAGCAAATGCAGTGACACGTGCCAGCGCTACTGTCCAACTTGTAATGATAAGCAACGAAAGGTTTATGAGACAGAAGGCTTGTGCGGAGCCCTCTTTGCCGATAATGTGTTTGAGATATGCCATGAAAAGGCTGATCCAAAACCTTTCCTGGACAGCTGTGTGTTTGACATGTGTATGAACAAGGGGGACAAGAAGATACTTTGTCAGGCGCTGGCCTCCTACATTCAGCAATGTCGTGACAAGGGAGTCATAATCAACGATTGGAGAAAGAAAGTTTGCTGTCGTGAGTACAACTTTTAGTTTTTATTCAACACAAACGAAAGCAGGTATTTTTATGCCATTTGATTCTTATATACCAGATAAATGTAACCGTGAAATGTTTCAACGACAAACATCCATCTTCCTTAAAAGTGTCTTGCGACGTCACACATGATGTGTCTTATCAGCTGTTGACTGCCGGTGTGTTCGCTAGAGCAGTGTTTTTAAACCACTATGCCGCGGCACACTAGTGCGAATTTCCATTAGAAATGTCCCTACTTTGTCTAAAAATATATACAATGACAATTACACAGACTACTCACATCAAGTGAAACAATTACAGGTAATTGAGACTGTCTCAAAAACTATTGAGTTTTGATTTAGAAGCATTTGAGGACAAAAGCTCGGTCAGCTTCCAGTCTCGCTGGAGCATGTTCCAAGTAGAAGGAGCTGCATGGACAAAGGCTCTTTTTCCCAATTCTGTGCGGACAAAAGGCACAGTAAGCAAAAGCTGCTCTTTGGACCTCAGTGCATAAGACTTTGTACTCCCCTGTGTGAGTAATGTACAGAGGTCCCAGAAGAGCCTTGTAAATAAAAATCTATCAATGATGCTGCCTCCTAGTGGACTGGGAGGGCCATTCCACCCAAGAAAACAGCTCACAATGATGTGTCAGACAGGTCCACGTTCTACAACCTAACCATATGCAAAATTGAAGAAGACTGTTTGAAACGTGGCCTTGAATGCAGAGACTGTGTCTGCTTTCTTAACCTGGGTGGGAAGTTGATTTCACAGTAAAGGAGCTTGGTAGATTAATGCTCTGCCCCCAGCAGTGCTTTTTAAGACCTTAGAAACCACCAGACGTCTGGCGTTTAGCAAGCGTAGTGCTTGGTTTGGTTAGTATGACACTAACGTATCTTAAAGAAATGAAGGAGCCAAGCCATCTATGGCTTTGTAAAAATGTTTTTTTCTGTACTCCACAGGAATGGAGTGATTTTAACACGAGTTATGTGCTCCCTCCTTTTGGTACCTGTTAAGATCCTTGCTGCTGTATTTTGAAACCTCTCAAAGAGGTTTTAGGGCACGCTGCAAGCAAAGTGTTGCAGTAGTCAAGCCTTGACTACTGTACTGTTATCTTCTGATAATGACATTTTACAGTGCTTGTTGTAAGTGAGTTTCTTCGTCCAGTCGAGCCTTGACGTCTGTAGAATAATGTCCTGACTATCGGTAATTTTGTGTGAGTGTCTGATCACTCATTGGTCTTCCTTGTGAACTCGGTTGCAGTGTCTAAGGTGTGTACACTCACCGGCTACTTTATTAGGCACACCTTGCTTGTACCGGTATTGTCCCCTTCAGCCTTCAAAAGTGTCTTAATCCTTGGCAGTGATTCAACAAGGTACTGGGCACATTCCTCAGAGAGTTTGGTCCATATTTGATAGCAACATGCAGTTTCTGCAAATTTGTCGGCTGCACATCCATGAAGCGAATCTTCTGTTCGATTATCCCAATGTTGCTCTATTGGATTGAGATCTGGTGACTGTGGAGGCCATTACAGTACAGTAAACTTAAAGCTGCACTAACTGACTTTATTTTCGTATTCATTACGAAAATGCTATCCCTGTCCATGTAGTGCATTGGGATACACGTCCTTTTGAAGAAAAATTAGCGCAGGTTTGTGCTGGCGTGACATTATATTTTAGATCGAGTTTTGATGAAACAAGTAAGACAATGTGTTTTGGGTCGCAGATTGTGACCAATCACAGCGGACCACTAGCCCCTTTCGTGAGAAATCTACAGGTCTGTTAGCACAGACAGCTGAGTTAGCAGAACAAGCAGCGGAGCTAACCTGAAACTTCCTCGTCTTCGTCACCGGTTACTGCTTACTCAGCGAAACAGCCATCCAAAAGAAAGTCTCGTTATTCCGCGCTTCCCGGTTCTATCGTTCTGTGGTCACGCCATCCACGTGCAAATCCATATCCATGTATTATCCATATTGGGAGACGCTAGATTCGTAAACAACAGTGGGTGTGTGTGGGGGGCGATAGCTTCGTGGGTGCGGGGAGGGGAGCAGAAAGAGCGAGGCCAGCGAGTCCGCGGCTTTCAAAATCCCAAAGTCAGTTAGTGCAGCTTTAAAGTCATGTTCAAGAAACCAGTCTATGATGATATGAGCTTAATGACAAGGTGTTTTATCCTGCTGGAAGTAGCCATCAGAAGATTGGTACACCGTGGTCATAAAGTGATGGACATGGTCAGCAACAAAACTCAGGTGGGCTGTGGCGTTGCAACACCCCAACCACCAGCCTGAACAGTTGATACAAGGCAGGATGGATCTAGGCTTTCATGTTGTTGACTCCAAATTCGGACCCTACCATCCAAATGCCGCAGCAGAAATCAAGCCTCATCAGACCAGGCCAGTTTTTCCAATCCTCTATTGTCCATTTTTGGTGAGCCTATGCGAATTGTAGCCTCAGTGTCCTGTTTCTGACAGGAGTGGCACCCGGTGTGGTCTTCTGCCTCAAGGTTTCATGTGTTCTGTGTTCAGAGAGGCTCTCTTGCATATCTTGGTTGTATCAAGTGGTTATTTGAGTTACTGTTGCCTTTCTATCAGCCTGGCCATTCACCTCTGACCTCTGGCATCAACAAGGTATTGCCCACCGAACTGCTGCTCACTGGATATTTTCTCTTTTTCAGACCATTCTCTGTAAACCCCAGAGATGGTTGTGTGTGAAAATCGCAGTAGATCAGAAGTTTCTGAAATAATCAGACCAGCCGTCTGGCACCAACACCCATGCCACATTCAAAGTCACTTAAATCACCTTTCTTCCCCATTCTGATCCTTGGTTTGAACTGTAACGCAAATAGACATGGTCAAGACGATCTGCTAAAGTGGAGTTGAATAGGTGTACCTAAGTAGCCGGTGAGTGTATTTTCCTTTTCATGTCATCAGCATATCTTTTCAATAGGTTGGGTGGTGCTGTGGACATGGCATTTGTCTCCAGGTCCATCATGAATAAAATGAATGATTGTGGGTCACCCATTGCAAATCCTCAATTCTGCCCGTATTTATTGTTGTACTGGAAATACGTGGACTTATTGAGGAGTTCAGATTTCCCCTATATTGTCAAGTTTGTGCTTGATAATTGCGTTCTGTTCTTCTTGAGTTTTTCTTGTGCATGTAGCGTCAGGATTGTTTTAGTGGTTAATGAGATTACTTGTCCTATCTGACTGTGACATTTTGGAGTTCTGTGGAGAATTTACAGTGGTCAGTCTAAGTAAGGGTATGAGTATTTTATGTCGGGATTTGGAGAGGTTCTAAGTCCCTGATCTGATACTGTTTACCATGGGCCGCACTAGTGGTGTGTTCATTGTGCTTTCCTTTTCACTTGCTGGACATATGGTACACAAATCCGCACAAACACAGTGTAGCTTAAATGATGCAACTACAATGCAGACTACAGTAACCAGCATGCTGGTGCAGCTCTCACACTCCTGCCCTATTAGCAAGTGGTTAAGCCCCCTATGGTTGTTAGAAGCCACATTTAGTTTTGGGTGATAGTGTAGATGCACCAATGACTTGGGTGTTATGCAAAAGTCCATATCTGGTCTTTAAGCAGCATTAAAGAGACATACAGCCACAACACACAGACATTTCACGGGTGTACTGGTGCGTATGGGAATTGATACTAGGTACTCAAGCCAAAATGGTAGGCATATTTGTCCAAAATTGGCGCACTCTAGAGCAGATTCAATACTGCGCAGACCCCTCAAGCTTCTTGGGCGGACCAGAGGACTTGAACTTAGAGAGGAATAACCACCAACGAAGAGTAGAAGTATGTATAGTCTATCCAGCTGCTCTATATATATATATATATATATATATATATATAATGTATATACACTACCATAGTTTGGGGTCACCCAAGTGTTTTCCATGACAAGTCACACTTACTCACCACCATACGTTGTGAAATGAACAGAAAATAGAGTCAAGACATTGACAAGGTTAGAAATAATGATTTGTATTTGAAATAAGATTTGTTTTACATCCAACTTTGCTTTCGTCAAAGAATCCTCCATTTGCAGCAATTACAACATTGCACCAAAAACCAGACATTTGCAGCTAGAATAGTCATTTACCACATAAGCAATGTATAGAGTGTATTTCTTTACAGTTAAGACTAGTTTAAAGTTATCTACAGTGCTTTTCCTTCAAAAATAAGGACATTTCAATGTGACCCCAAACTTTTGAACGGTAATGTATATATATGTATATATATATGTTTTTTAAATATTTATTTATATGTATATAGTATACATTTTTTGTCTTTGTCACTTTCTACAGCAATGAACTGCCAGCCCCACAGTCACTTTGAGGAATGTGCCAGCCCGTGCCAGCCGACCTGCCCCTTCCCAGAGCAGCAGCAGATCTGTGCCACCGTTTGTGTGGAGACCTGTGTGTGCGATAAGGGCTATGTCCTGAGCGCCGGCGTGTGCGTCCCAGAAGCAACTTGCGGCTGCTCCTATCAGGGGCGCTACTACAAACCAGGCCAGCGCTTCTGGGAAGGCCCGGGCTGTGGGCGCCTCTGTGAGTGTGACACGACTCTGGGGATGGTGGTCTGCAATGAGGCTTCATGCGCGGACAATGAGGAGTGCTCTGTGGTGGATGGGATCCGCGCTTGTCGGCCCACAAGCTCTGCCACATGCACAGCAGACCCTCACTACGTTATGTTTGACGGCCGTAAATTTAACTTCCAGGTAAGGATGTCACAATATATTTTGAACAATTATTGTGAGAAATATAATAATCGTTATTATTCAAAATTGTGTTAACAAAAACCACATGCATAACAAACATCTGCAATCAAACAGTGACTGATGCATTCACAAACTGATTCACTTTCAAATTGCTTTCAAAAATTCCACAATAACTATTTATTTGACTTTCATAAAGTGACCTAAATATTCAGGATTATGACATAACCCAATGATCTTGACAACCCCACTTCCAGGGTACGTGTAAATATCAACTGGCGGCGTTGTGTGTGAAGAACCGGGCTTTGGAGCCATTTAAAGTCACCGTGCAGAATGAAAACAGAGGCAACAACTTAGCCGTGTCCATCACCAGAACTGTGATCATCGAGATGTACGGAGTCACTATCATCATCAGTCGAGAGTTCACCAATAAAATACTTGTGAGTGCATACTGTCCACACTTTGAACCATATTGCAATTATACTCATTAACCACATAGAGCTGTTTTTTGTTTCTCAAAACAAATGTAATGCCTCCGTGTTACTTTTGTGATTTTATCAAATTACAAAGTATATACTGTTTGCCTATTATTATATGGAATAGAATAGCCTGGCCTCAGCCATCCATACACTCCGTTCAATCATCATTTCACTGCATGTAACGTCTGGGTCTAGTCCCTATGTTAGCGATTACAATCGGTTGAATTTCGACCAACCCTTCAGAGAGCGCGGAAGGCATGCGTCGAACAGGCAGGTTGTAGTTTGGTAATGGCGAAAAATGCGATAGTAAAGTAATCCGGTCAGGTTCTATCAAGAAATTGAAGCCGGAGCAAGGATAATGTTTAGCAAATGTAATCGCTGGAAAAAATTGTGGTGCTACTCCTCACGGGCTCCGTTAGCGGCAAAGGATTTTGGCTAGGCTAAATGCTAACAACAGACTTGGGCTCACTACATACGTCACGGTAAACTCAGATCCAATCGTTTCAATCTGCAAAAGGAGTTAACCCCTCCCACCTGTAAACAGAGCTCAATGGACCACCTCCAGACCTTAGTAGGAAATGTAATTTGTACTATGGTGTGGTACGACCAGGCTAGGAATAGAAGTGTAACTGTTAATTTATCTGACGATTCAGTTTGATTGAATCAAACTGAATCAACAGTTTGATTTGATTTCAGACAATTACATTGTCTGAAAATCTATAGCTTTTTATTTGTTGAATTTATGTTACAGCTACTCAAATTGCATAACTCTTGAATAGTTTTCCTGTTTGGGCAGTTGCAATGCTTTTAGTGATTAGTGAAGCACTTTGTTGGAGCAAGTGCTATGCGCTTCTTAATCTGCACCGCTCTGACTCTTTAGGGATTGTATGTAATGTGCTTCTTATTGTGTAATACTGTTATATCTGTGGTCTTACTTATGTATTATTCTGTATCCTTGCACCAATGGGACTGCAATACTATATTCCTGTGTTGTAGTTTGTGCAGACGAGCTGGTTGTCCTGACGTTGATACTGTCTTGTATGTTTGCGTCCAACAGCACTGTGAGCCTAAGCCTAATGTTTGAGGAGCTGTATCAAGACTTGTTTAGAGTTCTGTCTCTGCCCCTTCCCCTCACATCACAGCATGGCTGAAATTGTCCACACTTTAATCACAAGACTGCAGATGCAATGTGGGACATAAAGTTATTTCATTTTATTCTATTTTTTAACAAATGCGAATCAGCCACACTTGTCATGCGATGGATAGTTCTAAGCTGACATAACTTTTTTCCACACGGTTCTTAATCACAGTGTGCATGGCTTAGAGAGTCACTTACTTTGGGATGTCCTGAGATGTGATAATTAGTACAGTACGGCATCTCAATATGCCTAAAAAATGACGCAACAAAACATGTCACTAGAAGACATTTAGAGAGATCTAAAGAAAAGAACGCAATTTACACATATTTTTTGTTCTCAGCTTGATGGTCAGCTCGAGGACTTGCCCCTGCAGTACAGCGATGACCTGTGGGTGTCACGCAGAGGTAAAAAAGCGGTGGTCGAAACAGCAGCTGGTATCACTATCACCTTTGACTGGCACCACCGTGTCTCTGTGACTCTGCCAAGCAAGTACCAGGGTGTCGTATGCGGTTTATGTGGAAATTACAATGGAAATCCCAAGGATGATTTCAACAAGCCCAATGGCGAGGCTGCTGATACTGAAGTCCAGCTGGGGGAGAGCTGGAAGGTTGGCGATCTGCCGGGCTGCTTATCAGTGTGCCAGGGGCCAAGGTGCAGTCACTGCGATGGCTCCCAGAAAGATGTGTACAAAGTGGAGAAATACTGTGGCATTATTGCGGACAAGACGGGGCCGTTCAAAGAGTGCCACAGCCGCATTAATAATGCCCCATATCTGGAGGACTGTGCGTTTGATGCGTGTCAGTATGATGGGCACCACGGCTCTGTGTGTGATGCCATCGAGGCTTATGTGTCCGCCTGTCAGAGCGCAGGGATAGAGGTGCGCCCATGGAGGACGGACGAATTTTGTCGTAAGTATACTTTGGAATGTAAAAGGTGAACTATGTAGTTTTCAAAGGGGACTAAAATATTCTTTTATCCATGTGTTATTGTCTTGACAATTTTTAGTCATTTTATTAGGCTCTGGCTTGCGCGCAGTTAGCACACATGCATCACTTTCGGCTTACAGTTTAAAAAATAAAGATACTCTACACCTGCCACCTTAACGTAGTGGGGGAGTTTGCGTACTCGGATGATCCTAGGAGCTATGTTGCCTGGGACTTTACGGCTGTGGCTGGGTCTCCCAGAGCAAAGAGGTGGATCAGAGGAAGCGCAGTCCAAAAACCACCATGGACAGCACGAAAATATTAACTATGACATTGCCACACACACAGCCGGGGACCCACCCTGGAGCCAGGTCCCGGTGGCGGGACTCTGGAGACGGCTGTCCAGTACCTGCTGGCTAAACGCGCCACTGCCTTGGCTGTTGCAGTGTAAAAAGTGTTCTCTGAAAACTCGGGAGTACTTGAAAGGCTCCTAGTCCTATCGGTTGATTTCCGCTAGCCATCGTCATCTTCTGCCTTCATCACAAGCAGGAATCAGATAAAATACGCATTTGGCTAATGTCTTTGCCTGTTAGTACAACCAACTTATCCGATAAAACGGTTGTTTCCGAAGGCTCGCAGTCCTGGGTAAACTGCAAAACTTGGACGTGGATGTGGCCGTGACGTCTCATTCACAGGGCCAATAGATGAACGTCACGCCCATGCCACACACATGCTCTGCACAACAGCAGGTTATGGGGAGCACAAATACTAAATACTAACAGCCCGCAGGGGTTGTAGGGTGTCCCAGTACTTAGGGAGCAAAGACAAGCTTTGAGGCGTGTGAGAGGAATAAGCGAGTTTTAAGAGTGTGTTGTTGCCGTATGTGGTGATGTTTGCTCGTGAAGCGGCCGCAGCATGTAACTTTCAGTGAGGCTTCAGAGACATGGTGCATGTCATTAGTATTTTGTTTCATTTTTTTTTTTGAGCCCATTTCTTTTGAGCCCATAACATTACACATTTGTATACACAACAAGCATCCCACAACATAGCACAAGAACAGAACATGATTCACTAATGCTCCTGTGCACTGAAGAAAAAAAAAAAAACACCTATTACATATTCACATACAGTAGGCCTTGTTGTTCATAAGCACACTCCAAGTGCTCAAAATGGAGTGGGAAGAAGAAAAAACTTATAAACTCCCACCCCATGTATATTATGATAAATCATAATGTCTCATGAAAATAATAATAATTCATCCAATTCGCATCACATTTGAATGATACTGTACGCCGCAGCGGGCTCAGCACCTCACCCCGACCGGTCCCAGAGACAACGAGCAGCACTATAGCAGCAGACAAACAGCGCAGAGGATGATCCCGGCAGCACACACCAGCCCTCCACAGCCATGCCCCGAGTCATCACCCCAATGGGAATACATGCATGTTTCCTATACATGTTTATTTATTGTATTTATTTATTTATCTTTTTTACATATATATATATATTTTTTTTTTGTCACATTCCATTTGACAATCATGATTGTTTACTTTCCTGCTCATGCCTTTCCAAAGGAGCCGATTATCACCACAGTGACTGTCATAGCTCCAACAAGACCAGCCAGAAAGCACACACATATCATATATTCATTAATATTTATGTTATATCTACTATCATCCAATTTTCCCATTGATGTTCCCCTCCAGTCATCACTACAGAATGCCACCATGCCCCACCACAGTCATCCCTCCACCCAGCCAGCCGCCACCACAGCACCTACCCCTCACCCCCTAGGACCAACCAGAGGCACAGCCCCGCCCACTACTGCATAATCAAATGCCGCGATTATTCTATTGCATAGCATATAATGCAAACACATAACACACCTCCTGTACATCTATAAGAATAAAAAAGAACAAAATAAAGAAACATTCCTGTAAACTGTACTGTATTCTAAGCAACCAAATCATACTACTAGCCTTATTGTCGTTTACAGCCCCTCCTGCTTATATCTTTCAAAGGTAATTTCTTGAAATATTTTTTTGAATCTTCTTACATTTTGACATTCTCTCAATCGCATATCCAAACTATTCCACAGTTCCACTCCCTGAACAGAAACACAAAAACTTTTCCTTTTACTTTTCACCCTTATGGTCCTATAGTTACGTAAACCCCGTAAATTGTGCCCTCGTTCCCTTTGTATAAATAACTTTTGTATATTTCTAGGTAACTTACCCTCTTTTGCCCTGAACACAATCTGAATTGTTGATAGTATCGATCCATGATGTAGATCAAAGCATCGCTTTGACAAGATCTTTGTGATCCGTTTGTGTGTGTGTCTGTCTCTGTGTGCGTACATGTACTGTACTATGTACGTGTGTTTCTGTCTCTGTGTGAGTGAGTGTGTGTCTATCTCTTAATATTGTATGCGTACGTGTGTGTCTGTCTATATGTGTACGTGATATGGAGCAGTCCTGTACATAATTATAGCAAATCCTTATGTGAAATACAATTAAAAATGTCTCACTTAAATAAATACTTTGTCTCCTAAAGTCATAAATATGGTCATCTTATCTGTGATAAAATCAAACACATCAATATTGCGTCTGATGTGGAACACGCTTGCTGCGTCAATTAGGCCGACTATCCCACGAGTGCACTCCGCTATGGGAGGGCACTTTTCGTTGAGGGCACTCACAACAAAAGTGCCATCAGAATTGGGACGGGCCCTAACACGCATCAAAAAACTTGCATAGTTCACCTGTGTGTTCCACCTTAGGGTTTTCTGTTAATCGCTCACACTTCTCTGTTCTCATCCCATAGCGATGTTGTGCCCCGCTAACAGCCATTACACCCTCTGTGCCACGAGCTGCCCCGCCACCTGTGCCATCTTCTCCCAGAGGAACTGCAACAGACCATGTGCAGAAACGTGTGAATGCGACAATGGCTTCCTGCTGAGTGGGGGAGCCTGTGTGCCCATCAATGACTGCGGCTGCTCCTACGGCGGACACTATTACCAGAGCGGTGCTGTCTTTTATCCAGACGACAAATGTGTGGAGAAGTGTGTCTGCGGAGAAAATGGCGCTGTTTTATGTCAAAAAACGAATTGCCGTTTTGGTGAGATGTGTAAACTGGTGGATGGTGTCAAAGGCTGTCATCCTGTGAGGGAGGCGTGGTGCGTGGCTTCCGGAGATCTGCATTACCAGACCTTTGATGGCCACAGGTTTGACTTCCAGGGTTCATGCGTTTATATTCTGGCTAAAGTGTGTGATGATGACGAAGGCCAACTGACGTCATTCACTGTGACGCAAGGAAATGAGAAACGGGGCAAAGGAAACATGGCGGTCACAAAGTCGGTGGGAGTTGAAGTCTATGGTTTTGTCATCTATATTCAGCGAGGAGACAGCTGGAAAGTCAAAGTAAGTGATTTTTTTAACAAGTGAAATTCCAACTCTACATAATCCTAATAATGAAAACTGAAGCTGCAATCCGATTTTGAAATGTTAGGCCTATTCAAATAAAAAAAATAATTTGTTCACCAAATATTCTTTTGCGGTTTTCAAACTTTTTCCCTCATCAAAATCCGGCCTGCATTTTTTACAAGAGTCACAAGCATTTCTCCTCCCTCACCCATCAGTCCAAATGTGTCTTATCAAACATGTCATGTTTGATAAGACATTGCAATCCTAACTCTAATTGCACGGTATGAATTTGGAAGAAGGAGTCTTCACCCACCAACGTAATAACCTCCACAAACGCATATAAACTTTATGCTGAAGATGTTGTGCGACGCGCCGCATCACACAATATCTAAAGATGTTGTGTGATGTGCCACAAGACGTGCCCTTTAACCAGAGCGTTCCAGCAATAGAGTTAAATCTGTAGCCACGCGTTTGGAGAAGAGGAGGCCGCTCACTGTTCATGCTCTAGCGTGGACAAAACAGCACCTTTCTAGGGTGGTAGCCCTTGTTTTGGACCACACCACGGATCTTAAAACTGTAATTTAACTAAACTAAACTTTAGTTTTCCAGTGAGGCATCTCTCTGAGGGCCTGAAAATCCAATTTGTGAAATCCATACTGAGATGCGTACTTGGTGTCAAAGGGGAGCAGGACACCAAGCACACAGGTCATTTTGCATTGAGAACAGACAAATTAAAGGCCACCATCTCCAAAAACCCAATATCTTTGCAGAATGAAGTTTGTGGGATCAAAAAAGTTCCTTCAAAAATTTAAATAAAACATGTCATAGGTTTGTCCCAGAAAATTAGAATACATTGCAGATTACAGCTTCTGTATAGAGTCCCAGCAATCTTGACAAGTTTTCACTGTCTTTGGAGAAGCATGTGTACATGCTATAATTTAAAACTTGAAAACTGAAGACTCTAATCTGTCAGGCGGTGAAAATCTAGAATTGTCTTGCTTTCATCAAAATCCTTCTTATTTGTCCAGAAATCGAGATAATCACTTTTATAAATTATCCAGTGTTGAGCTTGTCACTCTTGAGCCGGGACCCACACCCACTGATCAGTACATTGCTATTATCTTATTCATCATTATGGTAACATTAACCATTGTGTAGCTGTTATTTTATCTGAAAAAATAACTCATTTGGACTATTAAAAACAGTAATATGGACACAGGGTTGTACCTTTGCCCTCTCTTCAATATTATGTCTTCTCTTTGGATTTAAGTATAACATTTCATAGTCACAAATGACTACACAGCAGATCAGTTTTTGAGGAGTCTTTAAACTGTTGAGTGTTGATTTTTTTTGGGAAAAAGCGGTGCTGTAGAGCTCAATAATTGTCCAAATGTGCTTAAGGTGCAAAACCAACAGTATGCAGACAGACATCAGATAAAGGATGGACTTGTGCCAGAGACTTTAGTGAATGAGCTGGACACTAGACTAAGAAGACATCCTTTTCTTGCCTCATTATCTTCTTGCCGGTAAATACCATTAATTATGGGCTGTTTAAAAGCACCTGGACCCTTTTTATTACAAAAATTATTTAATATTCTAAAACGTGAAATGTCAAAGTAAACATTTAAAAGCTTCAGTTTCTATCGTGCAACTAGTTGCATTTATGAACAGGACCTTGCTTGCTATCTGAAAATATTAAAATAATACGAACATTCTATAATGCTTCCAATTGTTGTGTTTAGGTGAACGATGAACTTGTCAATCTGCCTACGACCCTACATGACAGTCGCATCCAAATAACCCAAGAGGGACGCAACATCATAATCAGAACTGACTTTGGTTTGACAGTTCAGTACGATACCGTCTTTCACGTCAAAGTCATCGTACCGTCTACATATCTTGGAAGAATGTGTGGTCTTTGTGGCAATTACAACGATATCCCCAAAGATGACTTCTTACTGCCGGATGGAAAATATACTGAAGATGTCGAAATGTTTGGAAAGGCATGGGTCGTGGAGCTCCCTGGTTTTGAATGTGGAGGTTGCGGAAGCCAATGTCCAGTGTGTGATCCAGCTAAAGCAGCAGAATTAGCGAAGCGGGACTCCTGTGGTATCATAAAAGCACGGAATGGGCCTTTCAAAGCGTGCCAGCGCGGGATTAATCCAGAAACGCATGTTTCAAACTGCGTCTTTGATGTTTGTGGGATGACGGAAGATAAGGATGCTCTGTGCGACAGCATCATGGCCTACGCTCTGGCCTGTCAGAGTGCTGGAGTTCAGATTCAACAGTGGAGGACCGACTCCTTCTGCCGTAAGAAACATAACAAAAATATAAATATAAATTGTTATACAAATATAACAATCAACTTCAACAACTACTTATAATTGTTGACCGTGATTGTTACTGTTAGTGCATTATCTAATTCTTGTTTAGAGGAATGCACCAATATAATATTTTGCACTGATAATAATCAGGTGTTAACCTGAATTTTATCACACAACATAAATGTGTCACAGGCTACTCCCAGCACATGTCTACTCCTCAAAATATATCCATTGTGAACACAAATAACGTTGCCTTGTTAACATCTGACAAACTTTGCCTGAGCTCTTTTGCCCAATTTTTTCTATTGAAAAAATGTATCCTTTTAAGAGATTCAAAATGTGCGTGGTATATGCACATTAATTAAATATGTATATTATAATTATGTAAATACGTTTATGTATTTAAATATAGCTATACATTAAAATAACATTAGTGACAGCCCTGGGTAACACTTTTACTCACTTGAAAAAGAGGTTTGATAAAAAAGTTTTTTGTTTAAAAACATCAAAATCTGCAAAAATGGATAATATAATAATGGAAATTGATTATGGTTTGACTTTTAGTTCTGAAACTGCAAGGTGCCTTTTGCAGCTCCGTAAAATATCTGCAATGTTGCTTTGCAACCTTTGTTCAGGAATCTTTATAATGAGGCACTAGCTGCATAGTTTTAACAGTATACATATTTTTCCAGCTGCTTTGTGCCCAGAGAACAGCCACTATGAGCTGTGTGCAGACACCTGTGGACGCTCCTGTGTTGGACTCCTGAAAGCGGTGTCCTGCTCTGAGAACTGCTTTGAAGGATGCCAGTGTGACCAGGGGTTGGTGTTTGATGGGGAACAGTGTGTTTCTCCCAGCAAATGCGGATGTCTACATGGCGATAGATATCTAAAGGTAATAATAAACAGTACATATTTTGTCTTCTTGATCGTTTGTGTTGCAATATTGTTTCCTCATTAAATACAAATATAGGTTTTAGCTTTATCCAACCATTAGGAACTTCTGGCATAAATTGTCACTGACACATCCACCGCAGAGAACTTGCTGTTTTATGCTGTACAGCAGAGCAAACCCAAACCCAACAAACTCACCCTCAAATCCCTGATAAACGGTATAAATGAGTGTCCAATAGTGTTGTCTACATATCCTGGTCATAATTTTGTCACTTTGGTGCAAATTAGTTGAAAGTTAAACTTTCTGCCTAAAACCGTCTGTGAGGCGCCATCTGCTGGCGACCTGTATTACTACATTTGAATATTGAATCTGGCGTCAACACTGGCGCGGCAGCAAGACCTGACGTCAGCAGCCCCCCGCCCAGAGCAATGTAAACTGCCCAGTCTCGTTCACACCCCCTTTAGTCCTCCAGGCTACGCCCATTTAGAGGAAGATTTGAACAGGAAATGTGAGTGACGTAAGCTCCGAGGAGCGGGGGTGAGAACCACTTTAAGGGGTGGTGCAACACCCCATGGTGCCTGGCAAAACATAATTAAGAAGCACTGCACTATGCTTCTCAAAATATTACCATGATAAACAGTATCATCTTTTGATGTATCTTCAGAGCCGAGCCTCTTTAAATAAAACAATAACCCCAGTATCTGCTTTGGGAATTCTCCCAGTCAAATGTGTACCCCCAATCTTGGTTTATTATGTCCAGTACCAATTTTGACACTGTTACTTATATTATCGGAGGACAACAGTGGCTCAGTTGGTAGAGCGTTGGCCTTTGAGGCTGAAGGTTGTGGGTTTGAGCCCACACTGGTGACTGCTGTCGTTGTGTCCTTGGGCAAAACACTTAACCCCACTTTGCCTGTAGCCCCCACTGAACGATCAAGGCTCCTGTGGACTCAACCACCTGCAGGAGGATCAGTGCTGGTGCTAAATGTACAGGGGTTTACAAAATGTGTTTTTTTTAACCTATTACTCTTGCAAGTAACTACAGGACAGTAAAAGTCTATGACATTTTGGGTTAATATCAGCCAATAAATAGACAATTATTACATCCTTTGAAAGGCCTAATCGGTATCTGCTTAACCGATATAATTGGTTACTATACAGTACAGACCAAATCAATCAATAAATCATTCAAAAAGGGGATACATTTTTTATGAAATATATACTAAAGGAATTCTTTGAAATGGCTTTAAGAAAAATAGAAGGCCACAGTCCACTGGTCCACACCGTCCTTGCCAGCTGGTCCTTCTCTGTCCCGGGACTGGGCCACAGTTTCACCAGCCACTCGCCAACCACGGGTCACCACTGGGCACCCGTGGGGGAGGGCGGGCACATCCCAGCCGCAATGTTCCTCTTAAGCCTAGTGTATAGTCGCACGGCACGGATCTTACGGTGGTGACATGACGTCACTTGGGCAACGCGTGGATCCCCGCAAGGCCATTACATCGCCTGCTGCGCACCCGCGAAAATTTCTAACTACGTAAGGGTCGTCGCAAGGAAGCTCCGCTGTGATTGGTCTGTATGATTGAATCTGCACTCGTAGCTCATCGCGTCTGTTGCATTCCTCCTGCACTTTTAAATAGTTCATATTTGTCTCAGATATTTACCACTTATTGTTTTGCTGTTTGTGCTGAATACACTTTAATAATAACTATTTTTCCAACAAGAACTGTGTCTTTGTTCACAATATCACAGTTAAATGAGTTGAAACGATGAGTTTAGAACTATCACATAAACCTACAGTAGAAACACAGCTTCACTATTGTTTTTGTTCTGAAGAGGAGAAAGTAGCAGCACAGACCGCTTTGGTTAGGCAACTCCTGTGAGTTCGCCATCACGTGGTTGGTTGTGGGATTACAACATTCGGGGAACGTGCAAGTGTACCACAAACTGTGGTTACGTAGGTCCAACGTAACCGCAACCGTAAGCAGCGCCGCGCGAGTGTACACAGGCCTTTAGGGCCTTAAGCCCCGCGCGCATGCACCGTCCTGCGCTGTCAATGCGCGCACTTACATCGCCGGTGTGACACTTGTCACTCATGTCCTCTTGAATGTGAATTGCCATGTTACCATTGGGATATCATCATAAAAATATTTCAGCAAAACAATATGTTTTGTTTAGATGCTGTCTAATTTGTGATCCAATCCTATTGTTTTCAGGTCGGTGAATCGGTCGTCGACCCTCAATGCCAGTCCTCATGTGTGTGTCAGGCGCCTGGAATAGTCAAATGTGAAAAGAAATTATGCGGCAGCTCTGAGGTCTGTGAGGTCCGCGACGGTGTGAGGGACTGCCACCCAACTCAAGGCCAGTGCAGCATCAACGACGCAGTTTACCTCATCACTTTCGACGGCTTGACGGGACCCATGGGGGATCTGGGGGCCTTCGAGGTGGCCTCCCTGTGCGACGTCACTGATGCGCGCTGGTTCAAGGTGGTGGTGGACGTGCGCAGCTACAGGATGGGCATTCAGATCGTAGACACAGTCAATGTGTTCTTCAAAAACAACAGCATCACAGTGAATGGTCAACAGGAAGTTCTGGTATGAAAAATCAATTTCTTCTATTGACGGTTACTCCAGCTGACTAAATGCATTGGACAGACAGGCATTTTTGACCAAAGAAAACGTGTGTGATTCGCCTGTGATTCCCTGCTCAAAAGGGTCCAGTTTGGGAGATCTAATACTTTGACCTACACTGGCACTATTTTGAGCAAATCACTTTTCTCTTTTTGGTGTAGAGTGTGGAGGCGTCAGGGCGGCCCTTTTAGGTTCACACTGTCCTCCACCTACACATAGATAATTCCACCATCTCCTCCAGGAACTGCAATCCATTATTTAAAAAAAACTCTTCACTGAGTTCTGAAATTGGCCTTATGACAAAAGGGTGACTATGGCATTAAAAACTCAAAAATTCCCAAGCAGCATGAGAGGTTACTGTAGAAATTCCACACCACCAAGTATTGTACTTTAGAGAGCAGGGAGATTTAAAAAATCTATCTAGTTTCTGTCCCCTCTAGAACAAATTCAGAATGGACCACAATGGACAGCATGCAAGCAAATATTTTCTTTTTTTACAAAGTTTGAGAGGTTTTTCCTAGGGCTATTTACATGGTGACCTGTTCAGTTGTCGTGATATTTCATTATTGTTTTGCAGTGTCCTTTTTTCCCTATATTAAAATGGTACATTGCAGGGAAAATAATATTATAGTGGATAGAATACTGGCAGAAAATGGACCACTACTATTCCATTGTTTAAACTATTTCGAACAATAACAATTATTATCAACATAATACCAACACATATAACTCTTTGGTGAGATTATGTTAAAACACATGTCGTCTGTGATCAGGTGAATGGCGAACAGACGTCCCTCCCAGCAAAACTGGACTGTGATGTTACCGTGCACGTATCTGAGAACAGTGTGGTCGTAGAGAAGACCTCCGTCATCCTCGTCACCTTCTCACTCTCGCGGGAGGTCGTTATAATTGTAGACTCCAGTCTCGCATTCAAAATGTGTGGAGCCTGTGGGAACTTCAACCACGACTCCAAAGACGACCTGACCACAGCGGACAGGGTGACCGCCATGGATCTGACCGAAGTGGTGCTGTCGTGGCGTGGGTGAGACTTCCCAAAATGGTAAGTATGTATATATATATATATATATATATATATATATATATATATATATATATATATAATCATCAAAACTTTTGCCACCGAACAACAAAGTAGAATAGATTGATATATATATCGATATATTATATTTTTCTGCAAAAAATATTACAATTTTGTACCCCATATTGATCAGAATGTGGTTGGCCACCCACTAATGGGTTTTAGGAGAATTTCAATAAACTAAATGTAAAAAATAATGTGATAAAATACTATTGCAGGCAAAACAGGGACAGGTGGCCTGACATATAGACCAGGCCTTACCATGTCAGCTGTTAATGTGGGCATTGTAGGCTGCACTCACTGACTGTACTGACCACAAACTCTCTGTGTATTTGTCATGAATGGCAACACTATGATGTGCTGCGGGTGTGCTGTTGTCAAAAGGCTCAACTCTGCACGGCTCTGCCCAGTTTGCCCTGGGCAGTTTGCCAAATGTCCAAAGGCCCACACCCCTTTCACAAAAACGTGTGCTTAGTGATTTATATATTTTAATGTATACTGTATTTAATCTTATTAATGCTTCCAGAAAAAAAAACATAGATTGTAAAGACCAAACAAGACTGAAGTCATCCTTGACCAGGATCCAAGTTACAGTGTACTTAGAGATGACCATGAAAATATTACAAGGACATATTCTCAGCTGTTTTCCATGTTATAACAGTTTCCTTTGTCATTCTCTCAAAGGTTTTATAGTGATTTATGCATGTTTGAGTTATAATGTTATCTTCCACCCGAGACGCCAATAGTTAGTTAGTTAGATATTTTATTGATCCACGTAGGAAAAATTCAGGCAAAAACACATCCATCCACACAAAACAACAAATAAATTGATAAGTCTAAAAAGCTAACAATAGTAATAATAAGAAACAGCACTTCGGGTCACAGCAGCAGAGGTGGTGCAGCCGCTGGGTTCTTACCATTTTTTTCTGCCTTGGTCAAAAGTAAAAGGCTCATGCTTCATTAGCATTTTCAAAAAGTTAGCGTTGCTCCAGTGGATTTTTTCCCGATCCGCTTGGTTTGGACCATGAATCCTCTCTACTCCGGTCTAGACCAGTGTAAAACCATGAACACTGTACTGCAGCAACACCTCAGGTAGAAAAAAGAAAGAAAAATAACAATTATAAAGCATAAAACAACAACTGTTACAGAGCTACTCAGGACGTGCTGCTGTTTTCCAGCACATTCAAAAGTAAAATCCATTGTCCTGCCGTTTACTCAATGATCGTCTAAACTTGCCGAAGTCCTGGGTGCACTGCGCTGTGACTTTAGAAGACCTATTTCAAAAGTGTGAAGTTTGTATTGACCTTTTTATTTTGTCCGATTACTGTCTTCCTCGTGGTGAAAATCAGACACGTGTCTAAACAACATGCCAACCTTTCCATCAGTTGTCCCGCATTGACACACCATTTGGCCGTATTGATTCTCACTATATCACAGACAGAAGTGTGTTAAATCTCCTTTAAGTCCGGCTCAGGTCTCTGGGGAGGGGTCTTTGGGCTGTAACATGGAGCTAAAGACTTGGGCTCAACTGACAATTGCCCCAGAAGAGCCGTCTGTCCTTGGACGACAGCAGTGATTGGATTGCAGGCTTGGTCGCATTTGATGGCCACGATCGTCAGCCTCACCTGCTTTTTAATCAGTAATTACCAACGGGGTTTCTCTGGCATGTCTTAATTAAATTGGACCAAATGCAATTAAAAGACTCCTCATTCCTGCTTGGCTTCTGCTTTAGTGAGAGAACATGGTTAAATGGTCCATTCAATGTTTTTATATAAATAATAGTAAAAACAACAAAGCCGTTTATAAAATTAGACAGCATCGTATATGTACTTTTATGTAAAAATATTATATTGTTGTTTTTTCCCAGTGGCCTCGAGACCTGAAAGAGATAACGAGGAGCATTATTAGTTTAGAGGTAATTCAAAGAAATGAGTCAATTTATGCTTTTGATAACTTTGTATAAACATGTTGTTTATGTATTTTAACCTGTGCAAAGGACCACGTTATGAAGGCTCTGGGAAAGGTGCTTCTGCTGGCTTGGCTTGGGACTTTCACTGGTTTGGACCAACGGCACCATCTTGTGGTGAAGGGATGTATTATCCATTCATCTAACTAGAAGTTGTAATACATGTATGGTACATGTTTTGTATTTCTCTCTTACTCACAAATAAAGAACACATTGCATCCTTGACTGCGAAATGTTTCAAATTATTTCAACTCAACTATAGTACATTCTCTGAGTTTTTTTTTTTAGCTGCAGTTTCCTCGTGTGGAATGCGTCAAACAGAGACCTTGAGAAGTTGTTTGAACTCAGAATAGACCGGTGGAGGCAGTGATAAAATGGCCCTGAAAGAACGTGTTTATGTTTCCAGTTTTAACAGCCTAACTTCCTCATTCCTTCGTCACTTTTTACAAAATCTATTAGAAGCAGGTTAAGAAACCTCCTGTATGAAGAATCTAAATATTTCTATTATAAGCCAGAGTGAAATAGGATTATCTCCGCAAAGGAGAAGTTCTCACATTCAAAATTGACTTAGATTTTGCAGTAAATTAAAAGAAGAAATAACAGATCCAATATATCAAAAGGAATTGGAATGTATTTTTTTTATTAAAGTAAGGGATTTATACAATAATTAGAACTCATTCTTTCAATTAATAAAGTTGTGGATTGATGTAAATAATACATATGTATATTGTTTGTGTCTTAGATCGACGCAGATAAATACAGATGAAACTGTAACTTAAATGTGACATACATACGTAAATTATCATGCCTTTATTTTTACAGTTAAGGTTACAAACGATATCCGGCTGAACACTGACGCAGGCAAAGTCTCAATCTTAATCTTGTTAGATCTAAGTGCTGCCTTTGACACCGTCGACCATGAGATCCTCTTACAGAGACTAGAGGACTGGGTTGGCGTCACTAGCACCGCCCTAAGTTGGTTTAGGTCTTACCTTGAAGACAGGAAGTACTTTGTGGAGATTGGAAACTGTGTCTCAGATCATATGGCCCTGACCTGTGGAGTACCACAGGGGTCGATCCTGGGACCTCTTCTGTTCAATCTCTACATGCTTGCCGTTAGGACACTTCGTTTCTGCGTATTAATGACCTATCACAACTATGCAGACGACACTCAGATCTATGTCTCACTGACTGCAGGAGAACGTGGACCAGTGGACTCACTCCTTCACTGTATCCAACAGATCAGTGAGTGGATGCAAAACAACTTCCTTCAGCTAAACGCAGACAAAACTGAAATGATTGTCTTTGGTCCCCAGAAACAAAGAGAGCGTCATCTGTCACCTACAGTCTCTCTCCCTAAAACCTTCAAACAAGGTCAGAAATCTAGGGGTAATACTGGGTACTCAGACTTAAATTTTAATAGCCACATCAAATCAGTAACATCAGCAGCTTTTTACCATCTAAAAAACATTGCCAGGATCAAAAACATAGTGTCTAAAGCAGACCTGGAGATTTCTTATCCATGCATTTGTCTCCAGTAGGTTAGACTACTGCAATGGCCTGCTCACAGGTCTGTCCAAACAGGCTGTAAAAACAGCTGCAGTACATTCAAAATGCAGCAGCTCGAGTCCTGACTAGAACCAGGAAGTACGACCACATTAGTCCAGTTCTCAGGTCTCTGCACTGGCTTCCTGTGGCTCAGAGAATAGACTTTAAAACAGCTCTGGCTGTGTGTTACAAGTCTCTCCATGGCCTCGCACCAAAATATATTAGTGACATGTTAGTCCCATATGAACCAGCCCGGACTCTGAGGAGCTCAGGGACTGGACTCCTGTTAGTGCCCAGAGTCAGAACTAAACATGGGGAGGCTGCTTTTCAGATTCATGCTGCTAAAATCTGGAACAGTCTTCCTGAAGATGTGAGACAGGCCTCCTCTCTGACAATGTTTAAAACCAGGTTAAAGACAGTGCTGTTTAGCTGTGCATACAACTGAGGGATTTTATATTTTCATTTTTCTTTTTAATGTTCTGTGATAATTTATGATTTTAATGCTTTCTTGTTTTGTTCAGCACTTTGAATTGCCTTGTGTATGAATTGTGCTATATAAATAAACTTGCCTTGCCTTGCCTTATTTGTTAAAATGGTGATAATTGTAAAAACTCCAATAAAAATAATCTCAGGAAAATGGACTGTAAGCCCTTTTGATCAGAATTATAACAAAGGCTTGACATATGTCACTTTGCATGTCATGAGTTCAAAACATGTATAGATTTCATGTTGAATTACAGAAATAAAAACCTTTTGAACAATATTCTATTTATCAATGTTTGAGAGCCTCTAAACGTGCTTTACAGGAAAGTATTATTATTATTAGAAGTAGTGCTAGTATCAATTATGATTTAGCTGAGAACAAATAAGTGTGTCTTATACAAATACCTCCCAACCCAGGCCCACAGTGTTATGTTAGTTTTATAGGATTTTCCTTTAAGGTATTTGGATAAGATATTTCAATTAAATAAATAGATAGAAGACAAACACAGTGATGTTTGAGAAGTGGAATTAAGTTTGTATCATCTAAGTGTGCACGGGCTCGAAAAGGTCCATGAGCACGTGCACTGACATGCTCGCGATCTCACCGTGTCCCATTGGCCTAGTGTGTTTTCTCTCTATTTGTTTTTAGAACTGACTTGTATGGGGACTTTCTCTGTGTGTTTTTAATTGTGAAGCGCTTTGTGATCCTGGTCTGTGAAAGACGCTATATAAATAAATGTTACTTACTTACTAGCCGGTGGGGTGTACCTGGAAAGAGAATTACCCAATGCTTTTGTATGCCGCCTTCTTACCTCTCAAAAACGGAATTACAGGATGGTCCAAAAGTCGGCTCTTGGCCCAATGCTACGTTGGGCCAAACAGTTTGGTTTAGCCGCTGTGGACTTTTGAACGCTCTCGTTAAATGATTGGGGCTAGTGCCGGCTAATGCGTGCACAAATGAGTTTTTTTCACATTTTCCAGCCCCGCGGCCATTTTAAAACAGCCCACAGAAGTTAAAAGTGGTGGCACATTGGTTTCAACAGCAGAGATAGGCGTGACAAGCTCTGTTAATATTTACAGTCTCAGACGTTATACATTGAGGAAAAAGAACACAGCAAACCAGGAAACACACTTCTTGGTCCTATTTGGTGGTGGTTCCATCGTGCTATGGGGCTGTGTGTCCAATGCAGGCAGTGGGAATCTTGATGAAGTTGAAGGACACACGGATTTTACTCCGGATCAGCAGATTCTTGAGAAAAAATGTCTGGGAATCAGTGACGCTTGAAGTTGGGCCGGAGCTGTATCTTTCAACAAGACAATAAAAGTAAACACAGCTCACTATCTACTGAGGGATTCAGGCAGAGGAACAAGCACAACGTTTTGGAATGGCCGTCTCAGTCCCAAGACCTGAATATTAAGTTTGCTTTGTGATTTAGTCCATTCTTGGAACCTGACTGAACTAGCTGAAAAGAACTCCTTCCACCAGAATCCAGACTCATTTGGCCTACAACCTTTATTTCACTTTTCAAATATCACCGTGTTTCATTCCTATATGTACCGGACATGTCTTATCCAAACAAAAAATGATTTGTGGCCCAAACCCCTGCCTTAGATCATGAAGTGAGGGTTTTAATGTTCATCCTGTTTCGTTTAACACTTTGAGCTGCCTCGCATATGAACTGTGCTATACAAATAAACCTGCCTTGCATTTCCTAAAGCATTCTTAAAATCAAATGGAAAGTACTTTACTCTTAAGTGCAGCTCAAGTACTGTATTTTTGGGAAAGTACCGATCAACCACTGTACTTTCATTTTTGTTACTGACTTTAAGTAGGCTACAATTGAAATCTAAAAAGGACATCTGTCCGTGAATACAAATTGGATGTGGATGATTGAAATTAGCAAGACTGTGACTGAGTATGTGGATCATACCCGTGAATGGCATTCACGGGAAAGAATTCATATATGATACTGGTGAAAGTGAATATTGTCATTTCTGTAATTCAACTTCAAATGTGAAACCAATATAACAAAGACTCATGAAAGGCAAAGTGACATGAGCCAAGCCCTTGTTTGATAATAATCTGATCATTCTGAAAACATTGAAATTTTCTCTGCTTTCCCCCATTTGGTACTGGATGTAACACTCGAGTGGAAGGTGAGTCAGAATCTGCAAAAAAATTTTTTTACTTCATCTGACCTTGTTAATTTTTCTTTATTGACGTTGGTGCCATTACAGTTAACTTAAAGCTGGGGTACCTAACTTTAAAACTGTCTTTACAGTTATAGCATTAGTGCAATGTTAGACACCCTCTGACACTGGCCAATCAGAAGAGTAATCGTAGCAACAGGCTTATTTCACTGCGCTGCCGAACGGAACGTTTTAAGAGATCCTTTGTCCCTTCGGCTGACAATTATGCAATATTGTCAGGTAGTTTGTCAGAAATTTTATTTAGTTTGTTAGAAATGTTTTTAATTGATCTACTTATGTGTTTGGATGTGTTTTCGGCTGCTGGATACCTGACTTTCTCTTACAGGGATCGATAATGAATCTATGCATCACGTTGGCTGAATGGACAGCACTCTTGCTTCTCTGCAAAAAAATCCAGGGTTCAAATCCTAGCCAGAACAGTATCTTTCTGAGTGGAGTTTGCATGTTCTCCCAGTGCCTGTATAGATTTTCTCCGGGTGCTCCGGTTTCCCCCACCACTAAACACCACTGTACAATAGGTAAATACTCCAGCTCCTGTAATCCTAACCAAGCCTGGAGATGGGTCCCTGGGAGCTGTACTACGGCTAACACTCCTCCTGATATGCCCTAGTGCAGCCATTGCCAAAGTCAGTATCATCGCGGCCCCCTTAAAAATCTGACGGGTCTGCGCGGCCCCCCGACATAATAACCAAGAAGACAACGTTAAAGTTAGGCTGTTCTTGTTATTTTATGTGGGAGAAATAGCCTCTGCTACAAACATGTAAATGACGCACCCTATTTTGTAATGCTAAAATGATTACAATTTGATTATTCAAGTCAAATAATTAACACAAATATTTTAATATTGCAAACAAAATATTTATTTAACATACAATAATTATATATATATTTTTTATGACCTTTCGCGGGCCCCCTGCGATACCCTCACGGCCCACCAGGGGGCTGCGGACCCCACTTTGGGAGACACTGCCCTAGTGGCATCAGGATGAGTCAAATGCCCTATAAGCGGATGTATATATAGAGAATCTTTACCTTTACTAGTTCCTCAGTCTCAAAACAGTTTGCTTATAAGATAAGATGTACCTGTATTCGTCTCGCAGTGGAGAAATGTCAGTGTCATCGTTGCGCACGTTACAGCAGAGAAAGAAGGAAATAAGAGCACTCCGATTGCACACATCAAATAAGTCTATTATTTAAGATAATAGACAATATAATTGAAATAATATAAAGAATAAAATAATTGCACTTGGTTCAGAAGTATTTTCAGATGTGTATATTGTACTTTAGCAGCGGAGAATATGAATATGAGCAGAATAAGCATCAGAAATAATATCAACAGGTGAAGTGACTAGTGACAAAGTTACAGTGAATTATCAGTGACACTTGTACAGACTCAGCAGTTCTTGTTACACATTCTCGTTGTACAGCCTGTACATGTAATTAGATCAGATTTTTCAGACAGAAACATTACAATTAGGAACGACCCCTCACTCAATTATCAATTATGTATGAAACCAAAAAGTTAAGATCAGATCAGATTCAGATCAGATCATATCAGATCAGATTCAGCCCAAAGCCTCACCCCACCCCCCATCCTCACTCCCGAAGGCTCCAATAAGAAGTTAGCTTTAAAAGTCACAGCGCACGTCAGCAGCAACAGCAGTCCCAGGGAACCCCAGTGAGAGCCTTTTTTTTTTTTTTTAGACCGGAAAATAACAATTCGTGCAGCAGTTGTGCGACAAAGTTCCAGTGTCCAAATCTAGCCAAAGTGAAAGGAAGTTCTGCCAAGACGCACGAAATCTGGGCGGAGTGCTTTTTCCAGACACTACACTGAGAAAGCAATCGGTAAGTCGCCTGCAACTTGTTTACTGTCCCGAAGTGAATTGTTGCATAAAGTTACATATTGTTTACGCGCTTTCTCTGAACCACAGTTAAAAAAACAGTCGCGGTCGTCGTTGCGCCTGTTTAAGCGTGCCCATAAGTTTTTCAGTCCAGTAAAAAAAAAAAAAAAAAAAAAAATACGTTTTCTATTAATGTATATTTAAAGTTTGTGTGTGGCAACCTCCCTATGCTCACGGCTGTTCTGCATTTGGCCTGATTACTTTACAGGAAGTTCCAAATACAGTCAAACGTGCGCGTAATTGTTGCCAGAATGTAACCATTATTGTACTTTAAGTTGTTTGGTTACTCTATACCAGACATATTTAAAAGTTAGTTATAGTTACGTTGTCTGTTCTGTGTTTTAGAAGAACCAAACTTAATCTACATAGAAGACAAGTCGAATCTGCCTAAGCTAATATTGTATCTCATTACTTCCCATTTCAAGGCGAGGTCACGTGATCTGCTTTAACTAAAATTATTGATGGATTTCTAACTCATTGACTGCCATTGACATATTTGTGTGAGACTGGTGGTTTCTGTCAAACTTCCCTCTATTCGACGAGAGATTATTGGAGAATTAAACTAGCTAGAATCAAACTTATTTTTGCAGAAGAAAGTAGATAATTTCTTCAGATTTCAGAATCTACATTTCACATAATGAGTCACAGCACACCATTTTCTGTGGGTCTTGAAAATCTACGATCAAGTTAAGGCAGCCAATGAGCTAATATAAACTGTTAACTTTCGATATTATGTCTTGGTGTGCACGCCACCTCTGCCTGAGGGTCCAGAGGAATTTCTGAAATGCCCTCTTTGGCTCAGGTCCACATTTTTGATCATTAGTGCATGTGTAAAAATTCTCACAACGTTTAACATATAACCAGTTTATTTGCTAAAACTTATGTGTGTTTAATGTTTTCTGGTATGATGTTATTGTAGGGGGTGGAGTGGGATCTGAGGGAGCAACTGTGTTAAATGTGTTAATGTTAATAGTTTGTGTTGTGTTTGTTTTATGTTCATGGGACCCTCTCAAAAATGAGAAGCTGCATCTCAAGGGCCTTTCGCTAAATAAAATAAAATCAAAAACGGGTGAGATTAGACAAATATTCTAAAGGCTTAAAATTTGCTTTTTACCAAGTTGTTCTTTGAAAAGCCATATATATATATGTTAGTGCTATACAAAGTTCGACCCCTTCTTAAGCAAATTCTTTAATAACAAGTTGAAGCTTGGCTGCAGGAATGAAAGTTTTCAAAAACGGATTTCTATTTTTGAAAATGTCCTCTTCATATCATCAGATTTTGTTTTATCTGGAGGGTTACTATGCAAAACATTTTATAAGCGTTCAATTTCACAATAAGAATTGGTAATTGCATTAGTTATTCACACTATGGCTCTTTGGGACACAAGTGCACCAAATCCAATAGAAATCTTAGAAATATTAAAGCTTTAAAGTTGCTCTGCTGCTGCACTGTTATAATTTGTAACAAAAAAAGAATACAACTTTAGCTACAGGCAACGGCGCAAAATATTTACATAATATTACAGCCCTATAGTTGTCATGTATTTTTGGCCTCTGTCACATCCTTAGATCAGGTTCAGAACAGAAAAGTGAAAAGAAGCTCTCAGCCCAAAGCTTCAAATAGTGACTTTTGTGTAGAATGCAAAATAACATGTTTTCTAATTAGATGAAAACAGAATGAGGTGCTTTGTTCACAAAATCAGAATTGAAAAAACTGAACAAACATCTAAACTCAGCCGACCTCAGGTCAACCTCAAACATTCTCAAAGTAGATTGGATTATAGTCATGTTGAATTGTTGTCTGCCAGTGGTTATCAACTCCTTAAGACGACTGTTTTCTTTAGATCAGCTTAAAGTAAGGATCCTCCTCACTCGGCCAATCAGCTCTCAGCCCAAAGCATCATATAAGTGTGTGAACTATGCAAAACATGTTCCAATAAGTTCATGACAATATGAAAATGACAAACATGGGAGTGTTTGCAGCTGATCATTTTAAAATCTGTCAAAAAACACTCTCTGACGGAAAGCATGTTTCACTCTTCATACTTGTTTCACCTCATATTTTTTAACTGTGTAGTTTTTACTCCCATCAAGCTTTGAGATCATATTGTGCAATCTGTGGTACTACGTTAGCTTTACAGGACAATATGTCGTCTTTCACAATGTTCTCCAACTTTCGGTCATCCTTTTTGTCCCTTATCAACCTCTGTATTTCAAGATGGTGCATTGACATGTAGAGTCCTCAGCTCTCATGCACATGTATAAGTCAAATTCTCAGCTTTTGACAACATTTCAAAAACATAGCGGAGGCGAATATTCTTAAAAAGGTCACATTTGTTGTTTATGTGTTTTTTATTTTTATTTTGAGCACCTGTAAAAATTACACAGAGTACCTTTTAAGATTTGATATTAAATTCTGAAAGATTAAATGAAAATAATGTTTATTGTTTGAGTCTGCCTGAACCCACCACCATGACCTCTGCTGCATTTGGTAAAGTCCAGTCTCTGCAGCTGTGCCACATATGTAACCTCCACACACACAAGTGACTGTAACCCAACCCCGGGACCCCCTCCTGCTGCCAGAACCCTTCCAGAGCCCAAAATAGGCTTAAACACAGTCTGGAAAGAGCAGCGTGCATATTACCACCGATACTTCAATGGAGCACTGTGTCCCTGACAGATCTGCACTCAAGGTTACTCCTTATATGGGACAAGTTAAGGTTTTCTTACTGTTGGTTTAAGGTGTTTTGTAATAAAAATAAAGTTTATTTGTATAGGGGCGACAGTGGCTCAGTTGGTAGAGCATTGGCCTTTGAGCCTGAAGTTTGTGGGTTCAAGCACACCACGAGACCTTCTCCACAGACTCCCACTGATGTCTGCTGTCATTGTGTCCTTGGGCAAGACCCTTAATCCCACTTTGCCTGAATCCCCCACTGAAAGATCAAGGCTGGGTCGTCACCAAAGACTGTAGTCGTCACTGACAGAGCAGCCGTTCTCCTGTGGACTCACCAGCTGCAGGAGGAGCAGTGAGGGGCTGGTGCTCTGTGAATTGGGTGCAGCTCTGACTGCCACCCCCCTGACCCAGAAATGGATTAAGGGGAAGAAAATGGATGGATGGCTAGTACTGAACTATTCGTACACAAGACAATTCAAAGTCCTTCACAAAAAATGCCTAAACACACACATCTATACAACACAATTTCATCTGAAGTGCACGTGGAATAAAAGTTAAAATAAAACTGACTTATAAATATTGTCCTGTATAAAGTGCATAAGAGACAAGAAAACAAATCTTAATTAAAGGTGGGGTTATTAACTTTATTTAAAACAAATATAAAACATTGTTTGAACAGAAAGTGAAATGTTTTGCATACGTTGCTTACCAGCCCTATTTGATGACTTGGGCTGAGAGCTGATTGGCTGAGTCAGGGTGATCCTCACTTTTTTGTCTAAAAAGCTGATTTAAAGATGTGGCAAAAAAAAATGTGGAAACTCATGATAGAATAGAACCGAACTGCTCTGAGAGCCCCAACTTATGAGGCTACATTTTACTACTTTATTCATGCTTTGTTGACTATATTAATGTTACGGGCGGCACGGTGGCTGAGTGGATAGCACTCTTGCCTCTCAGCAAGAAGGTCCTGGGTTCGAATCCCGGTTGGACCAGGGCCTTTCTGAGTGGAGTTTGCATGTTCTCCCCGTGTCTGCGTAGGTTTCCTCCGGGTGCTCCGGTTTCCCCTACCACTAAAAATATGTACAATAGGTCTGGCATGTGCCTCCTGTACTGCCACCCCTGCTCCCAAAAATAACAATTGTAAACCGCTTTGAGACTCCCATGTGCAGTGAAAAGGCGGTATATAAATAAAGATTACTTACTTACTTACTTATTGATTTGACGTATATTATTAGATTGACTTTGCATGACACAAAATTACTTTTATAACCCTGATAGCCATGCGCTGCAAATAAAGAGACGGGAGCACAAAGAGTTATTGGGGAAAAGTGCGCAGACACACACAAACGCACACACACACGCACGCGTTATCAGATAACCTTCAGTTTTAAACAAGGCCCCTCTCTCTTCAGGTACAATGGAGCTTGTGTTGTTGCTGGTCAGCGCCTGGGCAGCTCCGGCTTTTGGTGCGTATCACTCTCTTTTTATTAACAGGTGAAACATGTTTAGGGGAAGTGTGCTGTCTACGCCCTAGACTTCCTGAAAGCTGGAGAACCCAATTTTAAAACCACAAGGAAAGACTCAGTGGGAATCGACCAATAGTTGTTTGATTGAAAGACCCGCCCCCACAGCCTCTTGATTGGACGTAATGAAATCAAAACCTTGATTGCTGAGGCCGCTCACCTTTGGTCTAACTATTCTCTTCCTGCAAATATGACTGGTGATGCTTATTACAGGGTCATCTAGTCAAAAATATGTATTCCTATAAAAAAATAAAATGCAGTGAAGTGAAAGTGAAGTCAGACAATTTCTGATGAAACAATGTATTTATGAAAACAAAAGTTGGGTTCTCCAGCTTTAAAGGACACATGCTAATTATTTGAGTTTTTAAACAGGTTACATTTATAATTGTCTTTGTTTCTTGTTGACAATGTTCATCATCAAAAAATGACCTTGGGCTTCATTTACAGGTGAAATCAGAAAAACATTTATTACTGAAAGTCAACTTTGAATGCAGTAAATGATAAAGATCTGAATGTGATGTTTTCGGACAAAAATAATAATAAAATTAAGCAGAGTTCAAGCAGTTGAAATGGGTTTTTGGTGCAAAAGTCCACTGCCTGAGACTTGCTGAGGTCTCACTCCCGGGGCACGGCACCACACGCCTGCTCCTTCAGCTACATTTCACCTTTTCTGTCTGTTCTGGAAAATATTCTGAGCTTTTATCTATGCCACTAAACTATTTTTCCATTACATACCCTTCTTAGAGACAAATAAGCAGAATATTACAGAAATGCTAATGGCAGGAAAAGGCCATAAAGACAGTAAATATGGAGTTCAGAATATATTCTGTCGATCAGTTGTCGAATGATGTGTTGATTATTACTTCAAATTGAATGAATGGTTGCTTTATTAAGGGGGTTTGTTAATGCTTCCATGTTGGAGGCTGTGGCTTGATGCTTTGTGGCGACACATTTTGAATAATAGAATGAAAAAAAAACGTAGAAAAGCTTTGCACAGTGTTTTGAACAAACTACCTTGATTGAATATGGGTTCTGCTTTTGGTAAGTTTTTATGAAGTTTTATTTTTTTTTTCCCCACACCAGTGTTCTGATCCCTCTGACCTTCTTCAGATAAGGACGCCATGTTCCTTCACTGCTGTGCATCTGTGGCAGACGGGTGCCCAGTTCAGGAAAAATAGCAACAATGAGTGCAGTTATGTTTGGACTGAAAAGTGTAGAAGGCTGAGTTTGGTTTACAGACTATTTTAATGAACTATTAACAATTGCAGTTTGATTGATTTCATAGTGAAAGGTTTGATGTGGTTGTCTTCCTTGACTTTAAGATAAGATGGTTATATCGGGCGACCTCCAAATGGGATTGTTCTAATCCTCACGGCCGCTGCTTTCACTTCAGTCACTTTTCTACTTTGTTCTTTCCGCTGTTGCCCAGTTGTTCCTGTTCCGTTCAAGAGTTAATGGTCACGCGTTGTTCAAGTCAAAGTGACGTGAAGCAGCAGACACGTATTTATCTGAAAATGAGAGATTGTTTTCCAAGAATAGAAAAGAAAAAGCATTTGTACGCGATTGTCAGAGAGCCAGAACTTGTGTGTGTGTCCAATATATAAAATATTCTTTCTCCTTTCCATCAGTCATCTCAACAAGTAAACTTTGACGCTTTGATTTAAGTTAGCGTTACATTGCTAACATTTCAAACTGGATTCAGGATCAATGCTCATGGTTTTCACGTTTATATATGAATGACTGTCAAATACATTGTCAATCTTTTTACACAGATTATTTTTCTAAATCCCTGTCTGTCTCGGTTTTGTAGTTTTAGAACCAATACATTCAAATTCATCCAAAATATTACAAAACATTTGATTTATGTGCATTAGAAAAGTTACAAAAGCTAAGGCCTCGCTCGTGCATGCTGGGGATTCTATGGGCCCCCTTTGTTTGGCACACTCTGATCTCTTCTTCTTTTTCTCCCACAGTTTTGGCTGCAGACGACGACGGTACGTATTATTATAATTAGACTTTAGAAAAGCCCAATTAAGATAAGGCCTGTTCTTGTTTTAACTGGCGTGCGAGTGACTCCGGACTCATTTTGGTTTCTCTTTCTCTTTTGACAGACAGCGCTTTTAATTACGGTAAGTGCTGCACTGACACGAGCAGAGGAAAACACACTGAGACCTTCCTATTGAAATTATAATAGAGACAACAAACGCCCCTTGGAGTGCGAAATGTGTGTTTTGTATACTTTATTTTTTGCCTTTTTAAGATTGCTTATGTTGAGTCGTAGTACATATTTACATTTGATAGTGTTCCTGCGGGGGTCCTTCAGGGGTTTCTGGAAGCACGGAGTCTGGTGCACTTTGCTGGGGGCCGTCTAGAGTCAGCCGTGTTCCCAATGCATCCTTTCACCTTTTGAATTTAGTTTTTTTGTTCGATTCAATACTTATAGTTATTGTATTTTTGTAAGTAATGTCTATTCACTGTATATAGTACATTTAACATACCAATGTCACCCAAAGCACTTTACAATGTTCAGAGTTCAGATCTTGTTTCGTTCTCTCTACTCGGTGATGAGTGAAGAGACGCCGAACACACAGATGCATCAAAGCTCCAACCAACACCATCCGTGCACTCACTCATTACATTCATAACTATTGTACATGTTTTTAGTGGTAGGAGAAAGCGAAAGGCCTGGAGGTGGAATCGAACCCAGTACCTTCTTGCTGTGAAACACAAGCTCTAACCGCTGCGCCACCAATTTTATTTTGTCAAAATTTTTATATTTTTGTATTGTATAACCATAGATATTGTTATATTGGATAAATGGAGTTGTATTATGTAACAATCTTTCCAAAGTCCGTATCGCACGTTGGCTTCATAACTTTTTTTTGCCAAATTGTGCTAACTAGGAAATGCTTATGTATATTTTGTTTTGTTGTTGTTTTTAAAAACCTTGACATATGATTTGAGCAATTATGCTGAGGCTCAGGATATGACACAGATGGTTCAGTGTGATACCAGTAATTATCACAGTAATGCTCCACTGTCCACAGGAGGTGGTTTCTCATCACATCAACAACAAATTCTTCAGAAATGAAAGATAATATTACTTGCCGTTGAGCTCCATTCAAGCCACACTCTCACTACGTTATTATTATGTTAACGTCATGTTTCTCTTTCAGACTACGAGTCCCTGAGGATCGGAGGCCTGGTTTTTGCTGTGGTACTTTTCATCTTGGGTATCGCTCTCATTGTCAGTAAGTGGAGTATTCATGTGTTTTTACTGCCACTGTATATAAACAACGAGGAATGGGACCGTCTATTTCTGACTCCTCTCTCATGGAGACTGCGAACTCTGTGGGAAAAGCAGCTCGACCGGAGAGACCCTGGTCATGATAATAATGATCCATCTTGCTACATACAGCGTTAGCAGCAGTAGGAATCTTTTATCTTTTCTGAATAAACTGATCCGAAGATTTGAGTCAAAAAATACTCACTATAATACTGTTTTGAGACTGAGGAACTAGTTTTATGGATTTCACTGGTCTGTAAACAAGGATTTTAGGTCAGGCCCGTTTCCCATTACATGCCACATTTATCTGAACCATTGAAGAATTGTTTTAGTGACATATTTTGTATACTGAATTAGCTTCTCTTCCTGAGTCTTCAGATGTGGTAGAACTTTTGCTTTTAATTAGATAAGTAAGCAGAGAAGTGAATCACGTGAGAAGCTCCATCAAGGTCTGTTTAGTTTTTCAAAAATCTTTTAAAAATGTCTTAAAGGCTTTCCAGTTCAGGATCCTGCAGACACCCTGATATGATAAACATGTGGAGCAATAGAGGCTATTTGGCGCCAACTAGTGAGACATGATGCAAGCAGCATGTTTATCCTCCGTAACGCTACTTTTATTGCTATATTAAAGCTGGTGCACCTAATTTGTTGCTGTTTTTTGACTTTCCAAATTTCTTATAGAGGTGATGTCAGGAACTGCAATTGTATTTCATTTTTAAAAGAAAGAATTCTAACAGTAATTATGTACAGAGAGCATTTTTCAACAATATATTTAAAATGGTCCCTCCCCTAAAGATTTGTATTAATTGTGACCAATCAGGAAGCTGCGGAGGTGAACATGGGTGGGTCTAACCAGTGCTTGTCGTCAAAAATCTTCTCTCTCTCTTCACAACTTGTAAATGTAACTGGCTTTCACTTTGAGTAATATTTTGGGAACAAAAGGCCAAAAGTCCATGCATGTTAAAACTCATGACTGAACTGTTTTAAGAGTCAGAAACTAGAATGGAGACGAGATTTTTTCATCAGTTTCAAAGTGAGGTATTCCTGCTCGTGTTTTCTACTTTGATGAATTTGAATTTGATGAAAATAAAGTTATTAAAGTATTGGTGTTTTTCATTAGTCTTCCACATAATCCTATGAAAGCAGAAGATGGTGTCATGTGACCGTTCAGGGTGACTGCTCATGTTATTGGCTGCTTCTCATTTGGCCTGAGGTGGAAAGAACAAGGAATACACCTCTTTATTTTCATTTAGAATCGTGAAAAAAATCTGGTCGTTGAAGTTTTAAGCGACAACAAAATATTTTTGTAAATTTATAGGTTGACTCTTATTGTTTATTTCATGTAATGGAATTTATGCATCAACATATGTTTGGTGGGGTAACCAATAATGCAGGGTTTTAAATTCAAGTGAAGGTACCACTCTTGAGTTGGTAAACGACTTTTTTTGTCAATACTTTGACAAGATTAAGATTTAAAAGGCTTTTCCTGCTGACACAACATCCTGTTCCTGTCTCATCAGACCGGTTTGACTCGCATGTCATCTTTTTGATCATCGTTTTCCCTTTGATCAAAACTCTCTTTTAGAACCTGTCGATGTAATGCGTTTGTAGATGTTGGGAACTTCCATTAAGGAAGGGGTTCAGTTAAAAAAACTAAAGGCTTTTGGATGAACCATGAGCGTAACATATCTCTCTCCTTGTGTTCAACAGGCCGCAAATGCACTTGTTCAAAGTCCAGGTAAATCTGACACACACTAATGTGAGGTCTTTATGTAGCTGCTGTAACGTGTGTGTGTGTGTGTGTGTTTGTGTGTTTAGACCCAGAGGGGCAGACCCAGAGTCAGCAGGCCCGAGAGGTAACGTTGCTCTAACTTTGTAACAAAGTTTGAAGATTTAAAATGGAATGAAATCTAATGACTCTTTCTGACTCTCTTTAGCTTAAACGCTGCTTGATGAAGTGAGTTTTTGTATTATATCCATCATAAAATGTATTTGTTCTAATATTTGTTTTCCTTTCAGATTGCCAATACAACTGAACAATGAAGCTGACAATTTCACTTTCCATTAATGTGATTCATGTATTACCCTCATGTCTGTATGTGTATGTTTTTATATGATCAATAGTCTGAAATATATAATGTAGCAGTGTGATGTTTGTGTTGTGACAGTAAAATAAAGTGTAATGCCGTAAGAGGGATGTGCTCTATTCTTCCTCAGGCATAGAGCTGCTGCTGCTGCTGCTGCCTCAGCACTAGTGCAGCACTGTGCTGCTTGTACAGTATGATGTTCAGTCCCTCTCCACTGCAGGGACAACCCTCCTGATGCTCATGATTTATGGCTCTGTTGAAAAGATTAGATTTTATTAATGAGATTTTCCTAGATAATGATAGAAAGGCTCCCTCTAGTGGCACAATGTTAAAATCATAACCTAACCTTTTATATGAACGGACTTAGTTTGGATTATAAAAATGGCTAAAATACTTAAAATGATTAATACTTATGGGGCGACAATGAATCTATCGGTAGGTCTTTGGACACAATGGTGGTGGGTTCAATTCTCCCATGTGCTCAGTTCACGTTCACACTAGCCTGTGTGAACATAGCTTGCCCTAGGACACAACAACTGTTGTGTCCTAGGTCCTGGTCCAACAACTGTTGTGTCCTAGGTCCTGGGTTCGAATCCTGGTCGGACCAGGGCCTTTCTGAGTGGAGTTTCCATGTTCTCCCCGTGTCTGCGTAGGTTTCCTCCGGGTACTCCGGTTTCCCCTACCACTAAAAATATGTCCAATAGTTCTAGCATGCGCCTCCTGTACTGGCGACCCCGCTCCCATCTCTGTGTGGAGTGAGAGACAATTGCCCAATATTAACAATTGTAAACCGCTTTGAGACTCAGATCTGCAGTGAAAAGGCGGTATATAAATAAAAGATTACTTACTTACTTACTAATACCACAACATCTTATACTTTTGCGCTTAACAAATAAAGATTACTGCAGAATGGGGCCTTGAACAATTGTGATGCATTTGAACGAATAAGGACACACAACAAGTTGACTTGTCTCGTTAGAAATGTTTTCTTTTGTGCAATAAAGTTTCAAAAGGCTGATCTAAATATGTGATAGAGACTACAAAATCTAGTAATGGAACCGACCTGTTTAGAGAGCGAGTAACTAGTTGGGTGTTTTTTGTTTTGTTTTTTTTTTGTACTTTTTTACATTGTTCCATTTTGTTTTTTGTCGTTTGAAAATTGGGTACCCCAGCTTTTATCAATAATACAACTGCAGTGACCACTAGCCACCAGCGGAGGGCGCCTTATGAGTGCACCGCAGGTCTCCTCAGCACCAGCGCTCTGCTCCTGATCCTTCCGATCCTTCTCCACTGCAGTGAAGTCAAGCGCGGCCGATCTTCCACATGCTCCGGACCACATCCATCCTGCAGCTATGACCACCACAGGTTTGTCACATTTACCTAAGAATAAACAAAAGCAAGAATACGTGTGTGTATAAGCTGTAGCAGGAGGAGAGATGGAGAGCCTTGTATTCTGGGAGGATCGCATTTTGCTGCAAAGATAATGTTGCATTGTGAATGAACTATGTGGGAAACTACTCGTGCAAAACCGGTGATCTTTTTTTAGTAGTTTATGTGACAATACATTGTAAATGTCCAGACAGATCTTTAGGTTGCATCCAGCGTGTAAACTCAGCAACATGTGCACTGCAGTGTTGGCTGCAGCAGTTAAAGTGATTGCCTACTTAAACAATGAATAATTTATGACCAGAGTCACATATGTGTAGTGCTTTTATAGTGGGTCATTTTTCGCAGAAAGTATGAAACTTGTCTTGCTGAGGGCAGCTTTAACCCAGTGCATGTGTTTCTGCTGATCCAAGATGCTGCATTGAGTGGTCCACTGGGAAAAGCAGAGTGGAGAGTTCTGAGCCAAAGCTGCAGAGCTCAGGCTGCAACGCCTTGTGCCATTCCACCTAGTGCCGCCTGCTGACACACTGCTTACTCTTAATCAGGAGCTGTAATCATGATCTTAATTCTCTTTTATTAAACTCATGTTTGCAGAAACTATGTTTCCAGACCGCAGCGACTTCGATTATGGTAAGTTTGTTTTAAGTGATTTTTTTTATCTTTAGACTTAATAAAACAATACAGTTTTTCCCATAGAATGTAATTGCTCGATAATAATTGAAAAAACAAGACAAAAGTATAGAAAAAATGTTTTGACAAAAACATTTAATGTTTTAACAGTTAATATGTAAATTGTTTCGAGGTTTTGTTGATAAAACTGCCTCTGCTGGAATCTGGGTGCAAAGGCGTCTGATTACTAAAATAATTTTCACAAAACACTTCACACTTTCCACATTCCTTCACACTGTGAGGCCACAGCCACACCTGCCCTGAGGCAGAGTCCCAGAGCCATGCGATCAGGTTCATCCTACAGGCAGCCAAGCAGGATCTTTAACCCCAAAACTATTCTGACTAACAACCCCATTATGTGAAGCTTCAATACCTGCTCGTCACGTTTTGTAATGTTCTTTATCTATTAAAGAATAGTTTTAAAAATCAAACAGTCTGAAAATAATTTCTATACATTGCATTATTTTGAGGATTGTCGACGGCAAACTATTAGTCTTTCTTTTCTGTCTCCGCAGATTATGAAACACTACGGACCACAGGCCTCACGCTCGCCATCGTGATGTTTGTGGGGGGCATTCTCATCGCTCTCAGTGAGTACAAGCTTCTCTCTGTTACACACTTCAAATATCAGAGTTAATATTGTATCACATTGTTTTCCAAACAGGTAAAAAAATCACAAAATGTGTAAGGCCCTCCTCCAAGTAAGACATGTGCAAAGTGGATACTGGCTGCATGCAGCATTTTGGAAATGTGTTTAATGTTCTCCCCAAAAGCAAATAACAAAACATCTGATGTAAACATGGTTAAAGCTGGGGTACCTAACTTTTCCCTTGCATCATGTGGGGTTTTTTCCTCCAGTAATAGCCTTGTAAAAGTAAATGTTAGTGAACAAATCAGACAAATCCTACTTGTGAGTCACTATTTGACTCTTTGGCTGCGAGCTGATTGGAATGGTTTTGTGTTTTTCCTTTTTCTGTCTGAATAAACTGATCTAGAGATGTGACAGAGGCCAACAATATGTGCATGTTTAGTGAAAGTTTGAAAGTCAGGTACCTAAGCTTTAATCTCTTTGTCCTTTTGACTAAATGGTTTCAGTGGTTTGATCTTCTTCTGATCCGCTCTTGACAAAGTTTTCAGACTGATGTAGTGATAGAAAAATAAACAGATTTAAAATTGAAAATGAACTAAAATGACACTGAATTGTCCCCAACACTCGTCCAACACACGAAGGTTCGTCACGGAGTGTTTTTGTGTTGGTCGCAGTGTCGCTGCATGAGGCTTGTCTGGCTCCTCACTGACTGCTGTCTGAAGACACCACTGCATCATGTCCCTCTGCAGACTCAGCTCTGGCCTTTCTCTAACACACACTCTGCTTCTTCTCACACTTTCAGCTCGTCTGGCCTCCCGACAAAGACAGAAGGTGGGTGTAACGGTTAGATTTTAGTTGTTACCAAAAGACATCAGGCATAAACGAAATTCGGCAGTTGTAGATTTTGGCAAGTTGTCCCTCAAAAAGTCCTTGATTTCATAATTTCAACTGTGAGAATCCATCCATTTTCTACCCTTTAATCCATTTCTGGGTCAGGGGGGTGGCAGTCAGAGATGCCACCCAAGTCTCATAGCACCAGCCCCTCACTGACCCTCTGCAGGTGGTGAGTCCACAGGAGGACGGCTGCTCTCTGACTGTGAGCATAGCCTTGATCTTTCAGTGGGGGCTTTGGGCAAAGTGGGGTTAAGTGTCTTGCCCAAGGACACAACGACAGCAGTCATCAGTGGGAGTCGGTGGAGAAGGTGTAGAGGTGGGAATTGAACCCACAACCTTCTGGCCTTAAGGCCAATGCTCTACCAACTGAGCTACTGTCGCCCCCACACATTTTATTTCACATTCTCACAACTGTGAGAATGTGAAATAAAATAAGAAAAATACAGATAAAAGTAACCTATATTGTAACCTGCAACCTGTGTTGGCAATGATAGAGGTCCGAAGTTTACTGTAGGTCTACAGTGTCAGCGTCATAACACTGTAGCTGAGATTTAGGCCCATTGTTCATGTACTTAATCTTTAGAACTTTGATGTTTTCAATTAAATTTATTCTTGTACAGCCCTAAATCACAACAGTCGTCATGTCAGAGGACTTTAAAAAACGTTGAATTCGCCAACACAGAGAAACGGTTTGAACAAAAGATCCAATAATAGTAAAAAATAATAATAAAAAAACACACACAAATAGAGCCTACGGGGCAGTTGACCAATGTCCATAAATGTTACTGAATGTTGAGTGTACTGGATCATTGCCACTGTCCTTTTAGTTGGACCCAGACAAGGGTCCAATAGACCCTCCTGCATCTGCAAGAACAACTCTAAAACCAGTTCTAGGGCTGTCTCTGGGTAACATCGACTCCACAGATGTTCTGTTGGGTTGAGGTCTGGAGACTGCCACTGCAGGACCTTGAAATGCTTCCTACACAGTCACTCTTTTGTTGCCTGGGAGATTTGTTTTGGATCATAAACGCATCCACATTTCATCTTCTATGCTTCTATGCAGAATAAAGTTCAATTCAAAATGAAAGATTGCTTCAAAGTCTGTGAGTGGCCTAACCAGCCTTCAGATAGATAATGTGTGGAAGGAGTTGAATGTCTGGGTTCCTCAGAAACGGCCCCAAAACATAGCTCTAGAGAATATCTACATGGAAGAATTGGCCAAAATACCAGCTGCTGTGTGCAGAAACCTAGTGAAGACCTACTGGAAATGTATTCCCTCTGTTCTTGATTACAATAGTTACATTACAAAGAATGGATTTGAAATGTTACCGGTCAAATACTTATTTCCCGCCCCATTATTACAAATGAAATGAACTCATTCAGTATTGTTTCCTGGATGATGTTCCTCATTTCTTAAAGTGGGAAAAACTTGCACAATCGACAACTGCCAAATACTGCTGTGCCCCAGTGTAGAGACACGGTGTATGATATAGACGGTATAAAGATGTGTAAACATTCTTCACACTTGTTGTTGCAGTGCCTCCTCAGACTGTGTGAAGGGCCCGTCTCGGTCATGGCCCCGGCTCCAGGAGAAAACGTGTCTCTGTGGTTTCTCTGCAGCAGCAGTCGCTGCACGTCTGCTTCAGACACTCTGTTTGTGTCAAGGAGCTTTAGGATAAACGCATGTTGTATTCTAGATTACATTAGTACTTTTATCTGTTCATTTGGATTAAAATCTTAATATTATGAAGTGTAATAATATATTTATATTTTGAATTGAGTTATGTGTGTTTAGTGGACATTGTCTTATGTTGGAAATGACTGTTTTATCAAAGAGGACTTCAGTGACACATGTAACTCTGACTGTTTGAATGTGGGTGGGGAAAATCAGATGTATTTGACAAATAAATCATACTTTTAAAAGGGAACATGGTGATGACTTGATGAAAACAGGGGTCCACAGATCAAAGCCTGAGTCAACTTTATTACAGGCACAAAAGTACAGTGTGTCACATTTCTTCCAAACTCCTTTTACACACACATCATACTTGTCAGACAAAATGACTTTTACTAAAGCCAGTTTTGGAACATAGTCCCAGAATTCACGATTTCACAGAAATCACTAAGTGGGAGTGGTCTTTCAGCAGAAAGCAATACTTCAATAGAAGTCTCGTTCTTACTATCCTCACGAAGTTGGAGAAGGGGGAAACAACCTTTGATCATGATATTATCATCTACATACCGTGTTTACGCCACATGAGTACTGCCTTTAATCCAATGTGAATTAGTCTTCAGTTTTAGCACAAACAGACCAGGACTCCAAAAGGACTTAAAATGAGTCGTGTGAAGAAAAGACACGGCGTCGAGACAAAGTGCTGCGTCTCTTCAACAACAGTCTGAGCTGTGGAAGAACAGACAGAAGAATGAACAGCAGAACTAGCACCTTCACTGATGAGAGTAAGAACTGAGTGGACATTCTGTTGTGTTGCAGTATTTTGTGTCACAGCTGGTACCTCCCCAAAATGACTTTGTCTAGATGCTGAATCATTCTTACAAACCAGCTCAGTGTCTAAGGAAGAGTAAGGAAACCTGTTTTTGCTCAATGGGAATGAGCCTTCTCTGTCTGACGTATGCTGTGCTCCTCCGGCTGATGAACTTCTATTTCCTCCATTTAAATTTTGCTTTATAATGTTTATTGCGTTGTATTTTGTTGGTGACTGTTCGACCCGACACCTGCTGCAAACCTTTCCCTTGTGGACCACACATGCAGAGGTCGGCTCACCTGCTCGCCCTCCGCTCCCCCCTGCAGGAGGTGGGCCGCCTGCTCGTTCTCCAGGTTCCTGAGGCTCGGGTCAGATCCCCGGCTCAACAGCAGCTGCATCATCTCCTTCTGATGAGGACTGGTGTGGAGGCCGGCCGCCATGTGCAGCGCGGTGTTGCCGTGAGCCTGCAGGAGAACAGACCCATGAATACTATGTTTGAGGGAAATGCAAAGTCTTGATCCTGTTGTGAGGAAAGTGGTGCATCATGGGTAACTATGGCTCACGTGGGACTTACTTTCATATTGACAAAGTCTTTATCGGCCTGTGGATGGTGGAGCAGGAAGCGCACCAGATCCAAGTTCCCCTCCTTCACGGCCAGGTGCAACACGGTCTTGTTGCTCTTAATTTCCTGAAGAAGAAAAAACACAATCATCTTGTTAATGAGAGTTGGATGATTTGTTTTAGAATTCATATTTGCCTCAAAACGAGAATTCAGTGGTTCTTGAGTGAAACAATGTTGTGATACTGCAAAGCTACAATTATACCAACATGAAATAACTCTGGAATCAAGGAAATAGATTGAATATTAAAATAAGAACTGGGCTTGAGTTAAGTAACGAAGAAGTTTTACAAGTTTTACATTATATTTCAAGTAATTTTTTTTAAACAAAAATCTACAACTACTGAAAATTAAACTCACTCGTTATGATTTTAGTTGGATTTAGTCAGTCCAATGAATGAGGAAAAGTTCTGAGGGACAATTCCAAATCCTGCATTTCTTTAGGGACGCTTATTAATCTTCTGTATTTTACCCATTTAGTTTAGTTAACTTATCTTTTAGACTCCTGATAATCATTTGACTTACATTTGTCATTTTACATCTTGGTGTTTGTTTTTGTTGGAGCTTCTGCTACAGTGTGATGTTAAAGTCTTAACTACATTTTCAGCATCTACAGCCAGTTATGCCAGTTAAGAAACATAGCTACTACTTCTGTTGTATATTTTGTGTCCTCCCTGTGTGCTCTTATACTGTCCTGTATGTGCGCTGCAACATCGACATTTCCCTACTGTGGGACGAATAAAGGAACTCTTATCTTATCTTAACAATCGTCCCCTATATCGTACCTGTATGTGCACTGCACCATTGAACATTCCCCACTGTGGGACAAATGAAGGCTCTCTTATCGTATCTATAGATGGGACCAGTCTGTACCTGGCTGAGCAGAGAGGCCCCAGCGCTCAGGAGCATTTGAACACAGAGCAGATGGTCCTTCACCTCTGAGCTTCCTCCGGCGTAACCTGCTTTCATGGCGTCGCAGTGAGACAGGGCAGCGCAGTGCAAGGGCGTCATTCCTAAAGTTATAAACAATTATAAACAATCACTCCCTTTCAGCCAATCTTTCTATAATAACGTCCACAAGTCATTTTACCTTCAAAGTTGCGCGCCTCGAGGTTAGCAGGGTTGGAGCTCAACAACAAGGCCTGCAACAAACAAAGACGTACGTTAATTTCAGAACTATTTCATTTGGAGTCGTGTTTGTCTGACCTGCAGGACCACGCTGTAGCCGTACTGCGAGGCCAGATGCAGAGCGGTCTGTCCGTTCACATCGCAGGCGTTCATATCTGCTCCCAGCGACAGGAGGTCATGCACGATCTCCGGCTGGTTCGCAGCCACCGCCACAAGTAAAGCCGTCTGCAGATGCAAAACACATACGTTAGTTTAGGTTCCAGAGGTCGACTGATCAAAAGCTGGGCTCGTTATCAGCACCAATATCGACCAACATCGATCTTTCTATTTAAACACTTTCATCTCTTCTGTGCACACAAAAAGTCTCACCTCAACTAAACACAAACATTTATCAGTCTACTGCACAAAATAACTGCTGTGCCAGCATTTATGTCAGTTCTCTGCACTGTACGCGTGCCTAAATAAATTGATCAGTTAAGTTTAGTTTATTTCAGTTAAAAATAATATGTATAACAGGATATTTGGTTAAAATCACATAAAATACAAGTCAGGATCTGTTACATGGAGACCAATCAAATCCACTAGCTCTTAAATGTATCTAATTGTTATTGGTTTAGTTGGATGAATATGCTTCAGACATTTAAACAAAGTAAATTAGCTTGTTTTAAGAACCAATATTTTCACTTCTACTGAAAATTAATAATGGTTCTTTGCCTGGCTTGCACCAGACTACTTATCACAAGTGAAACTTTGATTATTGGATTATGATTTCCCATAGGCGCACATATGCGCCAATCCTTGCCAAAAACACAATTACAAATACGTCAAGAAACAAAAAGACAAATGCTTCACGTTTGCTGCCATCTGCTGGATCTGCAAATAAACTACAGCTTCCGTCTGTCCAATAGTCTGTCCATCTTGCTGTCTCTCCCCGTTCTGTGATTGGTCCCCAAATCCATGCAAACATTTCAACCTGAGTCTCCAGGCTGTTCTGGATGATTCAAGTGCACACAGCACTCCTTGACTACATATTATTGTATCTCTGAGTAATTAGGGTTGACCCCAATTATGCACATTACAAAAAATACTTTGTAACCAACTTCAAGTAGTGGAATATAAGCACATCAATCTTACCAAACCAGAAATACCTACATCATTTTGAACATGTTTAATGTGACATTCTCTGACACACTGACCTTGCCCTTGTGCTCTTTTGCATCCAGCTTGTTCATTGATCGCAACCTCTCCGCAGCAGCGTACGCGTACTCGCGGACTCCTTTAGCGCTGTAGATGTGCAGAATGCTACGAGAAGAACAGAAGGGGTTTAAGGGGAGCACATGTGCAGCATCATTGTACAAATCAAATTACATCACGATTAAAATATTGTGATGCCTGCCTGCAGTATCAATATGGCTACTACTATACAATATACATATATACAGTATATATACAGTAATATATATATATATATATATATATATATATATATATATATATATATATATATATATATATATATATATATATATATACATACAGTGCCTTGCGAAAGTATTCAGCCCCCTTGAACCTTTCAACATTTCGCCACATTTCAGGCTTCAAACATAAAGATATAAAATTTTAATTTTTTGTCATGAATCAACAACAAGTGGGACACAATCGTGAAGTGGAACTAAATTTATTGGATAATTTAAACTTTTTGAACAAATAAAAAACTGAAAAGTGGGGCGTGCAATATTATTCGGCCCCTTTACTTTCAGTGCAGCAAACTCAGTCCAGAAGTTCAGTGAGGATCTTTGAATGATCCAATGTTGTCCTAAATGACTGATGATGATAAATAGAACGCACCTGTGTGTAATCAAGTCTCCGTATAAATGCACCTGCTCTTTGATAGTCTCAGGGTTCTGTTTAAAGCGCAGAGAGAACCATGAAGACAAAGGAACACACCAGGCAGGTCCGAGATACTGTTGTGGAGAAGTTTAAAGCCGGATTTGGATACAAAAAGATTTCCCAAGCTTTAAACATCTCAAGGAGCACTGTGCAAGCAATTATATTGAAATGGAAGGAGTATCAGACCACTGCAAATCTACCAAGACCCGGCCGTCCCTCCAAACTTTCATCTCAAACAAGGAGAAGACTGATCAGAGATGCAGCCAAGAGGCCCATGATCACTCTGGATGAACTGCAGATAACTACAGCTGAGGTGGGAGAGTCTGTCCATAGGACAACAATCAGTCGTGCACTGCACAAATCTGGCCTTTATCGAAGAGTGGCAAGAAGAAAGCCATTTCTCAAAGATATCCATAAAAAGTCTCGTTTAAAGTTTGCCACAAGCCACCTGGGAGACACACCAAACATGTGGAAGAAGGTGCTCTGGTCAGATGAAACCAAAATTGAACTTTTTGGCCACAATGCAAAACGATATGTTTGGCGTAAAAGCAACACAGCTCATCACCCTGAACACACCATCCCCACTGTCAAACATGGTGGTGGCAGCATCATGGGTTGGGCCTGCTTTTCTTCAGCAGGGACAGGGAAGATGGCTAAAATTGATGGGAAGATGGATGGAGCCAAATACAGGACCATTCTGGGAGAAAACCTGTTGGAGTCTGCAAAAGACCTGAGACTGGGACGGAGATTTATCTTCCAACAGGACAATGATCCAAAACATAAAGCCAAATCTACAATGGAATGGTTCACAAATAGACGTATCCAGGTGTTAGAATGGCCAAGTCAAAATCCAGACCTGAATCCAATCGAGAATCTGTGGAAAGAGCTGAAGACTGCTGTTCACAAACGCTCTCCATCCAACCTCACTGAGCTCGAGCTGTTTTGCAAGGAAGAATGGGCAAGAATTACAGTCTCTCGATGTGCAAAACTGATAGAGACATACCCCAAGCGACTTGCAGCTGTAATTGCAGCAAAAGGTGGCGCTACAAAGTATTAGTGCAAGGGGGCCGAATAATATCGCACGCCCAACTTTCCAGTTTTTTATTGGTTAAAAAAGTTGAAATTATCCAATAAATTTCGTTCCACTTCACGATTGTGTCCCACTTGTTGTTGATTCTTGACAAAAAATGTAATTTTTATATCTTTATGTTTGAAGCCTGAAATGTGGCGAAATGTTGAAAGGTTCAAGGGGGCCGAATACTTTCGCAAGGCACTGTATATATATATATATATATATATATATATATATATAAAATCGCAATATTTTATTTTTTCAGGCCTGTGAGATGGGAAATCGGTAATAATACAGTGTAAAGCACTTTGAGAGTCATAAACAGTGCAGAGTGATGCAGGCAACTTACTGTGACTGACAACTTTGAACTTTGAAAGCCATATATTGTCAAATCATTTCATTTTCTATTTTCAAATCAAAACCTCATTGAGCTGCACGGGAGACACCTTATGTTGTCTTTCATAATCTACAAACGTAAATAAATATCAAATAAAATGACTAAAATACTTTTTTGGCTTGACTCACGTGTCTCCGTCCTCGTCCTGCTCGGCCGTCCTGCTGTAGTCCATCCCATTGATAAACATCCGGGCGTTCAGCAGCTTGTTTGAATCCAGTGGAGAACCGAAAGTCGGGGCGGAACTGTGGCTGGGCTCAAGGGACCACGACAAACTTACACTGGAGTCTGTCACCAGGGATTCCTGCTGGAATAGATGACATTGTGAATCAAATCGCATAGAAAACCAAACAAACATGCCAATAATAGTGCATAAAATAGTACATAAGGCTGCGTGTTGGCGAAGTTTTGGAAATGCTGGTATTCTGGGCTGACCGGGAGGCTGTAGGAGCAGGTGTAGCTGGGACCCGGGGGTGACGTCGGAAAACTAAAAAGCGTGTCTTCTGCTGGAGTCCACAGCTGAGAGCTCACTGCCATGTCTGAAGGTACGCTTGAGCCGCCTGAAACATAAAAGGAAACGGATATCACAAAGAACGCTCCTTGTGTTGAAAAGTCCAGTTGAGCATTCATTTGTATCGAGAAGTACAAAAATACAACTTTAAAGATGTAATTTCAATTATTATTGGGCATTAAACCCAGTAAATAGCTGCATCATCATATTTATGAACACTGCGGCTGTAAAGTGCCAAACAGTTGTTGTGTCCTAAGGCAAGACACTTCCCCCACATTGACTAGAATGAGTCTGGTGTGTGTGTGTGAATGGTTGGTGGTGGTCAGAGATGGCACATACTGGTTGCCTTGCTTCTGTCAGTGTGCCCCAGGGCAGCTGTGGCTACAACAGTGTGTATCGCCAGCGTGTATAGAGTGAAAGAATAATGACATGTGAAGCATCTTTGAGTCTTTTGAAAAAGCGCTATTAAAAAAACAATGCATTATAATTTTAAAAAGGTGTTTTGCTCATTGGGATTGAGGCTTACATTGAGTGACCACTACACGGAGGTCAACAAATGCTCAGAATGTTAATTACCTGGATTAGTAGAGGGTTCTCCTGCAGACAGCTGGAAAAGCAAACGTAAAAGTCATTATAATTGTCGTTATTTGAAAAGTATGTGCAGGTTCGGAGTCTCACGGTGTAGTTTGGGGGAGCGAGGCTGCGCTGGGAGCAGGATGGCGTTTCTCTCTTTCTCTTCTGCTCCAGGAGTTTCTTCACAGTGGGCTGAGTGCACGGTTTCTCCTGAGACGCTGCAAATACCACCAGCAGGTAAATACTCCCATCATACATCACACTGCTCTACGTCATTCACCACTGATCTTATACTTGATTAGTTGGGCGTTACTTCTTTTTGATTAGTTGTTTGAATCTTTCGAATAAGCATTTTTTTTTCCCCCATTTGCCCCCCCTAGGCAAGAAAAAAAGGAAAATTAATAAGCGTTTAAAAATATATATACAAAATGCCAAAATTATGCATTTTTTTTTTTTTAATTGTATAGTTACACTAGCAATGTGTATATATTGTATTGTTGTTTATTGTCATTGTCAAAAGGCAGACACAACACTATTTTAGTAACCATTCATTTTAAACATGCAGCGGTACTAAAGATAATACCGTTTGGTGTTTACACTGAACACAGCTCAAAAAGACTTGTTGAAAGGTGAGTCGAAATGTCAATGTAATTGGAAAGGGCGCCCCGGGGTTTTTGACCAAAAACTTGGGGTTTTAGGTCAGTGTGAAAACCCCTTATGTAAATCTCAAAAAATGATTAATCAGCTCTAAAGCCTCAGTCCTGATTCTACAGCCTCAGTCCCAGTTTTACAACCTCGCACCAAAAAAGCCTGTTTCACATTTTCAGATTAACTGTTCCAGATTTTGGCACACAGAATCTGAAACACAGGCTCCCCATGATTAGTTCTGACTCCGGGCACCAGCAGGAGGCCAGTCCCTGTGCTCCTCAGAGTCCCAGTTGGTTCATATGGCACTAACCAGGCCATGGAGAGACTTGTACACAAGCAGAGCTGTTTTAAAGTCTATTCTCTGAGTCACAGGAAGCCAGTGCAGAGACCTGAGAACTGGACTAATGTGATCATACTTCCTGGTTCTAGTCAGGGACTGTGTTTTGAATGTACTGCAGCTGTTTTAAGATAAGATAAGATAAGATTGCTTTATTTATCTCACAGAGGAGAAATTTACATGTCACATTTGGCATGGATAGAGACACTCAGATTGTGCAAAAGGAGGAAATGTGCAAACATGTTACATGCAGGATATATGTACAATAAAGTGACAATAATTATGTACAACAAAAGTGACAAGTGTCAATTGGAAACAGTGTCAATAGTAGTGCAGGTTTTCACACAGTGATCATTTAAAGTGACTTATTGTACAGTCTGACAGCGGTGGGGATAAAGGCCCTGCGGTAGCGCTCCTTCCTACACTGAGGGTGCCTCAGTCTTCCACAGCCTGTTTGGAGAGACCTGTGAGCCATTACAGTAAGAATCTCCAAGTCTGATTTAGGCACTACATTTTTAATCCTGGCAATGTTTTTTTAGATGGTAAAAAGCTGATAATGTTAGTGATTAGATGTGGCTGTTAAATTTTCAGTCTGTGTTTGAACTGTTTAATTCTCTAATCTATTGCAGGGAAATCAACAACTTTGTCAAGTCATCTGAGATGACTGCTGTTGATGACTGACTAACTAAGGCTATAAAAATTGAAGAGAACAGCTAAATACTTTAAAGGCAGTTGGTGTTGTGTAATACAACACACAATCTGGCACCAACACAAAACTCACCCCGGGCACTAGTTCGATCAAAGCACTCATACAAATATCCCCGTGAAGAAAGCATCACTTCCAGGAAACATTGTAAAGAGGAAATTATTAATCTCGTGCTCAGTATAGTAGTATTTCCATGAGATGAGACTTGACCACAGAGGGTTACGTCGCAGTCAAAGATAAGATTGCTTCCACTGTGAGGATGGAACGTGTCCTCCGTTAGGGAGACTATCTGCTGTACATGAGAAGCAGTAGTACCATGGGATTACCAGCTCATTTTCTGTGACACGTTTAAACCACATCTTCCTGTGTTTGGTTTGGTGTCGCTTTCTCTGCTCACACAACGTCAGCCGCACTAAGTGAAGTTACTATTGCATATTTCTGTTTGTACTCCTGGCATCTGGCGTCCAGGAGCAGAGCACATGCACTTTTCCAAATATGCAAATAAAGTCAATGTAGCAAGTTTATGTTAGAGGCTCCCAATGTGCAGGCTTCAAACACAATGGAAAAGGTTGATGCATAAACTCTATGACAGCTGGTACATCACTTTTCCATCACTCTTTTCTACTGCATTTTTTCTATCCTCAAAACAAACCTTTATGAGTTTATGGCCCGTAAACTTATAACAATCAGAATGAATGGTCACGCTTCTCTTTATTTGTTCACTGGGGTAAACTGCAACTACAGCCTCAGGTGCCTAGGGGCAGACTGGTAGAAATAAGTTCCAATCTGCTCCTGAGAACACAACATCAGTCCTGTCAAAACCAGTGTTACAGCGATCTCCCATCACAGAACGAACCAGCCCTGCACGGCTAAAGCGGCTGTCAAACCCAAACACAAATTCTACAATCGGCGGTGATTTGAATCGCTTCAAAAATATCCCTCATAACCTTTTGAGTTATGTCGCTCGCAGACAAACGGACAAATAAACAAACGCACGCAGCTTATCCCTTAACCTTCTGGGCAGATATAATGAGCGTTAGCAAACTCATGGACCAGGGCGTGTTTTACATCATAATAAAGAAAACACACGTTTAATTTATTGTATTCTAAACATTGAGCCAAAAATACATTTAGGAATAGTTAATAATTGCGGCGTGGTGGTCGGTGAGGTCGATGGCACATACAGGATGCCTCGCTTCTGTCAGTGTGCCCCAGGGCAGCTGTGGCTACAGCAGTAGTTTATCACCACTGTGTATGGAGCGCATGATTAATATGATAAGATAAGATGTGCTTTATTTATCTCACAGAGGAGAAATTTACATGTCACATTTGGCATGGATAGAAAGCTCAGATTGTGCAAAAGGAGGAAATGTGCAAACATGTTACATGCAGGATATATGTACAATAAAGTGACAATAATTATGTGCAACAAAATAATGTCATATGAAGCATCTTTGAGTGTCCAAAAAAGCACTATTTAAAACCGATGCATTATTATTATTATTATTATCATTATCATTATTATTTTAATTATTACAGTTAAATATATGAATGGGCCTATCAGTCTACACCGTATTTAGTTTAGTCCAGTTTTGGTTCAACTCATTTTGTTCAAATAGATATCCCACAAAATAATATTCAAACCTGTATAAAATTAAAAATAACACATAATAGGATGAGACATTCCACTAGGCCTCTGACCAGCTCTCCCTGTAAACACCTTCTCATGGTGTGAGATTACGTCAGTACCATAGACTGTAAATATTGGAGTACAGACGTGCACTTCTGCCTTGTTCAGCTGATGCAGAAACTGAAACATAATGAGCTCATCGTCTCATTCTCTGCAAAGATCAAACCTGAGTAACCTTTTGTGGCCTATAACCAAACCCTTTAGCTTGTTTAGATCGCGACCTTTCTTATTGTTATAGGTTATTGCTAGAAAGAAAACAGTATCAAACTTTCAAACCACAACTACATAAACATAAAAACCATTGATTTAGTTCCTCTCTCTAAAACAGTTTGGTTTGAGAGAGAGGAGTATGAGAGTATAGATTTCTTGTCCTCAGTCAAATTCTATATAATAGTTTTGCTATTTTCCAGACAGAAAAGTGACAGAGAAAGACCACCCGCACTCAGCCACAACTATGCAAAATATAACACACTTTATAATATAATGGAGACTGAAATGTGCTGGTCGCATGTCTAGACAAACAAATTCCTTTCTGTTGGGACAAATATAAATAATGCTAAATTGTTATACATTGTACATTTGTCCCGCCAGAAAGTCTTGGTAAAGGTAAAATGTTATGAACAAATCCGACCAACATGTTGTCTTAATCTTGAAAACATGTTATTTCCTGCCTAGACGTAAGAAATAGTTAGTCACTATTTGAGTCCTTGGGCTGAGTGATGGTGGTCCTCTCTTTGTCACTTGATCGTTCTCGGCGCATTAAAAAACAGAAAATATTTGGTTCTTTTCAGGATTATAATAAATATAACTTTAAACCATTGCTGTATTCTTTTAGTTTTTAGTTGTCACCATTTTTCATTTCCAACCTGTCTTTTTCACACACACAAAATAACAAAGATAAATCCCATTACAATTACATTACTATTCAAGTGAAAGTTTAAAAAAAAAAACAATGTATTACAAAACCAGCACATTTTTTGTTGTGAGCAATATAATATATATTGGGTATTCCTCCACTGCTGTCCTCACATTGACCGGTGGAAAGCCCTGGACCTGACTCATGTGTGTGGGAGGGTGGGAATTCCAAAGACCTTTCTCTTTGAGCTGCTTTCTGTGCCACACACTATATCGAAGCTTCCTCTTTTCTCTGTCCTCTCAACAGAGATGCTGAGATAAGCAAATTGTGTCAGACGTAGCGTAATGCAGGTTCATGTTTAGGCCTTTAGCCAGAGGGAAGTGAAAACACCACTATGGGAGGAGGCTAAAGAGGGTTTCCCCAAAAGTGAAAACGAACGCCTCGGATTCTCCCTGAAGTCCATAAACAAATGAAGAAGGCAGTGTACCAATAATGAGCATAATTCTGTCTATTACGTAACAGAAATGACAGAAAAACACACATTGTACTTATGCATTAAAGATGGGCTCTCAAAACAGTTTAATTCTATCTCTAGTGTTTTATATTTTGGGCTCTTTATCATATCTTTAAATCAGCTTTTTTTTTTTTTAAAGAGCACACCAGCCATCACTGAGCCTGATCAGATCTTGGTGTCTGTAAATTGTTTTTTCTAAATAAAATTAAGACAGGGCGACAGTGGCTCAGTTGGTAGAGCATTGGCCTGTAGGCCTGAAGGTCGTGGGTCCGAGCCCACCGTAAGACCAACTTCTCGACCCACACTGATGTCTGCTGTCATTGTGTCCTTGGGCAAGACACTTAACACCACTTTTCCTGAAGCCCCCACTGAAAGATGAAGCAGGAGGATCAGTGAGGGGCTGGTGCTCTGTGTACTGGGTGTAGCTCTGACTGCCACCCCCCGACCCAGAAATGGATTAAGGGGAAGAAAATGGATGGATGGAAAAAAAGTTGGACATGCCATCTTTAAAACATGGTACAAGCACATTGAGCTGCATTTATGTGTGAAATGTGCTATGTTATATATTCTGTGTAATGTTGTACTCGTTTTGTGCTGTATACACACACACACACACTCCAAGCAAAGGACTATCATCTACATGGAGACAAGCAGGTGGAATAACCCATCAAAAGAGTTACACAGTGCAGCTTTAAAAGGCTAAACCCAAGACTGAAAACAAAGGAGACAAATCAATACAAATTGAGTCAATTCATGACAATATTAAATTAGTCATTATAATACCCGAATAGTGTTTATGCCAAAAGCCATTATCTTATACGTCATAAGACTATAAATTAAATACAATACCTTTATCTTGATTTAATCTCAAATAGAAAACTGTTGGTTAAAGCATATTTGTTGGTTTTCCACCGCACCATGGCAGCCCTGGGATAGTCTTGGCTCAGTCAGATCCTGGCTGAATGCTGGTTTAATCCTGGTAAAGTTAATGAAACTGACAAGCTCTCGCGGACGGACTTGATTGGTTGATTGAGTTATTAATTAGCAGAGCAGATGTAAACACATAGTATCCCCAACGTGCCATACATAAACAATGTAAAAGTGAAACATGAAAGATAATTGATAATTGAGAAGTACAAATACATCTAAAAAAAAAAGTATATACATATAAAATGGAACTAGCGGTACTCACGTTTGTCAAAGTGCATATTAGTCAGAAATGCTTCGTCCTTCGCGTTGAGTTGGTGATAGAAGCCACTGGAGATAATGGGACCATGGACTGAGCAGGAATAACTGATGTATGAATAAGTAAATAGGTAATGTTTAATCATACGACGCGTTCCACAGAGCAGGCGCTGCAAATGCTCCAGTGAAGTGTGTTTAGGGTTTTGTACACAGAGCGCACGTGCGTCTGCTCCGCCCCTCCCCGCCCCGCCCCACCCCTCTGCAGGGGAAGCCTCTGCGTCACAGGGCTGAGAAAAAAACCAAACATGATTCTGCCTTTGGAATTTTTCTTTTTCAGCCAAAATTGCAGGCTCATCAGTAAGAAAATACGATAAAACTTCCAAGTCATCCTTCGCGCATTTTCAGACTGATTGATGAATAAAGAGGGCCTTAATGTAGAAAATGTAGAAAATCCTCAATTATACCTTTAAATTTAACCTTCTTACCCTTCCCTTCCTCATCATTCTTACCAACATTTGAAGTATAACATACAACCTAAGTGGCACTTAGCACACCTTAATATGTGGCATGTTAGCTAAACTTGTGACTGCCCTGGAGAGCGTCATCTGTCACCTCCAGTCTCTCTCCCTAAAACCTTCAAACAAGGTCAGAAATCTAGGGGTAATACTGGACTCAGACTTAAATTTTAATAGCCACATCAAATCAGTAACATCAGCAGCTTTCTACCACCTAAAAAACATTGCCAGGATCAAAAACATAGTGTCTAAAGCAGACCTGGAGATTCTTATCCATGCATTTGTCTCCAGTAGGTTAGACTACTGCAATGGCCTGCTCACAGGTCTGTCCAAACAGGCTGTAAAACAGCTGCAGTACATTCAAAATGCAGCAGCTCGAGTCCTGACTAGAACCAGGAAGTACGACCACATTAGTCCGGTCCTCAGGTCTCTGCACTGGCTTCCTGTGGCTCAGAGAATAGACTTTAAAACAGCTCTGCTTGTGTACAAGTCTCTCCATGGCCTCGCACAAAAATATATTAGTGACATGTTAGTCCCATATGAACCAGCCCGGACTCTGAGGAGCACAGGGACTGGACTCCTGTTAGTGCCCAGAGTCAGAACTAAACATGGGGAGGCTGCTTTTCAGATTCATGCTGCTAAAATCTGGAACATTCTTCCTGAAGATGTGAGACAGGCCTCCTCTCTGACTATGTTTAAAACCAGGTTAAAGACAGTTCTGTTCAGCGGTGCATACAACTGAGGGATTTTATATTTTTATCTTTCTTTTTAATGTACTGTGATTATTTATGATTTAAATGCTTTCTTGTTTTGTTCAGCATTTTGAGTTGCCTTGTGTATGAATGGTGCTATACAAATAAACTTGCCTTGCCTTGCCCTAAGCAGAGGATGAACAAGCAAGGAGGCTTTTTGGTAGAATTGGATGAAGCCAAACTTTGGGCTCACGATTGCCCCCTGTTGAGGCAGTGTGATGTACGCTATTAGTCACTTAAAACACTGGTACCGACCATATCTATTCTCAAGTATACAAAATTGTAGAGAGACACTATGAGCCATCCCAGTCTTCCAGTCTCGTTTGTACTGCAGGGCTGTGGTTGGTGCAGATCTCTGCTGACAGCACTTTACAGTAATATAATATTGTGCCAAATATGAGGCACTACAGCTCCCTCTGCTGGTGCAACTGTGTAGGTAAACTCTTTATGAGGAGCAGCAGCGCAAGGACAATCTAATCATGTTAAAGTAAGCTGTTTTTCAATACAGGAACACATCTATATTTTCTTTTTTTTTAAATCATCATTTGTTTTACGCATTAGGAGCCAAATTAACAGAATGCATGAGGTTCTGAATCCAGGACACTTTCAAGTAAGGCTTTCCATTCTTTTAAAAATGTGTCTGGAACAACTCTGACACCTAAAGGGTAAATATATACATCTATTTTTAATTGAGTTATTTTTTTCAACAAACACCAAAAATAACAGCGTACATAAAATTGATAAAATGCAACTAAATGTTGCTTATCTTTAAAATATATATATATTCTTGTTTTCTTAAGCACATTAAGTTGCCTTGAGTTTGAACAGTGCTCTGTGCTATACAAGTAAACTTGCCTTAAATTTTTCTGCTGTCTTGCATTCAACTATTCTATTGGAGTTCTACATTTGACCAAATTACAAGATACAACTGCAGAGAGGAGAGGTGACCCACAGGAAGAATACATAGTTCTGAGCAGTACAAAACATGTGTAGTTAAAATACAAATTAGTCGACAAAATAATAACGCAATCCTGAGGAATATTTCAGGCAAAACAATAGCATCTCTATGGCAACCCATAGGTCTTTGATAGCCCTCCCCCTACAGAGTCTTTTGAAGCAGATGTGAAACCTCAGCGGAAATTGTCTCATTGTTTCCAAAGACACACAGGCCAAAGGTATGAGAACTTCATGACAAATGTTGGGTTATTCTCACTAAATTGTAAATATTCATAAATAGCACTTGTTTGTCCTAACAGAATTGTAAAGAAAAACATATTGTGAAAAGATCAGACGACTACATGCTGTCTTCATCTTGTTAGAAAATGTGCTCTCGTTTGAAAAATATATACTTTCTTGACACTAATGTTGTTTTGTGTTTCATCACTTGTATGATTTTAATGTTTTAATGTGTTTAGCCACCTGTGTGATATTAACTGTGGGTTTAATGGTGATAGTGGTATTTGTTTTTTGTGATGATTTGTGTGATGTGGAATGGCTGTGAAAGGCGCTCTACAAATTGATTGATTAATTATCTTTGTTCTCTGCTGTAGTGGCCATTGGTTTGTTTTTAGATGGCTTTCTCTGACGTCTGCGTTCTCCTGCTCTTATGCAGTAAGTGTGAACCTCCTCTGGTTTGGGGGTCGTGGGCAGAGGAAATGAAACCAAAACCTGTTGATGGAAACTGATGTCGCTCTTATTTTCTTTATTCTTCCAGATCTGAGTGTGGCTCTCGCAGGTGAGCGCTCATTACTGTCAGCAAGTCAGTGTTTCTAAAACTGTGGAACGTGTACGCTGGAGTCATTCTATCAACCTTAACCCTTTAGGTGCCCACGTTTTTTTAGACATTTGATGTGAAACAAGAAAAAGGTGGAGCCCTGGGTCTTGAGAATAAGAGATTGTAAAATACTTGCCAGGGCGGCAATAGTCGTCCCATTTCTCGTCATAGTCCCAGCAGAAGGCCAGTCCCTGTGCTCCTCAGAGTCCCATTCAACGCTGAGGAGAGGCTCTACTCCAAGCTCCTCCTGTGTGACTGAGCTCCACTACTTATCTCTATGGGAGTGCCTAGCCACTCTCTTTTGGACAGCTTGTATCTGCAATCTCAATTACCCAAAGCCAATGACCATAGGGTGGTAACGTAGATTGACGTGTGTGTGCGTGTGTGTGCCTGCATGTGCGTGTCTTTCTCTGTGTGTGTATGTGTGTGTGTGTTGTGTGTTCAGAAGGCCCTGTGTCGTGCTTCAAGATTGAGCTCGGGACGGTGGCTGGTGTGGTGTGTGTGGACATCATTCTCACAGTGGCCATTGTCGTTGCCACTTACTACTGCGCCCGAAATCACCAACACAGAACTCACAAAGGTGAAGCCCTCAGAGCGACATGACTTCAAATATATCAGGAATAAATGTTTCCAATCCCTTGTGTTCACAGCTGAGCAAACCTATATGAACATCCGGGCAATAAGCAAGATATGAAGTTTTCATAAATGCTCCCAAAATAAACTTGTCTTTCACCATTTTTTATTGTTAATGTTTACTGTACATTCTGCTTCTTTCAATAAAAGATTTTTTCATCATAATGTGTTTTATGGTTTTTCCCAGGCAATTTTTTTAAAAGCAGTTGTCGTTTTAGCATTTATAATAACAATAATAATGTATCGCTTTTAAATATAGCGTTTTTTGGACACTCAAAGAAACTTCACTTGGGTACGTCGACAGCTGTGAGGGAACCAGTACGTGCCATCTTATCTCAGACCATCCTCACACACACCAGACACATTCTAGGCAGTGTGGGTGAAGTGTCTTGCCAAAGGGCGGCACGGTGGCTGAGTGGATAGCACTTTCACTTCTCAGTAAGAAGGTCCTGGGTTTGGATCCTGGTCGGAACAGGGCCTTTCTGAGGGGAGTTTGCATGTTCTCCCCGTGTCTATGTAGGTTTCCTCCGGGTGCTCCGGTTTCCCCTACCACTAAAAACATGCATAATAGGTCTGAATGTAAATGAGTGATTGAATGGATGGTGTTGATTGGAGGCTTTGATGCGCCAGTGTGTTTGGCGTCTCACTTCCCTCATCACCGTGCGTGGGATAATTGGAACAAAATATGAACTTTGAACATTGTAAAGCACTTTGGGTGTCCTTGGTCTGTAAAATGCGCTAAATAAATAAACATTACTTAAATTTACTTACTCACTAAGGACAAGACAAAGAATTTGGCACTTTACAGCCGCATCCGTCTTACTGTAGCACCTGGTGTTCCCAGAGGTCTCCCACCACAGTACAAACCACGACCTTCCCTGCTTAGCTTTCACATGCAGGCGGTAGCGCCAAGATGTTAAGAAGTTACGTTTATTTGTATGGCACAATTCATACACAAGGCAACTCAAAATGCTTCACAAAACAAGAAAGGTAACATAAAAAATATACCAATTACATAAATCATCACAAAACAATAATTTATTTTAAAAGGGCAGATACAATCCTTCGGTCAGATAAACAGAACTGCTTTAATCTTGTTGTGAACATTATCCGTCTTTGTCTGACATTTTTAGGAAGATTTCAGTGTTAAACCCCATGTTTAGTCCTTACTCTGGGACCAGCAGGAGGTCAGTCCCTGTGCTCCTCTGAGTCCCAGCCGGACAGTCATGAACCATAAAATTGTCCCATACAGATTGGAGGTTAGCCATGCTTCTAAATTCAGTATTTATTGTCTATTAAAAAGAAAATCCCATTACATATGGATGCATGTACTTAGGTTACGGACTTGAATTCCTTGTCGACCCAGTGCCTTTGTGTGTGGACTTTCTATGTTTATACTTGTGTCTGTGGGTTTCCTCCGGGCGCTCCGATTTCCACCCCTACTCACCATGAGTAAAAGCCTCCTGGTCCCGTCCGGACGAAGAACATTAACATTGTAAGCACTGTATGGACCAGTAGGCCTTACTAGGATTTACTTTTTTTACTGGGGTACCTAACATTTTTATTTCTTCCTCTTTGAACAAAAGTACCATTCATAAATTAGACCACTTCATGCCATCTTCACATTATACAAGTTGTATTTTTGTATACTTGTAAGAAAGAGCCCCATGAGTCCTCCACTTTGGGCAGAGAGCTGATTAGCTGAGTGAAGGTGGTTATTTTGTTTTCACAGAATGGTGTTAGAACAAAACTGTTTTGAGACGATGGATTTTAATACATTGTTCATTTGTGGGCTTTGAAAGATAAGTACCCCAGCTTTAAATAAAGTAAAGATCAGAACTGTTTAATAATTGAGTCTTTGTTGTTAACATGGGGGGATTGTCATCTGTGGTCACTGGTCGGCAGGAAACCACAGCACAGGGACATGGGTCTCGGCTGCAGATCAAAATGCACGCAATGAATTACCACAGTTTAAAAATGTTATTGAGGCCAAGTCCGCTCACATGAATATGACACATGAAACAGGACAACTTCCTTTTGACCAAACTTCCTCTTCTACTAAAATGGTCACAGGTTTTTAAGATTCTTTACATTGCCGCTTTCGGACTTCTCCCCATAGCTCACTTCTGTTTTGCATCAAGAACTGAGAAACTGGGACCAAACTGAATCCACAGCAAAAGCATGCAGCCTGACACTTTATGCATTGACACAACATTTGGTAAGAATAAATATACATTTATTCATTTCTTTGAACCCGTTTTAACCCATTTTGTATATACAGGGAGCAGAGACGAGCAACAAGGTAGACCCCTTTTTATAGCAATACTATGTATAATTTCACACAAATAATGTATAGACAGCAATGGCAGCTTTTAGTGCCAGCATTTATGGCACTAAAACTTTTTTGCTAAATTTGAAACAAATGCGGCTGGACTTTTTGTGAAGCTGGGGTCCTGTGGTTTTGTCACTGATGACTCATTCACTGTAATTATAGCCAAAGTGGTGTCAATCTTCCATGGTGTAAATCGAAAATAGTTTTTGCTGTATTGCAGTTATATTCACCAGTTTTTAGCACTTGAAAAAACCCTTGTAAACTAACTTTTTGGGGTAATTTCTGGAGGTAAGTAAAAGATAATTTCACAAACAATAAATAAGACAAATACAAACTGGAATTGTGTCCTAAGGCAAGTCACTTCACCCACGTAGCCTAGAATGAGTCTGGTGTATGTGAGAATGGCTGGTGGTCGTCCGTGGGGCAAATGGAACATACTGGTTACCTTGCCACTGCTGCCCCAGGGCAGCTGTGGCTACAGTAGTAGTTTATCACCACAGTGTATGTAGTGAAAGTGTCCTGAGAGCGAACAATATAAAATGGATGCATTATTATTAGTAGTAGTATTTTCAGAATTGTTTAGTCCACAAAAATCAATGCTATGTCTACTTTGTTGCCTGAAATATTCCATCATTGCTTTTCTAAACTTGAATATTGGCAACACATTCAAACACGGTGCTTGTGTTGCAGACTGCAGCAGCTGTTGTCACATCAGTTTGGCTGTGGTCGTATCCATAGCAGTGTGCGATATTTTGCTGACCATCTTCATAGCTTTATCTATATTTTTTGTCGTGAGATCCCACAGTAATACAAAACGAGAACTTCCAGATGGTCAGTATATTTTAATGTGAATCCTCTGATAAATTACAAATAAATAAGTTTAATTTTTGCTAAAACTCGACAGCAAGAACACCATCAAAAGAGATGTCTGCCGAAGCCACCGAATCGCCCTATCAGGTAAAAAAGCGTGAAATCCTCTAGTAAGAATGATTAAATAATAATAATAGACTGACATATTTATGCATTCTCACTTTTATTTTGCAGGAATTACAAGGCCCACAGTCGGATGTGTATTGTGAGCTGGACCACTTTAGGACGTAAAACCGTGGCTATAAAGATTAATTGTAAATAAACCTGTAATGTAATTATTCTTTGGCCATCATTGCCTTGATTTGGCCTCAACTTTAAGCTAAACTCGTTCACATCTGTGCACTCTAAACTTAGCATGCAATGGAATGTGTGACAAATGTATTTTATTTATCATTAAAATAGACTATTGTGAATGTTAAATTACAGACATTTTTAATATCTACCCAACATGTTAAATACAGACATGATTAAATATCGCAATTGCACATTGTCTTGTTTCTCTCTCTCTACATCACTACTTTTTATACACCATTACTTATTATGTTAAAGCTGGGGGACCTAACTTTCAGACCACACAATAATTTGACTATTCCCTTGCACTCTCAAAACGATTGGATTTAATCCCCAGTTTTTGCTTAGCTGTATTCTAGGCCTCTGTTGCATCTTAAGATCAGCTTTATCGGACAGAAAAGTGAAAAAGAAAGGACAACTGTCATTTAGTCAATCAGCTGTCAGCCCAAAGAGAAAAATTGTGCCTCAAATGACTCTGCCTTAAATGTTTGACACAGAACACATGTTTTCTGTTGTAGAAGATATGTTTTAAACTTTTTTTTTTTAAATATAATTTTGGGTTCCTTAGCATTAACGATAAGCATTCACAATAATAATCTTTGTCTCAACAGAAAGAGTACATGTAAAAGGTTGTGAACCCATCAGACCACCACATGCTGTCTTCATATTATTAAAAACCATAAAAACTCATAAGAAAGAGCCCTGTGACTCACTTTTTGACTCTATTGGCTGAGCGCTGATCGGCTGGTTCTCTCTTTTACACTTTATTGTCTGAAAAAGCAGATCTAAAGATGTGACAGAAACCAACTGTATGCATGTTCTGGAGTTCGACAGATTTCAATAGTTATTACTTCCTTCTTTCACTTTGATATGTCGCTACTCCAGCTGTAAGTGTACGAAGGATGGGTAAAGTCCAAGTGTGGCTGGGGCTGTAGAATCCACCTCTGATGTTTCAATATCAGGAGGAGCATGCCAATCAATCTGCAAGGAGAGAGAGGGGAGGTTTGCCGTTGTGATTATTAAAACATGTAACAATCCTACTCTGAGTAAACTTAAAGAGCACATAACAGGCTTCTGCTAGCTACAAAATGTATCGAAAATAACATTGTTTTAGCATGTTATGTGGTCTTTAACACAGCTTACTTTATATATTGATTCATACTTACTTTAAAGGCTCATGGATTCCTTGGTTTTGTCATGGGTCCGTGTCAGCTGCTGCTGGGTTTGCTGTCACTGGGACTGAGGGAAGTTCTTCTGCAAAAAATAGCATTACAAATATTTATGTACTGTTCTTGTTGCTGCGGAAAGAACACTATAACACGTATCCAGTCAAAGGTTTTTTGAAAGAACAATTATTGAATTAAATGTATGTGAGTGGAGTAAGAATATTGACTTTGTTTTGAATATGTATCTGCACATACTGTAGTGTGCGTGCATATTTTATTCATATACAATTTTAATTTCAACACATTTTTTTTTGACGTTTTTTCAGGATTGCAAGTGTGTTATCGCTCACTGAACTGTGGCTTGAATGAATGGGCTACTTTTGGGAAATGATCAACAACAGACAGCAAAAAAAGGTGCTGTTAAAGTCAAACTCATTCACTGCAAAAAGCACACAAGTAAAAGCAAAGTTACTTAAAACTATTAATTACTTCTATTTAAATTTTATACTATGATTGGTTTCATTTTACTAACGCAAAAGAAAAAACAGCTTGCCTTCTGGCTCCACTTCTGAACTGATCGCCTCCGATGTATCTGAGGATAAACAGATTATAAAACCAATATATGACGTCATACTGTAAAAGAAAATGACAACACAAGTTCAGGTTTGCTTGAATTAGAAAATACTACAAGGAATTGAGTATATTTGTACTTCTTAAAACAATAAGTGTCAATGGAACAAGCAACATTAGTGTTATTTTAAGCTCCATAGCATATTTCTCATTGCTCATTCCAAGTGGCAAAATGGTTAATCAAGGCAAAACAATACATGGCTTGTCAACTTCGATTCTTTTTTTAAATTAATCATACCATCATCCGTGTCATCATTTTCACTAGTGCTGGTTGCCTCTGGCGTTTCCTCTGCGCTGTCGTCTTCCACAGAAGCGCTTTGGCTTGGCTCTTGCATGTCCAACTCCACGCTGCTTCCAAAGGCCTTTTTCTGCTTTCTGCCACTCACACCCTCTTTACTTTTCTCATTAGGTCTACACTTTCCTGTCTGCTCCTCACTTGCGTCTGTAGCTCTGTCGTCTTTGGCATCTGCTTCCTCATTGCTCACTTGTTCATTATCTGGAGATGTCTTGCTTTTAGTCTTCTCGTTACTTTTGTTCGTATCTTTCCCATCTTTTGCCGTCTCTTTCTCATTGCTCTCTTGCTCATTATTTGGCAATGTCTTGTCTTTCGTCTGCTCTATACTATCGTTCACATCTTTAATGTCTTTTGCATTCTCTTTCTCATTGCTCTCTTGCTCATTATTTGGCAATCTCTTGTCTTTTGTCTGCTCTACACTTTCATTAACATCTTTCCCACCTTTTGCATTCTCTTTCTCATTGCTTTCTTGTTCATTATTTGGCAATGTCTTGTCTTTTGTCTGCTCTACACTTTCATTAATATCTTTCCCGACTTTTACATTCTCTTTCTCATTGCTTTCTTGTTCATTATTTGGCGATGTCTTGTCTTTGGTCTGCTCTATACTTTCTTTCCCGTCTTTGCTTGGCCTCTGCTCGTTGCTTGTGTATTGGGTGTCTAGTTGACTTTTTTGCTTCTCTTCGGTCTCTTCCTCTTCTTCCAGTTCTTTCTCTTCCTCTTCTTCCAGTTCTGTCTCTTCACTCGCCTCTGGGGTTTTGGATGAAACTTTATGGGCATTTTTTTCCTCCTTGCTTGAAGGATCTGCTGGTTGTATCTTTAGCGCTGTCTCCTCCTCACTTTCTTGTTGAGTATTTTTGGAGATTTTCTGAGGTTTTTCTTCCTCGCTTCTCTGTCCGTGCCGCTTGACGCTGTCCACAGTGTCTGTGTGCTCATGGCTTGACGGCTGAATCTTCGCAGAAACCTTGTCTATCGTCCGCTCCTCACTTCCTTGCTTTGTATTCTTTGAGTTCTTGGTCCCGACTTGCTCCTCACTTGCTTGCTGGGTTTTTGGGGAGAATTTTTTCAGTCTTTCTGCACTTGCATGTGCATTAAGATCCATGGTACCTGCTTGCTCAATGCTTGCTGCTTCATTGGTCATCTTTTGTGCTGTCTGCTCTTCACTTGCCACTTGTTTTATTTTCAATGAGAATTTCTCCAGTTTTTGTTCTTCGCTTGCCTGAAAAATGTCGTCCACAGTATCTGCTTGCTCAATGCTTGATGGCTGAATCTTCGCAGAATCCCTGTCTTTCCTTTGTTCTGTGCTTCCTTGACGTGTATCCATTGAGTTCCTGATTCCAACTTGTTCCTCACTTGTTTGTTGCTTATTTCGAGATAATTTCTGAAGTATTTGTTCTTGGCTTGCCTGAAAAGTCTTGTCCATAGGATCTACTTGCTCAACGCTTGATGGCTGAATCTTTGCAGAAACTTTGTCTTTGGTTAGTTGCACGCTTCCTTGCTTTGTATCCATCAAGTTCTTGGTTCCAACTCGCTCGTGGCTGTTGGCATGAGTATTCCACACCGCCTTCCGCACAGACACCTCTCGGCTTTCGTGGTGAAGTCCATGCTGGGTAATCCCATTCACAGCATTCTCTGCACTCTGCACAACTGCGTCTGACAAAACAATAACTGGAGTTGTGTGGTTGGTGCTTCCTATTGCGTGATTCCCCAAACCAGCCTGAGACATGGAGATTTCGTAGCTTGCAGGGTCTTGAAAAAAAAAAAAAAAACCATAAAATTTGTCATTTGCAAACAACTTCAAACTTCTCAAGATAGTTATGTAGTATAATCAATTTGTTTCACTGAGACAGAAAATCTATGTAGTTGATAAGATGACTGCATTTATAATTGTTTGAGATTACTGCAAAAACATATGTGTTCGGGTAAGATAACATTTCTTATATCACAAATATACTTAAAAGATTTTAGATTTTCCTTGACGAGTAACATAAATATGTGTTGTCTTCATTACAGTAAAAACTAACTAATTAAGATTATACGTTTTTAGTATTATTCAAGTTTTACAAAATGATGGTACGTACATTATTGAAGGTGGATAATTATCTACATTAAAGAGATCAAACCAACATTCTTCATGGTTGTAGATCAGTTAAAATAACAACATTTCCAGTACAAAGACATTGTAGAAAACCCTCAGCAGCACAATTATGAATTGGATTTGTGGATAAGCAAGCCTTTTTAAAGTGGTTACACACTGTGGCCATAAGATCCCCCACAAAGTTACTCATTCAGTTCTGCCCAGTACATACTAATACAATAGTTACCTTTCAATGGAACAGTTTCAACCAAATTGGAAAACGCCAGTGCCACTAATAGCATACAATCGATGAAGCTGAAAAGAATTTAAAAAACAATAAATAGACCATTACAGAAACACTTTTTATGGATTTAAAATAATTACTTACTCAGTCATAGCTGCTGTTGGCCAGTTTGTCCGACAGCAAAGCAGAGATTTGAGGTAAACTTCTTGTGCACTGCTTTTGTAGCTCTGTCCGGTCTTGACTTGAGGTAATTGTAGTTTGATGTTGTATCAGATTTGGTTTAAGTCAAAGGCCGTTGTTGTGCAAATCTCAGGGTGGACAGGTCAAATTCAGGTGCTCAACTTTCAGTCAGAGGCCCGTGCACTATTTCTGTCTGTATTGAACACTGACTTCCCCAACAGCCGCATGGGTAAGACTGAAAAGACTTTTGTCTCTTTGTTTAGTAATTACAGGGATCTATGGTATTCCAGAAACATGAGCTGACCTTAAAATCTGGACCCTGTTCTTCAAAAGTATCAAAAAGGAAGGGTGGGAAGTGGCTCAACTCAAATAATCTTATTCGAAATTGTGATAGTTTTGATACCGGCAGCATCATTTTTATATAATTTAATTCTAGTCTGTTAATGAGGGCTGCGAAGTCCCGCCCACTTGGCAGCCTGCTCTGGTCATGAAAGTGAAATTCCTATTCATACGATCAGTTTAAAAATCAAAATTAAAATTAAGTCTGAAGGCTACTCAGAGGGTAACCAGCTAAATGTGGGTCTCGTGGTCGAAATCATCAGCATAATTTCAGGCCTCAATAATTCAATTCAATTTTTTTATGAATATTTTTGTAAAGCCCTAAATCACAACAGGAGTTGTCCCTGAGGACTTTACAAGGTCATCGATTCACCAAATCAGAGAACACAGGAAATGGAATTATAATGAACACATAGGAGCCATTTGTCCATAGGGGAACAGGAAGACCAATGTCCATAAATGTAAATACATTTCGATAAATTTGCTTAATTATCCCGCATCATCACTGTCCTTAGACCCTCCTGTAAGGAATGACTCAATAAACCCAGTAGTAAAAAAGTGAGAAATCTTGGGGAGGCCCATACTGGCAGAGGGATCCGCTCCCACGGGCGGATAGATGCAGGACTGCGGACAAAATAACAGCATTTATTGTTAATCCAAGGGTCCAATGGTGTTTTAGAAAGTAGGGTATCAATTTATACTACAATCTTATAATATTCCAACATGATTTTTTGCCTGAATACAAAATTTCCTGTAGTCAGACCCATCGTCTCATTGTATTGTTTGAGAGTGTAATGCATAAGTGTAGGTGTGTACAGAAAATGTATAGTATTGTAGAGTCTGTCGGTCTTTGGTTTATAGAATGCATAAACAATATGGACGAGTGATGGATCTGTGGTGTAAATCCATGTTAAACTGTTCTGTGGTTTATACTTGGCTCATATACAGTCTGTGCATGGGTCTATGGCAATTACAGAAGGTGTATCATACTGTGTGATCATCGTACAAAGGGTCTCTGGTGTAATTAATGGTTTATCACATGATGTCGTTGAACTATTCTGTATATGGTGTAAACAAGGCTCCAGGTATGTGTGATAGATCTATCCATGGTCTATGTTGTGTATGCCAACGCAGACTCTGATAAGCACAGGGACTGACCTCCTGCTGGTGCCCAGAGTCAGGACTAAACCTGGGGAGGCAGCGTTTCAGATTAATGCAGATAAAATATAGAAGAATCGTCCTGAAATTGTGAGACAGGCTTCTACTCTAACAATGTTGAAATCCAGATTGAAATCCAGATTACAATCCATCAGCTGTGCATGTAACTAAAAGATTGTATCTTCACTCTTTTCAATGTACTTTGATTATTTATGATTATTGTGCCTTGTATGATTGTTTCTATCTTGTTTTGTTAAGCACTTTGGGTTGCTTTGTTCATGAACTGTACTATACAAATACACTTGCATTGCCTGTGTTGATATTATAATAGATCCATCCATGGTCTATGTTGCTATTATTATATATCCATGGTCTATGTTTTTAAACTGTTCTCTGACCTGTTGGCTGCTGCAGATTTGCTCCATGAATAGCAAAAGCACAGCGCCCTCTGTCGGAGAGGCTCTCTTCGCACTAAGCTCTTGATCCCAAGCTTCGCCATATTTGACGTCCTGACAACGCTGAGAGGTAATCGTGTTATTTAATCACAAATCGACACCTTTATTGGTCCGTTGTTTGCGCTGATGGTGTGTAGGGACCCGAGGAAGGTGTTACCCAACTGTACTCGCCGTTCGCTATCGGATCAAAGTGTTTGTTTGATGTTTTTTCAAGGCGTTGTCAGCCTCGCCAGTAGCAGGCTATTCACACTCGGAGCTACTAGCCTAGCACACATTTCACAAATTTATTTCATACCAATTTCTTTGACTACAGGCTGATGGGCACAGCTGTCTGTTCTAATACGTCTGTGTAAGCAGTTGGTGTTTTATTGAATCTCCAAACACGACATTGTACCTCACAACGAACTGAGTTTCCACCCGGCTTTCTCTGCTAGCCAATGCTAATGCTAGTTTTCTCCAGCCCATCTGATTCTGTTGAAAGCGCTAACCGTGGCTAATGCTAACTAGATAGCAGTGGCTAATGCTAACTAGAGAGCAGTCTAACCAGTGGCCGGTTCAACTATCTGCTGGAAAATCTTAGCTCAGTGCATCAGTGATCAGCATTCGTGGTATTTGCCTCTGGATTGCAGTGTTAAATGTTTTAAATCGTGCTTCTCTGCTTGTGTTGCTTCACTAAACTAAAGGGACTGACCCGTATTTGGTCATTACAGTGTCGGGGGTAGTTAGGCTGTAGCACATCGCTGATCCACGGCATTGATTTGATTCAACCTACATTCTGTTGTTTTATTCACAGGAAACGCTGCTGTGCTGTAGCCCCCAGTAATGACTGCATTGAGCCCCGTTCCTCCTGATTAGACTGGTTGGATGCCCCCATTATCATTCAGGTTTCTCCATTTCACAAAGCACCTTTTATTAGACACTTCACATTTAGTGTCGGGGGAAAACTAAATACACGGACCAAAAGTATTGATACAGAATACATATTTTGAATAAAGGATAAATTGTGGTAATTGATCATGCATTATATTAGTTTTAGTCCTGCTTGTAATTGTTTTCTAATGGGAAATGAAGAAGAATGCATGTACGTGTTTAACTTCCTGTATTGCATGTTTACACTAGTGTTATGCAAATCAGCGTGGAGGTCAATCAATCAAGATATATATATATTTTTTTTTTTACTTGTACAACACAATGTTACAGAACAAAATAACTCAGTTTTCAACATTTAAGATGAGTTGGAACTAAAATATATAAAGAAAGTATTCCAAGTATTTGAGAATGCAGCTCTGACAATGGAATGAAATATGTTAATGTAATATGTTTTGTGCTGGTGTTCTGGAACTCAAATATTTCCTCAACACAGTTAAAATTGCATTACAAAAAGCGTGTGAGTTATAATCACTTGAATTCCAGTAGTTTTAACATTAAATGATCTGCCTTTAGACCAAGATAACCTTTCTCATTTCATTTATGTATATCTTGTATAATTTCATTATTTCTTTCTTGGATATGTTTTGAAGTATAGATTTAAAGTTGGGGTGCCTAACTTTTTCAATGATGGATGTTTGTCCCAACAGAGTATTGCAAAAGAAAAATGTTGCGAACAAATCAGACCACAACATCACAGTATACTGCATTTAGTCTTTTACATACTTGCAAGGAAGAGCACTTTGAGTCACTATTTGACTTTTTGGGCTGACAGGTGGTCCTTTTCTTTTTTACTTTTCTGTCTAAAAAAAAAGCATATCTCGAGATGTGACAGAGGCCAAGAAATACATGCATGTGAAAACTAGTGATCAGACCACTGTTTTGAGAGCAAGGAACTCGTTTTAATAGATTTAGATTTATTAGAAAAGGTTTGATTAGATTTTCTGTGGTTTTGAAAGTTGGGTAGTGGGTACACCAGCTTTAATACTTGCACGTTTTTTTTTTACTATATGCTTTTACACTTGTAGTACAGAATTGTATGTATATTGTGTATGTATAACTTCCAAATTATAAACTCACAATAAGTCACTGCATTCTATCTGATAATTATTATTTTTTTCTTTAATTTGTAGTCTCCTGACAACAAAGGCATCTAAGCACTTTTCTAAAAAAACACAGCAGCTCTTATCATCCTGGAGGCCAACTGCCAGGTAATTCAATTTAACTTTCTCAAATGGCTCATGTTCATGTTTGGTGAAAATACTGCTAACTCTTGTTTATTGAATTTTCCTGCAGGAGGAATAGAGATCTTTGTGCGTAGAATATGTCAGGCCCTGTCCCAAGCCGCTCTCGAGTTTACCCTGATGTAAACACACAGAGACCTCGGGAATACTGGGACTACGAGTCTCATGTCGTCGAGTGGGGGTAAGAACAACCTGTTTTCTAGCCGAGCCGGGGTGTCCAGTCTTATGTGGTTGAGGGTCGCTTAAAAGCCACTTAATTGTTTCGCTGGTTGAGAGTTCATAAGACTATGATTTTGGCAAAACCCCCATTGCAATTTTTCAGGAAAGCCTGGTGAGATTTGAGATCCATGATTTAGGATTAAGATATTCTTTATTCGTCCCACAGTAGGGACATTTCAGTGTTGTATCACCAGTTACAAGACAGTAGATTTGAGAATAACTGACTTTTTAGTATAACAAAGTATAAAAACTGTATTCTAGTGAAAGTTGTATGTATACATCTGTACACTGTACAACAAGTCACTTTAAGTCGCTGCACTATGACTGAAAAGAAACCTGCACTAGTATTAACACTTCTTTCTAATCGCCAGTTTTTGTTTGTACATAATATATCCTGCATTAACATGCTGCACATATCTTACTTTCTCCTATGTGAGATTAATAAAGTCTTATCTTATTAGGGTGAAGGTTTTCAATATTCCCCAATTCAGATAACTGGCAACTGCATATATTTGTGTGGTCAGCAATGCCCCTTAACTTGTCTATTTTCCCCCAATTTTGTAAACAAATCCATCCATCAATCCATTTTCCTCAACTTCATCCGTTGCAGAGTCGCGGCAACAAATAGCGTGTTTTATAAAAACACAAAGTACAATGAGGATTTTCTTTTAATAAGCGGCACATAATTGTTGTGAAATATGTTCTGTAGGTTGATCTATAAAGACTTAAGCCACTATTTGAAAATCGTAAAAGTCCTTTATTATTTACACGGGACAACACGTGAAGGATTCCCTGAAAAAGAATCTTTATTAGCCTTTAATATCTACCTCTGGGTTAGTGTTTCCATGGCATCATTCTTTTTGATGATTATGGTCTCGTCCTTGATGTGGAACCCACTCCTCTATTGTAATTGCACAAAAATGTTGTTTGTTTCCATTGTGGTTCATTTCTAGAACATGTTTTATTAGGATTCAATTTATTATTATTATAGACACCAATATGGACCAATATCTGTATCAGTCGATATTTATATGTATGTAAATTTTAATTGATCAAATGATTTGTCTAGTTTGGCCTAGGGATGTAAATCGGTGACCGTTTAACCGGTGGTTGACCGTCACAGCGTTAACCGGTCAAAGCTGTCGGTTAAAAATAAGAAAAAGCGGAGAGGGGAGGTGTCTTAATAAGGCTATTAATAAGACCTATTTGTACCATGTGACGAGCGGATCCGTATCTAGCTGTGTGCGCCAATGCATTAGTAGACTACGGGCGACTTTCATGGCGCACGCTCCACATATGCACGCAGCCACGCACACGCGCGCGCACACACACACACTCACACATACACACACACAAACACTTTCCCCCCCTCCATACGTAACATCCACACGCATCATCTCTCCCCTCTGTTACCGCCAAAGTTCCACACTAGTGCAGGTCAGAACTACATTGGAGCTTATATTTACACACACATACATACATGTATTGTACACACACACACACACATACATGTATTGCACACACACACACACACATACATGTATTGTACACACACACATACCGGTCTGTCGCGCTCCTCTGTGTCTCGCAGCCCAAATAATCCTCGCAAATACGCGGCCCCAGTCAAACACATGAAACATGTTTGTGCTGCTGGTCCTTGTCATTAGATCAGATCCACACACATCACTTTTAAACTTTAGCGGAGACCTGAGAGACGCGGGGTGTAACTCGCTGCTCTGACCATGTGAACAAGCCGTCAAAACTCTGGCGCCTAAAGGGTTAACCCGCAGCACAGTATGGGAAGATTAAAAAAGCAGTTCTCTGTGCGCAAAGGTGCCGGAGCTGTTGCGGGTTTTGGCGCCGCTGTCTCAGCTCTGATCTAGTAGAACGCATAGATAAACTTATGAAAAGTACGCGGCTCGAAATGGCTGCTATTTCAAAGAACGTGGAATATTTTAAACTACGCGGTTAACCGGTTTCAACCGGTTAATGAGGCTCGGTGGTCGGTCATGAAAATGCATAGTTTTTTACATCCCTAGTTTGGCCTACAGGTCGAAACAACTGCCCAACAGCTTTCATGTGTAGTTTGGTTTATTTCTGTCAAAATGAATACAATTCATTTGGATCCAATCAACTACAAGTTTGCATCTGTTACCATGGAGACCTAATCCCCACAAAGTCTCCAGCACTTTAGTTCCACTTCTGCTGTGAAATCACATCCATATGATTTCAGTTTTTTTCCGGTATATTCTCTGCCTCCTTGACTTCTAATTATTGTTATCTGTATCAACTCTGAAATAACCATATTGGTCAACTTAATTTTCATTTTATTTGACATATCACAAAAATATTCAGCCTGTCACTCACCAACAATAAAAACGTAATAATAATCTAGTAAAAAATAATAATCGGGCCTTTACACCAGCCCGATTTTGTTTCAGGTCTGCGTTTTGTCCTGCGGCTGTTGTGAGGACACGTTCGTGAAAGACCAGCGAATACAAATAAAACAAATGACCCTTTTGTGTTTGCAGAAACCAAGATGACTATCAGCTCGTCCGAAAACTGGGTAGAGGCAAATATAGCGAAGTCTTTGAAGCCATAAATATCACAAACAATGAAAAAGTGGTTGTTAAAATACTCAAAGTAAGTAGTCTCAAAGAGGAGCGCTTACTTTTTGCATTTTATTGAGAACTCAGAATTTTAATTCTAACCCTTTTTTTTTTTTTTTTTTTTTTTTAGCCTGTCAAGAAAAAGAAAATCAAGAGAGAAATTAAAATCCTTGAAAATTTGAGAGGTGGTCCAAATATCATCTCGCTGTTAGATATTGTCAAGGATCCAGTGGTATGTTTAGTCTTTATTTGTATAAACATTCTTACTTATTTAAATTGTTGCCTTAAATTTGTTTTCTATTGTAGTCCCGAACCCCTGCCCTTGTCTTTGAACACGTGAACAACACAGACTTTAAGGTAAACACATTTCTTGACATTTTAGACACAGCTTTTACTTGTGTTGTGTATATAACTTGCTCTGTATCTCTTGCAGCAATTGTATCAAACTCTTTCTGACTTCGATATACGGTTCTACATGTATGAAATACTTAAGGTGGGAGACTGATGCCCTGTGTGTCTATGCGTATGGACATTGGCCCTTGGCTGAATATCTTTTCCTCTTTGTTCTTGTGATTTCTGTTGGTGAAGGCCTTGGATTACTGCCACAGTATGGGGATTATGCACAGAGATGTAAAGCCACACAACGTAATGATCGATCATGAACACAGAAAGGTACGTTGGATTGAACTAGTCCTTTGGATGATGCTCCTGTCGGCTGTATACTGAGAATACATGGTTTCAATCCACTGAGCAAACCCCCCACGCCCCCTCTTCGACACTGAGTCAAAACTGCTTTTAACTCATCTTGCAAGGTCGTCTTTTTCCTGAGGCGTGTTCAGTGTGAACTTTTATTTTACTTTTCTAAATTACTGCTATATTTAATCACTTTTACAAGCCGTGTAACGAGTGAAGGTCTTACCTTCAAAGTTTGGGCTTTTGCATGCACTTTTTATGAAGTTTAAAACATATGTTTGAACATGTTTATATTTCTCCATTTGGATGAAAAAGTTGCTGTAGTCCATTATCCTGGGTGCAGATGGGACTTAAAACTTATTTTGAAAGTGTGACATTTGTTTTGTCCCTTTTACTTTGACTCATTGTCATCGTCTTGTAGTGAAAACACCAATCTTTCCCATTACTGTCGACACTGCATCTACGTGGGTGTGCAGCATTAAAACACCCTTTGACACCTGTGCCTCGTCGTGCACAGTATTTAGTACCTTTTGTATTCTCAATATGGAGCTAAAAAGAACTCCACACACATCCATTATCAGTCCTGCATCTTTCTGCCCCTTTTTGCCACGTCAGCTGAAAACATGATCACATCAAAGGCCCCGCAGACTCAGGCCTCAGAGGAAGCAATAAGGAATTGCATTTTTCATCATTTCAGTACATTAACTCATTGTGTGCCAAGGACATCATTTAGCTAGGGCTGGGACTCGATTAAAAAAAATAATCTAATTAATTAGAGGCTTTGTAATTAATTAATCTCGATTAATCGTATTTTAATCGCATATAAATATTTGTCTTGAGAACAGTGAGAAGTAATTTTTTTTCACATGGATTTTTAGTTTACCATTGTATAATCAAATAACGTATCTGTCATCGCCTCCACACACTCTGACAACAGACGCTTTTTATAATCAAAATCCACTGCACTAACAGTGAGCACTAAAGCTTATAATACTTTTTTGATGTGTGCATTCGAACTAAAACAGGAGTGCTCTCACTTTTTCAGCATGCGAGCTACTTGATCAAGTCAAAATGATCTACCTACTACAAAAATGCAAAACATATATTTATTTCTAAATATATTGAGGATTCTTTATATCTAGAATGTATGTTGATGTACATGCAAAACCGCATGATTTATGAAATAATTCGCATTTAAGCACATCCAGGTCATCCAGGATTCATAGAACCGTAGTTACATCCGTAACTTTCGTTCTGTAGCGGCACTTACAGTAATAGTAGAAACTCAGGGTGAAGACGTTATTATAGATCCATGGTGAAGACATATGTTTACAAGCATTGACCCCAGTCCTCAGCCCTGGTTTGATCCTGGTTTAGCTCCTGTTTTGGTTGTTTTGGAGCCTGAGTCCCTGTGATCACTTTTCTGCTCTCTGATGTGGAGCGTGGATCGCTGCTGTGAACTGCTGCAGTAGTGAACAGTTTTTAAGGCAGTATGACCCATGCTTCAGTGATCAGAGGTCGCATGTTTTGTTTGTTGTTGTTGTTGTTTTGGGAGCATACTGTGGCGTGCAAAAACGCAAAACTCCGGTTATCTCTGTCCACATGCAAATGCATAAACAGATTTTTTTACATTTTTTTTAATGTAATGCGATCTTCCAATGCTACCTTTTGCGATCGATTGGTAGATCGCGATTGACGTATTGAGCACCCCTGAACTAAAACATCAGCAAATAGCAGCTCACACACCTGTGTCTCGCTGCTCGCTACAGGTAAAGTAGGAAGGAGGAGAGGATGGTGCTCAAGTTACCATACTTGCCATACTCCCAGCAAACTGACTCCCTATGCAGCTTGACTGACAGTCTGAGGAGTTTAACTCACTCTGAGTTAGAGTTGGTCTATGCTTGTTATAATGTACTTTTGAACAAGAAAAGTCACGGAGCTCAGGTGGCGCTCCAGTATAATCGGTCCGTCTGAAACTCATTCGTGAGGAACGTTCCGCAGTAGAAAATACACGTGCAATTAAAATGCGTCAATTTTTTTACGCGCTAATTTTGTGGTGTTAATTAATCGTAATTAACGCGTTAAAGTCCCGGCCCTACATTTAACATTGAAATACAACAGTATTTGAGTCGATTTAAAAAAAATAGTTTTAATAAATAAGGTTTATTTATATAGTGCGTTTTACAGACCAAGGTCACCCAAAGAGCTTTACTATGTTTTTAAAAAGTGTGAGCTAGTGGTGCCATATCTATGCAGGTCTTATTAGTGCCCTTTGAGAAAGCCTTCATGTAGCTTAACATTGGACTATATTTTCTCAAAGATTGCCATTTCATCCCAGCTTGCCTATTTTTACTTCCTAGTTGTGGATGACATCACTGAAGGGTTGTTGGAGAGAAATCATGCTGTGTGTATGTGGCCAAAACGCCTCTAAAGTACAGATATTACGATTTGACAAATTGCATTTATAAGATTGTTTATTTAGTTAAGTGTCTTTGAATTGTTTATTGTAAGTTGTGTCAAATTGTATTATGAATATGGAATCTCCCGTGATGTCATCAGCTATAGACCTCCTACTCCTTCCTGTACACTTAACTATTACTACTATCTATTTCAACATTTCTCTCCTAACTAGATTTATTAGTGTACAACACTTTACATTTAAAATGGTCATTCCATGAATATAAAACAATATGAGGAAATACAAAAAAATCTGTTATGGGGTTTAGAGGGGGGGGACACACCAATCAATACAGTATGCTTATAATAAAAGGAAGATTTCTGTATATATTGCTTTAAATCAATATCTAGATTTCATATACAAAATACATAATGGTGATCCTGGGATGTCACCACTTTAGAGCAGACTGGAGAACAAAAAAATGTCTTTAAAGTTGAACGCAACTTTAAATACAATGGAATGCAATGTCATTGTCCCATATCTATGTCTTCCAGCTCCGTCTAATTGACTGGGGGTTGGCAGAATTCTACCATCCAAACCAAGAATATAACGTGAGAGTGGCGTCCAGGTACTTCAAAGGGCCTGAGCTGTTGGTAGACTACCAGGTAAGCCTCGCTCTCATTCAAGCTACTCTCTGTGGAAGTGGAAGTGTCATTCTCCCGCGGTTGTTTCTCAGATGTACGATTACAGCCTGGACATGTGGAGTTTGGGATGCATGTTGGCCAGCATGATCTTCAGAAAGGAGCCCTTCTTTCATGGCCATGACAATTATGATCAGGTGAGTGATCCAAACCTACTCCTATACTTCAAGGCTGTCTATTAGGGGCAAGTAAGGCAAGTCAAGTTTATTTGTATAGCACAATTCATACACAAGGCAACTCAAAGTGCTGAACAAAATAAGAGCATTAAAATCATAAATAATCACAGTATATTAAAAACAAAGATACAAATATAAAATCCCTCAGTTGTATGCACAGCTAAAATGGGCAGTTTTTAACCTGGTTTTAAACATTGTCATTGAGGAGGCCTGTCTCACATCTTCAGGAAGATTGTTCAGATTTTAGCAGCATGAATCTGAAAAGCAGCCTCCCCATGTTTAGTTCTGACTCTGGGCACTAACAAGAGTCCAGTCCCTGTGCTCCTCAGAGTCCGGGCTGGTTCATTTGGTACTAACATGTCACTAATATATTTTGGTGCGAGGCCATGGAGAGACTTGTACACAAGCAGAGCTGTTTTAAAGTCTATTCTCTGAGCCACAGGAAGCCAGTGCAGAGACCTGAGAACTGGACTAATGTGGTTGTACTTCCTGGTTCTAGTCAGGACTCGAGCTGCTGCATTTTGAATGTACTGCAGCTGTTTTACAGCCTGTTTGGACAGACCTGTGAGCAGGCCATTGCAGTAGTCTAACCTACTGGAGACAAATGCATGGATAAGAATCTCCAGGTCTGCTTTAGACACTATGTTTTTGATCCTGGCAATGTTTTTTAGATGGTAAAAAGCTGCTGATGTTACTGATTTGATGTGGCTATTAAAATTTAAGTCTGAGTCCAGTATTACCCCTAGATTTCTGACCTTGTTTGAAGGTTTTAGGGAGAGAGACCGTAGGTGACAGATGACGCTCTCTCTTTGTTTCTGGGGACCAAAGACAATCATTTCAGTTTTGTCTGCGTTTAGCTGAAGGAAGTTGTTTTGCATCCACTTACTGATCTGTTGGATACAGGGAAGGAGTGAGTCCACTGGTCCATGTTCTCCTGCAGTCAGTGAGACATAGATCTGAGTGTCGTCTGCATAGTTGTGATAGGACACTTCGTTTCTGCGTATTAACTGACCTAACGGCAGCATGTAGAGATTGAACAGAAGAGGTCCCAGGATCGACCCCTGTGGTACTCCACAGGTCAGGGCCATATGATCTGAGACAGTTTCCAATCTCCACAAAGTACTTCCTGTCTTCAAGGTAAGACCTAAACCAACTTAGGGCGGTGCTAGCGACGCCAACCCAGTCCTCTAGTCTCTGTAAGAGGATCTCATGGTCGACTGTGTCAAAGGCAGCACTTAGAAGTACCGTGGCATCCAGACTGCTCTTTTTTAGCAGGGGCCTGATGACTGTAGTTTTCAGGGCCTTTGGGAATATTCCACAACGAAGGGACATGTTTACTATCTGTGCGAGTGAAGGTTAACAGACTGCTCAGAACAGACTTTAGAAATCTAGTGGGTAGTACATCCAGGCTGCATGTGGAGGAGCTCAAACTGGAGATTATCTCTTGGACAGTTTTATCATTTACAGGTGCAAAGTGAGTTAGCTCAAAGAGCCTTTCTGGTTGTTGGATGGTTATCTGTGGATTGGAGACAATGGCGTTTTTGATGCCTTGAACCTTGTCATTGAAAAAATGTGCAAACTCTAATCTGAACAGGGGGGTTTGTTAATCTATTAACTGTTGAGAACAGAACACGCAGATCATTCAATCATTTCAGAAAAATACCTTTCTCTCGTACTACGTAGCACCCGGTTAAAATCTCACAACTTATCTTTGAAGATCTCGTAATCAACCTGGAGGTTGGACTTGCGCCACTTCCGCTTGGCCCTCCGGCACATTCTCTTCTGTGCCCTGATAGTCTGCTTTAGCCCACGGCGCCTTCTGCTTATATTTCCCTATTTTAACCTTCACAGAGGCAACGGTATCCAGAACATTCAAAACACTAGAGGTGACAGAGTTAATTACAGTAGAATACGATGCATTCTCAAAGTTTATCATTCCCATAAATAGTTCACTCGTATTTTCATTTATGTGTCTTCTTCGATCACTTGCAGAGTCCACTGGTGGTTTGTTAGTGAAGCACATGTCAAAAAATTGGTGTTGGACGAGGTTGGAGGTGGAGGGGTTCTTGGTGATGGGTTAGGGGGGAGGTGGGCTAAACGAGGGGGAGGTGGGGGTTGGGTTGGAATGGTTTTGGGGTTAGGGGAGGGACAGGTGGATTTTGTGGGAGAATTTGAGTTGGACGCCTTAGGTGGCTTTGGAGGTACATATGGGGAGTAGTTATGAATGTTAGATAGGACTCTTGATCTGGCTACAGTGGGTGTGAGAGGAATAGTCTTCATCGCCGATTTTATCACGCCTACCGAGTGTTCCGGTAATTCCAGTAGTGAAGGCAGGGATAGAAAACAAAGAGAAAGGTCGTCCTCATTTTCCTTAGATGGAGTGGATGTGGCGGGGGGACCCAAGCCGGGTCCATGGAAGGTGATGAGGGAGTCTTTGGTGGAGACAGAGGTGGTTGAGGGGCCCCCAGTACAGGCCTGTCTGCTGTAGCCTGGAGCAATGGGGGGGCTTCACGGGAGCTGTAGGTGGGGAAGGTGCTGCTGAAGATGATGCAGCATCCACTGCTGGTGCTGTATCCGCTGCTGCTGGTGGCGCTGATGATGCTGTGGCAGCCGCTGCTGCTGGTACTGTATCCGCTGCTGATGATGATGATGCTGGTGGAGGTGTTGAGTTCTTTTGAGGCGGTGGATGTGTAGAGTTCATTAGGGGAAGCAATACCCACCGTTTCTAAAGATCCAATGAAGTTTTTGCAGCTTCTTTTGAGCTGGGATATTAAAGCTCATATTAAAGCTCTCAGGAGGACAGGCACATAATTTAGTCAATTTAACTTAAAAGGCAAATTTTAAATAAATCTGTAAATCAGTCAACAATACACAGCCTTCTCCAGTTCTGTTCCAATCCCACCACAACTGTACAATTTTTACGTCTGAAAAGAATAGAAAAAGACTCCAATGTAAAAAGTAAATCTACAAAAAAACCACATTAAGCAAGGCAATACAACTTGGGATAGGATATATCCTATGTCATTAACAATTAAATGAACAATATATGAATAATTGCAGTATTGCCATATTGTGATGCTCTACACAATACAGGGCTTATAATACATTATAAGCCCTGTATTGTATATAGTAGCATCAGGGACCCAGAGATTTCCAGCCCTTCTGTCTACGCGCACACCGGGTATCTGATAAAAACTTGTTTTCCCAAGTTTTCCGCAGAATAGGGTCCTTAAGTTTGTCCAGGGTCTAGATTTGAGTGTTCCTATCTACATATAGTCTGTTGTCCAAAAAGCACAACAGAGGCGTTAAATTGACGAAGGATAAATGTGTGCAGTGTTTTATACCAACAAGTTTTGTTTAAAGCCTTCAGAGCATAGACTGTATATAGATGGACCGGGGGAAACCGCTACCTCAATGAAGCCCAGTAGGAAAGTGCTCATAGATAAAGTTTTGCTCCTATTGTCTTGCATTGAAAATCAAACTCCTCCAGCCCAGTAACCAGGCTGGAGGAGTTACTCAACATTTTTGGCTTTAGAAATCTGTGGTTTAGCGCTCTATGACCCTGGTGTATTCAGTTTAAAATTGTCTGTGGCCAATCCTTATGCCCAATATCTGGATTTACCATCAAATGCCTTTGTTCATGGGGTGGAAAACATCAGCTTGCCTCAGCAACTATATTAGTTTGCATCTGCCCCTGCTATGGCGCTTATGTCACCCCACCATCACAAACGCCTATATAAGGAAATTGACTAACTTGTCGGCTGTTCAAAACGGCTTTCCCATGCGGCAAACAATATGGTTGATGTGTCAGTCCACTTCTCTACCTCTGACACACTGCTCAAACATGGCACAAAGTACAAATATGCACTTTTATATGAATGGGAATTTGTAAAATATGTGACGTATGAACATATATTTGATAGGGGAAGAGGGTGGGATATTATCCCATGAAACAACCTGCCAGTGTATGTGTGCATGGCGTTTGTTTTCAACCCTGACATGGTTTATAATTTTGTTCTTGTTGTTCTAGCTGGTGCGAATTGCAAAAGTACTAGGCACAGAGGACCTGTACGACTATATTGACAAGTACAACATTGAATTGGATCCACGATTCAATGACATCTTGGGCAGGTAATATTATGCGACACATTAGCTAAAACAAGAAGTTGTTGGGGGGAAAACATTGTCTTTTTTTCCCAGACATTCACGTAAGAGGTGGGAGAGGTTTGTGCACAGTGAAAATCAGCATTTGGTCAGCACAGAAGCTCTAGACTTTCTGGACAAGCTGCTGCGCTATGACCATCAAGCTCGCCTCACAGCCAGAGAGGCCATGGATCACCCCTACTTTTGTCAGTATCAAAGATATTCTCCCAGTTTTATAATTATGTGCAGTGGTTTGCTCATTCTGCCATGTTTGGCTTTGCAGATCCCATTGTCAAAGACCAGGGCAGAGGGGCCACTCCTGGAGGCATGGCTGCCAGCTCCACACCGGTCAGCTCTTCGAGTATGATGGCTGGTGAGTTCATAGATTCTTTGTTGTGTCTGAACTGTTCTCACAATCTCACTTTCTCGCAGGCATCACCTCCATGTCGTCTGCGCAGCCCATGGCCAACATTGCTGGATCCCCGGTCATCTCTGCCCCCAACACTCTGGCCACGCAGGTCCCTGCAGCCACTGGAGCTCAGCCGTGAAGCCTCTGTCTGCCTGCCACTCTGGCCTAGGGCCATGGTCCCCTTTTTATGTTGAAAATAACAAAGATGATTTAAATTGCTTTTCACATTCAGTTATTTTGACACCTGGAGTTGACAGAAATGTATTCTTGCGCCCGTCAAGATTATTAGAATTAATTTGGGTGTGTATTTGACAATGCTATTGTCCAGAAATTCTAATAAGATGTAGTCATGGAGAGAATGGATAATAAAATTTATTTTGTATGTTCCAAATATACAGTCTTGCTTGAAACTGTTTGATGGGAATCCTGCTGTATTACACTGTGAACCTAAACACAACTTCACAAACGGAGTCCTGAGTGCGGTGTGCGGTCTTCAGCGCACACCATGTGACAATGCAGCAGATGTTGGTGTTTTGAAGTTGTTAGATGCTATCATTCATTAATTGGACTTTGTAGATATTCTACAGTTACTGTCAGGTTGCATGCACCCAATGCTGAGTATCACAGGGTCAATAGTTTGCCAATTTTATGTTTCTTTCACTTCTTTGTGTATGTATGTGTTCATATTTGTTTTTTATGAAGTCTCTTACACATGATTTTGATTATAGACAATTTTGTAACTTTTGTTTTATGTTGGAAAGACTCATCAACTTGAAAAGCAACTTCAAAAATAAACAATTTAAACAGGGTTTGCAGGAAGGATGTTATTGCGTACCCTTGGTGTGAGGTTCAAACCAAGACTTGACAAACAGGATGGATGAATACATATGAGTAAGGCAAACTGTTGATGCTTGTGAGAGTTGTTTGGATGCTCACCACGTTTAACCAGCCCATGTGAGTGAATGTCAACATGCGACACCCTTGTGAAATGGTTTTTTTTTTTACACAGTTGGTTCATACAAGTGGTGTGCAGAGTTCCAATAAAGTCCATGTGGAAGCAACAGCCCTGGTTCAAACTTAGATCATTGTCTCAGACTGGAATTTGCTTGGACTCCTTTCTAAATAGTAGTAATGAGAGGATAATGTTCTGGAAAGTTATACACTGTAATAAATGTATAAAAACAACCTACAAATGAACGTATAACTAGATATTCCTTGTATTTCAACTTGCAATGTAGGCTTAGAAGGAAAAAAAAACTACACACTGATAGTATGATAATAAAAGTGAAAGTATGAATTTAGAATTGGGACTCAGCTCTGTGAAGAAAAGAGTCGCCCTAATGTACAAAATCAGGTATTTGTGAAACTAATCAATGTAATCCGTTTCCAGACCATGGATGCATGCCAATAAATCTCCATGGCAACAAGCGGGTAGGACCTAGCCTGGTCGTACCACACATATGGTACCACACCATAGTACAAAATTAAATGGTGACAATGCGGAGAGTACGAAGGCCAGGCTAGGTAGGACCCTAGGACCCCATCAGAAAGCTACATAGCAGACAGACACTTCTAAGTTTTTTATGGTTCTAATTTAACTTACAATGACCTCACAGGAGGGGTGTTATCTAACAACCGTGTAACATATGGGGTCAACCCTACATTGTGACAAAATACAATACAAGAATTAGTGGAGAGAATCATTTAAACGTTCCTGTGTTGTCACCAGTTAAACAATGCTCTACCTTCAATAAATGCTATAACTTTCCCCATTATTTAACAAACTGCAGCTTCATCAGTGTACAAATATGCTTGTAGCTGATGTCATTGCACTATATAAGCTAAATTAGAAAAAAAAAACACCATATACAGTCAAGCTGAGGTACCAAACCACAAAAAATAGAATGGTGTGATACAATACTAATATTTACTGTCTGGATACAATCCATGTAAGTAGTTCCTCGCATAGACATAAAGATAGATTCTTTATATGCCTATGGTACCTTGCTCCTCCCTCAGTGTTTTCATTTTTATGTTTCAGACAGAAAACTGATAAAGTGAGGACCTCCCTAACTCAGCCAATCAGCTCTCACCAAAGCAAGAGTCAAAAACTGACTCACAAAGCTCTCTCTGTAAAGTTTGTAAAATATAATTTTTTTAGTAAGATGACGACAGCATGTTGTGGTCTGATTTGTTCTTTCTGTTGAGGCAAACTACATCGATTATTGATGAAAACAAAACAAAACATGGTGCCCCAACTTCATGCATAAACATTGACTTTTTAGTCCCTGTAATATCAATAATAACATCATACGTATTTCGATGATAAATACAGAGATTTATGTAACACTATAGAGATCTAACCATAGACTATAAGATTAAACGTTAAAAGCATAGACTGTATATATTAAAAGCTAAAAGTCACGAATGAATAGTGAGTTTTAGTCCGGCAGTAGCGCGGGCACCATGTCACGCCTTAGTGCAGCAGTCTCGAGTAGTCTGCACACTACCGTGAGCATAGACTGTAAATATTCGTGAGCATCGCGTGGAGGACACTGATTTACAATGGGAAAAGTCGTATTCATCTCACTTTTAGTCGCTGCTATAGCACTGTTCTTCGGAGAACGCGTCGTTAATTTACGGTAAACTTAACTTCCTCGACCAGAACACTAGATTAGTAAAGTCATCCGACCCTTGTGCACAAAAACAGCAACTAACAGGATACACATAACATAAGCTTAACCTGCATAAAGTTTCATATTTCCTGATTTATGTATTTGTATGATTATTACTGCAGGAAAAGAGCACTGGCACATCGGGAGCTGGAGAAGAACCACCTTCCTAACTGTGTTCTGCTTCCAAATCTGCGTAAGTGCATCACAGATACAACTGATCAGATGTCTCTTTAAAGCTGGGGTACCTTATCTTAACCCTTCAATGCTCATTCCTTGAAGAAAAGTGCTCCTACTTTTCCTAAAATGTGGGAGCACTAATACGACAAATAATTAGATTTTATGTGTTTATGTTCTTTTTTCAAACCCTAGGTTTGAAAAAATACTTGCATGTGAAAGGTCTGATCTAGTTTTGTGGATTTTATTACATTGTTAAAGCTGGAGTTTGAAATATTCAAAAGTGAACTCTGTAATAAATTACTTGTCGCTAGTTTGGTTCTATCACATGTTTTCATTTTATATTTTTGGCATTTGTCACATCTTGAAATCAGATTTTTCAGAGAGAAAAGCTGACTTGTCCAAACAGCTCTCAGTATATAAAAGATGTTTCCTAATAAGATAAAGGCAGCATATTGTGGTCTTATTTGTTCACTGAATGTTACTTAAACAAGACTTTCTGTTGGTACAATGTATGAAACAAAACCATAAAGTTGGGTACTCAAGCTTTAACAGGGCAAGTTAAAAGTGTCACTTCTCATCTTTCAGATCAAGGGTCCGAGGACATCACTGTACTTGAAAATGGACTTGCTTTTATCAGCACGGTACGAATAACAGGCTGCATCCAAATGTGTAAAATTACCTCCTTCCTTACCTTTCCTTGCCCTTTTAAATGAGCCTTTTATGAGACTGCATAGATTCAGCTCTGGTCAAGGGAGATTTAAGACTATGCTAAATTTAAAGCTACACAGGTGTATGTAAAAAAGAGAAAGATTGACACGAAAGTTTTTAATTTGGGTGCAGCCAAAATCCACTGGGAGCAAAACGAAGTACTCAGATGCTGACAGGAATAACTTTAGGTTTAAGGTTTTGACAGAATTAAATAGGTTCTTGACAGGTGTGTCCCATATGTAAGCGGAATCCTCTAATTTATACAGTATTTTATGTGTCAATGGCAAAGAAGATGACCTTAAAACTTTAGAATTACGTTGGTAGTTGTTAAAATGTATTGTTGGCTACTCGTATCAAATATGCTTTTATTTGTCTTGTACAAAGGGAAAAGTGTTGACAGCTTCAGAACATTTAACACTACAATAATGCAACAAGCTCCAATCAGCGTGGAAGCTTACTGAAAGGATGTCTTTGAATGTCCGAACTGAGGGCAATGAAGACTCTGATCTACGTTATGTGTCATCCTGTCATTTTATTGTGTATCTATTCAATGCTATGCTGCCTCTTGCCCTGGAGGCTTTTTTTCTTAATCGGATTATCCTGGTTTAATAATGGTAAATAAATAAAAGATAGAACAAGAAAACACTTGTATTTAAACCATAGGCTAGGGGTTTTATTAAGAGGGGTTTTATTAAAAAGGCCACTTTAGTCCACCAGACTTGTCCAAGGGCTGAGAATATGGTTTGTTGAACTGTCTTTACTGGATTCGAGCCGGTTTGGCTTTGATATGTCCATGCCTCCACCTTCTCAATTGGGCTGTTGTTAATTATCTCAAGAAGCTGCATTCTCACTTGTCTTTGGTCAAACAGCATTTATTTTTTCTTAACATTGAAATCAATGTCCCTGGGCAAGACACTTAACCCCACATTGCCTGAAGCCTTCGCTGAAAGACCAAGGCCATGTCTTCAATGACTGAGAAGCCATCCTCCTCTGGACCCACCACCTGCAGGAGGATCAGCGAGAGACTGGTGCTATGAAACTTGGGTGGCAGCTCAAGTTTCCTTTTTTTCAACAAGATTGCTCCACACATAAAAAATGAAAAATACAAAATATCTGATCGGGTGACACAGGAAATGACTTCAATGATTTATAATAGTCAAACACTCCATCATGGCTTTGGCCTTTTTGTCATTTACACCCTCAAAGTTGCTTTCAGAGCATGTTTAAGCATAAAACTGGGATCTACCAAAGAGAATGTTATGTATTTTTCTTTTGATTTTTGCCATTGCGTTTCTATTTATATTCATTAATTCTGAATGAATCCTTTTAATCATGAATCATTTTCATATTCCACAGGGTTTGAGGAATCCTGGCATGCTCAACCCAGAGACTATTGTGGGAAAAATGTACATATTGGACCTTAAAGAGCCGAGAATCAAGCCAATAGAGCTGCGCATGCCAAGAAACTTTGATTTGGAATCCTTTAACCCTCACGGCATAAGTGCATACACCAACCCAAGTGGTAAATGAGCTCTTTTGTGTTCAGAATAATTAAAGGTCATTGTTTGCGTCTGTATTTCTAACTGTTGTCTTCATGTCCTTGCAGATGGCAGTGTCCGTCTATTTGTCGTCAGTCACCCAGAGCAGAAAACCCAAATCGAGGTGTTTACATTTGTGGAGGAGGACTACTCTCTCGTTCATGTGAAAACCATCAGACATGAACGTCTCTACAGGTGAACACAGTTTGGATTGTATACATGTTCTTAAAGGACAACTAAACACCAAATCAACTTTTTTTTAACTCATAAACTGCATAAATATAAACATGTAGTGCTCTCTACATGTCCTGGTCATTGTTTTGACATTTTAGTGCAAATCAGATAAAATCATGCTTTTGAGCCTAAACCGTCTGTGTGGCGCCATCTCTACCTTTTCGGTGGTACTACATTTGAATTTTGGTCCTGGCCTCTCCATTGGCTCTGGAGTGATGTGTGACGTCAGTTGGAATGTGTGACGTGCGTCTGTCTGCGCCAGTGGTATAAACCCATCCAAGTCTCACACCCGCCCCAGTAGCAGGTCGGAGTATACTGCCGACATCTAGTGGATTAAAATCATCAGTTGACCACCACTACTGCTGAGATAAATCAGTGGCTTAGGTTCAGGTGTGTATCCGGTCAGCTCAACCACATTAGCACCGACACACACCAGCTCCTCCAAACTGGTTTTATTTTTTCACACCTCAATTGGGTCGGATTAGATGTTAAATGTTTGAGTTCGATGACGTTATTCTCACAATAATTTAAATTTAAATTGATCACAGTGACCGCTCTAAATACTGATGCCTGACCAACCTGATTCTTCTTTACAGTGTGAATGATATTGTGGCAGTGGGAGCGGAGAGCTTCTTTGCCACCAACGACCATTATTTTGAGAATGAGTTTTTGAGAAGCACGGTAGAGTTGATTCTGGCTCAGCCTCGGACCAACGTTGTCTACTACAGCCCAACAGAGGTCAAGGTCGTCTCCGATGGATACTATTTCGCAAACGGCATCAACATTTCACCAGATCAAAAGTAAGAGACCACTTATTATACTGAATTGTCTGTTTCAGTTTTAACCATGTAACTTCACACAAGTGGGGGGCGAAAGCTGCGGGGAGGGCGAGCAGAGAGAGCGAGCTCATCGTTCTGATTTGAAAGTTTCTCAAAGTCTGTTAGATTCAGATTCATTTATTTGCCATTTGCATTAAAACCACATAGGAAAAACTGTGCAAGACTACCCCAGTGTGCACCAGACAGAGAAGACGACACACACCAGAGCTCTTGCCACGGCGCCATCTTTACGGCGCCATGCGACAAACAGTAGAATAAACAGCAGAGAGCAATAACATACAGTTTCACAGACAGTTGGATAGACAAATTGTGCTTTGTATAAACCACGGATTTTTTTCTCGGGATGAGCACCTCCGACTGCCGGCCCAATGTGGCTGTCAGAGGGGGGCGGGGTCAGGGAGGGGGTGAGTCAGAAACACAATGAGGAGTGGAGGGGAGGGAGGGAGCAAGATGGATAGGTAGAGGGAGACGGGGGAACGGGATCCGAGCTGGAAGCTGAAATAGTGTGAGTTGTTGTAGATGGGGACCTTGTTATTATGGCCTTGGCCGAGGAATGTGAGATAAGAGTGGAGAGAAGACACAGCAGGAGAAAAACACATCGCCTGAGGGGGACATCCAATGTAGCAGTCAAAAGCAGGCAGATATTCTATTAAATCCAATTAATCCGAATTGCGGCGCCCTCAGACCTCCGTACACAGGGGCAAATCCAAGCCGGGTCAGAGAGTTCAAGCCTGACACACGATGTCATTCAATCTCAACTCCAGAGTTTTATTCCCTTCGAGTGAACGAGCTGCGAGGTCTTTTATCAACTGTTCCACCAACACCACTCTCCTTTGTCCAGACACGGCACTCTCAACCACGACGCGGCTTAGCTCCTTGTACATCCCATCAATTTTGTCGGCCAGCAGGTCGTGAATCTTGCGAACTGCCATGCCTCCGAATTTGTGGTAGAAGAGGACCGCTCCAAACCCAAAAAGGAGGATCCCCACCACCAAAATGCCAAAGATATATACGTCTTCCGAATCTTCAATAGACAGGGTCGACAGACAGAGGGGCTGAAACTTGTTCCAGCTGTCAAGAGTATACCCCGCAGGTGAAGTCCCGTCCGGGCACACGGGCTCTCCAGACCCACGCTTACGTGTTGAAAAGATAGAATCAATTGCGTTGAGGGACCAGTTAATCATTTCCATTCTTGTTAAAGTTGTCTGTGGCAAAACTCCAGGAAAAAGACAGCAGCTTTAATCTGCCTGAATGCTTCTGTTTCAAAGTCGTTATGCTGATACAAATCCTCAAACTGTATCTATATGATGGACAGAGCTGTTTTCTGCCTGTTTTAAACTAATTACCCCTGAATTAATTTAGGACATTTCTCCTGTCAAATTTCATCGTTTACAAATGCAATCCTTCAACTATGAAATGACAACGCCTATTTTCATTATCATCATCATCATTGTAGCATCTTGACAAAATACAATTTCTTGAGTTTTGAAAATTTTAGAACTTTCTCATATCTATGTTTGGTCTTTAAGATCCTGAAGGGCTTGGCTCCTGGCTGTTTACAAACCTTTGTGCGACAGCGCTCTGGGAGTTCTTTAAGATCTACTCGAGCAGCTTCTCTACATGATTGCATTGTACCCTTCCGTCATTCCACCTTTGGTCAATCAGCGTTTGCAGTGAAGGCTGCTAAACTGTGGAACCAACTACCTGACAATATAAAGACATGCACGACCATCAAGGGCTTTAAAACTGAACTCAAAAAGCATCTAAAAAGTAGCCAGCATTGTACACACTAGCCATGCCAGCCCTCTTTGGTTTTTACACTCCCTCTGGTACTGACTTATTTGTCTGTATTTGTATTTGTGTTGTTGATGTGTCTTGTCTGGGTTTTATGAATCTGTAATGTTGTATGTGGTTTGTCTTTCCTGGTCGACCCCTTGTCTTGTGAATCTTGTCTTTTTCTGTTATGGGTCGTCCGTTCCCTGCCAGGGACTGCAGATGTAAATTAGCCTCAGGCTAACTCTGGTGCAATGCATCAAATGCCAACATTTATGTTATAATTGTACATGGTCCCTTTTAAATAAAATTTAATAATAATAATAATAATTTTACTATTTGTTTAAATGAACTGGAGTCGATGCTTAATGAAGGGATACATGATATGACATTCCATGGCATCACATGATACCCACGTATATATTCTGAAGATGTTTTAAAGTGCTGATCCCAGAATCATGTCATATGTTTGTGTTGCAGGCATGTGTACGTGGCTGATTTATTTGACCACAACGTTCATGTTTTGGAAAGGAAGCACAATAATGAACTGGTGTTGGTGAAAGTAAGTTTCATATTGACAAACCTTTGCACAAGTCAAGAGCTGTAGTCAACTAAAGACACAAAAGCACCATTACATACAGTACAGACCAGAAGTTTGGACACACCTTCACATTCAAAGAGTTTTTTATTTTTATGATTATTAAAATTGTAGATTTACACTGAAGGCATCAGAACTATGAATAAACTCATGTCAAATTAGTGAACATACAAAAAAAAGTATAAAAAATCTGAAAATATGGATTATATTCTCGGTTCTTCAAAGTAGGACCTTTTGCTCTGATTACTGTTTCGCTCTCTCTTGGCATTTTCTTGATGAGCCTCAAGAAGTAGTGACCTGAAATGGTCTTCAACCGTCTTGAAGGAGTTCCCAGAGATGCTTAGCACTTGTTGGCCCTTTCTCCTTCACTCTGTGGTCCAGCTCACCCCAAAACTATCTGGATTGGGGTGACTGTGGAGGCCAGGTCATCTGGCCCAGCACCCGCCACTCTTCTTATTGGTCAAACAGCCCTTACACAGCCTGGGTGTGGATCTACAGTCAATAGGGCTGGAAAGTCTCGTCCCAGAAGCACTTCCGGTTCATTGCTCAGATACAAACAAACCGCCAGCTGTTTGAAGAGCCTGTTTAATTTTCGGCTGTAATTACACAAAGCATGCTCATTTTTTAGGTTTCCCAAAGACCAACTGGAGCTGTGGGAAAAGCTATGCAGTTCTGATAAAACATTTTGTCTGATTTTACAGACGGTTAACTTGAATATGTATTCATGCTAACTTGTAGCTAATGCTAACCTGTAGATAGTGCACAGCCGAGCCTTTAATTGTGGCTTGTATTTTTAGATAAGATAAACTTTGTTGATGTCACACAGGAGAAATTTATTTATTTATTTGAGAAAGGAGGAACAATGCATATTAAATAACATTTAACAAATGTTCAAATATAACAGAAAACGGACAATCATTAGTATTAAATGAATAGGTAACCCAACTATATGTTATTTTTGACAGCACAGCAAAAAGGAAAAAGGCCCAATGTGAAGCTGCAGTGAGAGTGAAGTGGAGATGGAGCTAATGAACAGATAGAAAACTGATCATTCATAAACATTGGCTCATAACCAAAGCAGCAAAGATAGCTGCAAGGGACAACATCAATGTATTTGCATGGGAATAGTGGTTCTATATTTTCTTTCTGATGCATAATAGTGGATTAAAATACAATAAGTTTGAACACAGCCCTGCACCTTTCTCATCTCCCCGTCATATAAACTTCAGGACATGGCCAGAGTTCACAGCTAATTCCGACCGCCCACTCAGTTTTTCTGTCCCAGGGACAAAATGTGTCCAAAACAACACAGAAAAATCCATTAAAGGAATAGGCCACCGTTTTTACATACTGACATATGTTCTTACCTTACCTTAGACTAGTTGATATGTACCTGTCTGGTCTTTGTCCGTGCGCTCTGTCATGCAAACGGAGCTCAAACGCAGCCTCTTCCACATTCTGTATAGTTCCAAATCAGCTCCCGTTTGAAGCTGCCAAACTCTTACACGTGTTCCCTATTTAAATACAGTTACGTGACGTGTTACACTACAAAGTCTAGTAACAAAGAAATGTAACATGTCGATTTTCTCAGTGGATAAAAAGGGGGACTATATTGTGAGGCGTAATAATACGAGGAGCACTACGTCCGCGATCTCGGCACCATACAACTGGCACGTGTGGTTTGTTTGTATCTGAGGGGTGGAAATCTCGTATGTGACCTAAACTGAACACAAGACTATCCATGATGTCACTGTGGAGAAACAGCCCAAAGATGTGGAATGATTAATGAAACTAGATAATCTGAATGTAGAGCTGGGGTCTCCAACCTTTTTCCCCTAGAGCAGGGGTGTCCAAACATTTTATAGGGCCAGACAGGTCCAGGGGCCGACGTTACAGACTGAAAAACTGTCAGGACTGGAATCGAGCTGTAAAATCTGAGCTTTAAAATGATCTATAACAGAGCTGAAGTTGGCTGAATGACAAAGGTTTACCATCTCACTAGCTACATTTTCACCATTAAAGGAAGTGACACAATCAAAACCCACGTCAGTAAAGTTTGTGCAAAATTGTGGCCACACAAAATAAAACACAATTGGCCCGCGGGCCTGTGTTTGGACATGCCTGCCCTTTTTTACTGTTTGTCTACTTTTACAGGAAAGAAATTGCAGAGACTTTAAGTGTAGACTCTATAGATACTCTTAAATAAAGGTTGAATTATACGTTCTTTAAATATTACAATATTTGATCATGTAGTAGAACTGGGTATAATATGAAACCCATTTCTGCCCTGCCCCACTACGTACTACGTGTATTGTTTGAATAATACATATTATTGATAATAAATGAATCATAATGCTGCTGTTATTATTATTATTAATGATAAGAATAATGTCACTGTGGTTGTCTTTATTAATAATATATCATTACATTCATTTAGACTTTTCACCACATTGGCCCTTGCTCTAGTTGTTTTTCCTCGCCTTGTTTTATACAAGGCTTCATGCACATATGGGTTAGCTATGTTCTCTTCCACCGGAGCCGTCATTTCTCCAATAGATACAGTCTGGCCCACTGTATTTATCTTTTCCAACCATTTTATTTCTGAATCTGTTATGGACAGACAATTTGTCAGTATTGCAAATTTGGCATTTTTGCACAAAGGTGAAAAAAACGCTTGCTTATCGCTCACTTTATCTGCAGTCTGAGAGGGACTTTTTTGAATTAAGATTTTAAACGTACTTGATGTATCATGTATACCAAATATGATCCGTGTGATTGCAGAGCGTGGCGGTGGGATCCCTGTGTGACAACCTGGAGGTGGACCCCAAAACTGGAGACGTGTGGTCGGGATGTCACCCCAACGGATGGAAACTTTTTTTCTTCGACCCAAGTGACCCTCCTGGATCTGAGGTGAGCGAGGGCTAGTTTGATCCAGTTCCTGAACATTCCTTTTATCAAGTAGTAGTAGTAATAGTAATATTTTATGTATTTGGACCTGCCCGAGTGTTTATTATGCTAAACGGACTTCTTTTGAGCTTTTAATCACGTTACAACATTGTTCCCTTATCACAAACAGACCTGGGGCCGTATTCCTAAAGATCCTTTAGTTCTTTTTTTGTTTCCTTAACTTTTACGTCTTTCAGTGTCACAGCCTTTACTAATCCTAACGTCATCATTATTCAACAATCTATCCAACATGACTTTAATTCTGTTCAACACTGGCTAAAATCTAACAAATTATTACTGAACAAATCAAAAACAGTTGTCATGTTGTTCCAGAAAAAAATGCATCCTATTTTCTCTAACAAAATTCAGCTTACTTTTTCAGACATGTGTCCAGTTCCAGTCGTTGATAAATTTAAATATCTTGGTTTGTGGCTTGATCCTTCTCTATCATTTAACATTCATATACAAACAATCACAAACAAAATTTCATATAGACTAAAAGTACTTTACCATTCATTGAACTGTTTTAGTTTATCCGTTAGGAAGAGGATCATTTGTCAACTGATTTTACCTATTCTTGATTACAGTGATATCATTTATCAAAACACTACTGCCTCTGTCCTCCAGCCCCTGAACGTCACCTACCACAGCCTGTGCAGGTTCATTCTCCGTTGTCCCTTTAGAACGCACCACTGCCTTCTGTACGAGCAGCTTTCCTGGCTCTCTCTGTCCTCCAGACGTCAGCTACATTGGCTATTATTTATTTTTAAATGCATTAATCTTAGTTTTCCTGACTATTTAAAACAATATTTGATTCCTTTTCAATCCTCCTACAGTTTGCGTCATGCAAATCAGTCCTTTTTTTCAGTCCCAAGATTGAAAAAAGAAGTCGGGAAACATGCATTTAAATTTAAAGCACCGTCTGATTGGAACAGTTTGCCCTCATCTGTTCGCTCTCTCAGTTCTCTGGCTCAGTTTAAGAATGCTCTTGTGCGAAATCTCCAAAATCAGTGTCATTGTTTTTGATTTTGGGTTACATAATCCTATGTTTACTGCCTTTTAATATTAATAAGTTTAGTATTTTCACTATTTATTGTCTGCATCAAATATATTTACAACAGTCATGGTGTGTGCGTGTGTGTGTGTGAGTGTGTGTGTGTGTGTGAGTTTTGTGTGAGTATTGTTTATTGTTGCTTTTTGTCCTTTGTCTCTATTGTTTACTTTATTGTATTGCATTGTATCTGTCACCTCTGTTACCTTTTTGAGGACCCCCTCGAAAACGAGATGTTTCATCTCTAGGGGCTTATCCTCCAAATAAATAAATAAATAAATTTATCCATATAATATTTATTATAATAATTTTCTTTCTCATGTATATTATACGTAGAGTAATATTTAAATATGTATATTACATACATACATAAAACATTTTTTCATGAAACAACAACAAGTGAGACACAATGGTGAAGTGGAACAACATTTATTGGATAATTTAAACTTTTTTAACAAATAAAAAACTGAAAAGTGGGGCGTGCAATATTATTCGGCCCCTTTACTTTCAGTGCAGCAAACTCACTCCAGAAGTTCAGTGAGGATCTTTGAATGATCCAATGTTGTCCTAAATGACTGATGATGATAAATAGAATGCACCTGTGTGTAATCAAGTCTCCGTATAAATGCACCTGCTCTTTGATAGTCTCAGGGTTCTGTTTAAAGCGCAGAGAGAACCATGAAGACAAAGGAACACACCAGGCAGGTCCGAGATACTGTTGTGGAGAAGTTTAAAGCCGGATTTGGATACAAAAAGATTTCCCAAGCTTTAAACATCTCAAGGAGCACTGTGCAAGCAATTATATTAAAATGGAAGGAGTATCAGACCACTGCAAATCTACCAAGACCCGGCCATCCCTCCAAACTTTCATCTCAAACAAGGAGAAGACTGATCAGAGATGCAGCCAAGAGGCCCATGATCACTCTGGATGAACTGCAGATAACTACAGCTGAGGTGGGAGAGTCTGTCCATAGGACAGCACAAATCTGGCCTTTATGGAAGAGTGGCAAGAAGAAAGCCATTTCTCAAAGATATCTATAAAATAAAAAGTTCTATAAAATCGAACTTTTTGGCCACAATGCAAAACGATATGTTTGGCGTATAAGCAACACAGCTCATCACCCTGAACACACCATCCCCACTGCTGTTCACAAACGCTCTCCTCCAACCTCACTGAGCTCGAGCTGTTTTGCAAGGAAGAATGGGAAAGAATTCCAGTCTCTCGATGTGCAAAACTGATAGAGACATACCCCAAGCGACTTGCAGCTGTAATTGCAGCAAAAGGTGGCGCTACAAAGTATTAGCGCAAGGGGGCCGAATAATATTGCACGTCCCACTTTTCAGTTTTTTATTTGTTAAAAAAGTTTAAACTATCCAATAAATTTCGTTCCACTTCACGATTGTGTCCCACTTGTTGATTCTTGACCAAAAAAAATTGTTTATATCTTTATGTTTGAAGCCTGAAATGTGGCAAAATGTTGAAAGGTTCAAGGGGGCCGAATACATACATACATACAGTGCTCATGATATATACGTGTGATAAATTGGTGCTGAGCAAGCTCTAAAGATGTGGTGTAAAAGTATAGCTTACTATTCACAGAAATAATTTACCATTGATATATTCTACCTTTTCTGACTATTATTAACAATAACACAGTCTTCCTAAGATTAGATTCTATGATTAAGTTTGTCCATTTGAAGATCCTTATTTTGCCCATTATCATCAAAAATATGTTTTCTCTAACTTTTAGGATCAACCAATCACAGCGTTTGAAATGATGACTCATACCTTGCAACGGGGTCGGCCACGCCTCCTCACTAAGAAAAGAGTTGTTGTCAATTCCTTACTCAGAGTTCTCTAAGAGTGTTCTGGAATAACTTTTAAGCTAAGACTCCTAGCTAGGAGTTTTTCGTTTAAATTAGGAGCTCCCTGAGAGGACTCTTAGAATCTTTTGGAGTACAGCCCCTGGAAGTCAAATAAAAGCTATTTTCTCAGTCCTGTAATAGTATGTTGTCCTTCGACCGCTACAACTTTATGCTCGGAGCAGTTTTCTGTCTGTTAAACAAAAGTATAGCCCATAAATACAGGTATATTTGGGTCATTTCTCAAATCTCATAACAAATCCTGCTGCCAATACATGACTGTAAATAAAATGAAAGGTTTGCAATGGACAGTGAACAAATCCTACGCATTCATTTTCCTATGTCTGAGAAATCGATGTGCCCGGCATTCCTTTTATGGTGATTTTTCAGGTGAAATGAGTTCTTTAAATGGCATGGCTGTTTGGAATGAAACCAAAAAAAAAAAGAAACTCCTCCCTCTGGTGGTGGCATAAGGACCCTTCATACTGGTTTCATCATATTTTTTTCCATTTCACGTCCTAAAACATGAAACCAGAGGCCAGAATCTATAGCCTGTTGGTCCATGGGAACATTTTGTGGGATGAGTTTTTCATTCCTTATAGCAGTAGGGTCTAAGGACAGTGATCATCTCTTTATTCACATTTATTCACATTCATGGACATTGATCCTGATCTCTATGGACCAATGGCTCCTGTTTGTTTGTTATTAATGCATTTCCTATGTTTGATTCTCTGATCTGTTGTTGATTAATCCACTCTGTAGCCCTGCTGTTGTGATTTAAGGCTAAGTTTTGTGTGTGTAGGTGATCCGGATCCAGAACATTCTGTCAGAGGAGCCTGTGGTGAAGCAGGTGTACGCAGACGACGGTCAGATCCTCCAGGGGTCGTCTGTGGCTGCTGTGTACGGAGACAAGCTGCTCATCGGCACTGTGTTCCACAAAGCCTTAATCTGTGATCTGAAGTAGTTCCAATAACAACACACTTTATAGAATAATATCTAGGCCTTCACAAAAGACATTCCAATGGAGCCTTCAGCCTTTAAGGGCACCAGCTTTTTCCTCATTCCGATTCACTGAACAAAAATTTCAAAAGGAAAACTAGTAAAAGTCTTGCTTCCAACAACTGTATTTTTGTGAGGATGTGCTTGTCCCTCAGCTTGTTGTAGAATATTGTTTTAAGACCGACAAATTTGACTAATATTTTGATTGGCTGATTATTTTTTGATCTCCTGAAGAAGTTTGCATTGGCGTCGATTCCAGACCCTTGTGTTCAGCGAAACGCCTCTGGTGGAGGAAGGCGGAACTACAAGGGCCTGGCGAGAGTCAGACTACAAAGTTGAAGCATCTTTTAAAAACTCTCAACATTGCTAAAAACAACAAAAAATGAGTTGACTTTTCCGTAGTGTTTTAAGACTGACAAATTTAGCTTGTTTTTAGTAGTTTTTTGCAGATTTGAGGGATTTTCTCTTTAAGGCATCAAAAGGTTCCAAACCAAAGATGAAAGCCATGATGTATATGTATGCACTTAACTGTAGCATACATATGTAAAAAAAAAAAAATATTGTTTTGCTTACAAAGTCTGTACATTCACTGTGCCGGATGAGACGCAATAAAGTAAAAAAAAAAGAGAAAAAGAATAAAGCCACATAAGGCAATAACTACTGAATTTAAAATATACATGTACACCCACATGATAAAGTCAAGAATGTGAGGGGGCTCTAGGTAGTTTTGAGTCTGCAACTAACATTCCATTGATGTTTTTACCTATAAACATCTTCAAGGATACACTCAGATTACAATCCACAATTCTTTTTTGGGTGATGTCAGCAACTTCTACTGTTTATTTATTTTTGTATATTTCTGACGATGGGACAGTAAATATTTTTCAACAATAATACATTTAAAATCTCTTCTCTTGGCATAACCATGACCAGTGAAAATTTCTGGAGGAGAATAGTTAAACCAATGACAAAGGGCCTTTAGGATTTTAATTGATTTTGACCAATCGCGAGACAGCAGGAGTGAGCATGGGCGGGTCTAACTTGTGCTTGTCTTCAAAAGGTTTCGTCCTCTCTTCAGTAACTGACATTTACTTTTATAAACCAGATTGTTGATTATTCACAATCATGTATGTATTGTATTCATGTAAATACAATATTTTCTATGAAATTAATCTTATGCAAAATTGTGTGTGGTTTTGACGGGATAACGTGGCGTGTGAGAATGTCTATTGCACAAAACGATCTCCTGTGACTTAGTGATTGGCATTGATTTCAATCTATTACTGTGACATTGTTGTGAGAATAATAGTTTTGTAATTGCTCATTTCCAGTACGTATGATACAATGTTGGGGGGTGACTGTTGTGTTGGGTTTTTAAGTGGTAAATAAAATGATATTCTTGGTATAAATATGTTTATCATTTATAAATGACAATTAGTGATGGGAGAGGCGACAGTGGCTCAGTTGGTAGAGCATTGGCCTTTGAGCCTGAAGGTCATGGGTTTGAACCCACCATGAGACCTTCACCACCGACTCCCACTGATGAGTGCTGTCGTTGTGTCCTTGGGCAAGACACTTAATCCTACTTTGCCTGAAGCCCCCGCTGAAAGATCAAGGCTATGCCATAGAGCGGCCGTCCTCCTGTGGACTCACCACCTGCAGAAGGATCAGTGAGGGGCTGGTGCTATGTGTACAGGGTGGCATCTCTGGCCACCCCCCGACCCAGAAATGGATTAAGGGGTAGAAAATGGATGGATGGATGGATGGATGCATTAGTGATGGGAAGATGAATCCAAAAATATCTCATTATATGTACTGATGGCAATGTTGAACAGGCTGGACATCTACTTGGACGTGACCTTGTTGTTGGTGGTTTTGTACCCCTCGCCAGCTAAAGCCTGGTTCACACGGCAGGATATTTAGGCCGATTTAGACCCGATTTACCCCTTACGACAATCTTAAGAAACGCTCCGATTTCCGTAACAAAATCTTACAGATTATCCTGCCGTGTGTGGTGTGTTAAGACTGCACTCGTCGCTCGGAAGGACATCGGGACTGCTCCCGATCTCAAATCGGGGATATCCAACATGTTGGATTGTTTTGGCCCGATTTCTTGTCGTGTGTGGTGTCCTCCGAGGACAAGCGAGCGCGTTGCCATGACTACGGCGTGTAGCCAATAAGAAGACGAGGTGACAAGCCGGTGAGGAAACACCGGAAAAAAACCAAAACACAGCAGCATGGCCTTGACCATTTCCTTTTCTTTGGATTACGTGTCTTCTCTGTTAACAACAAACTGCACACTATCGCCACTGCATCCTCTTCGTCCGCACTGTTTACTCTGAAGTCACGCTTGATCTCGAGAGATTTTGTGAGATTTCCGTCTGACCTGGGAATGCTCGGGGGGGGGGTGTCGGTTCGTGTGTGATGTTTGTGGCTTGCGTGATCTTGCCGTGTGGCTACGCACCACACACTGCACGACCAAAGTGGTTAGACGCAGGATTTTTAATCTCCCCGTGTGGGGTCTAACATGGAGAAAAATCGGCCGACAATTTTAAAATCGTCTCGTGTGAACCAGGCTTTAGACGGGGCAGTATCTCCTCTTGTTACTGTTTTAGGCTTTGCTCTTATACCAAGATCTCCATTTTCTTCTTAGAAAGTGTCTTTTAGAAGTGTTAATTTAATTTGTTTACATTATATAGGTATTTGTATAAAATTCTTTTTATACCCCGTTTTAGATTTTTCTGAGCAAAATTGAAAATTCAAGTTTTGGAGAAGTTCTTCCAGTGTCTACATTTGTGTGTTCCTATCTATGTGTAGTCTGTTTGTAGTCCAAATAGCAACCTGCTACGGCGCTTATGTCAGCCCACCATCATGAATGCCTCCATATGGGAATTCATTGTGGTATTTAATCTTACATCGTAGGCTTCAAAGGGAAAAAAGAACACTTAAAGGCACACCGTGTAACTCTTGGCCACTAGGGGCGCTAGACCTGCAACTTTCACGTTTAGCGCCCCTAGTGGCCACAAGCAACTCAGCACTGTCGCAATACTCAGCACTGTTGCTAATAGCAGCCTGTTAGCTTGTTAGCCCTAGTTAGGCAAACACATCCACAGTATAATTACGTGCAAATAGAATCAGCAAAGCAGTATCATGGGGGTATAGAATTACCACAACCAAGTTAGTTTTATGAAAGTAGGAATCTGTTACATATGCGAAATGTCTGAGATTTACACACGTAGCGCTACACACGTTAGCTTTGGTTTGTAGCCTGTTAGCTTCGTCTGCCCGTATTTTGCTTCTACTAAACAGCGAAAATAATGACAAAGACATTTTACTGTATACTAGGAGCAAAGACTTCACTTACCAGTCTAATAACGAAGTTGAAAAAACAGAATCAGATTTACATCCAGCTTCTTCTTTCAACCTGCGCCAACGAGCAAACTCCTTTCCCAGATCGACCCTTGTTTTTCCTCGAGCACGATCCCTTTCGCGTTTCCTCTTTTTAGCCTCCTCCGAAGGTTTAAACTTTTTCCTTGCCTCAGCCATGACCAGGAGTCGAGCAGGTGAAAAATGAGTAGCAAAAGCCTTAGCTCCATGAGTATATCAGCGCCTGTAGCCGTAAAGCAAGTCTTTCTTCCAAGTCACGTGACCTGGTGGCAGACGGTCCGTCTGCTCTAAACTTACATGGGCGGTATTTCAAGAGGGCAGCCCCGCTCGGAGCATTGCAAGTGTCAAGCGCTGTATATTGGCCCAAGTATTCATATAAAATAACTCATATGTGTCAACTCTTTAGGTCACAAAGTCCGCGGTGTGCCTTTAAAGGTCCCTGTTCCGCTGCTTCACCTGATAAAAAACACATTGCAATATTCTAATGTCATTATATCACTTCCAACCCTCAAGTTACAAGACGTTTGTTTAAATGACACGAAATGTTATAACAAGTTATTTAATGTTTGTTTTAGACACATTATTCATGCTGACTTTACCAGATCCTCTTTTAAGATCTTGCCCAATCACAATGATCTTTCTGTTTATACATAGGTCTTTTCTAAATTTATTAAAATGTCTGTATCTCCTAAAGTAAAAGAGACTCATTTCAAGATAATCAATCACATTTACCCAGTGGGCAACTTTCTTAAAAGACGATTTAAATTTGAAGTTGAGTCTTGTACATTTTGTAACAATGAAGATGAGTCACTAGATCATTTATTTTTCCATTGTCGTTACACTCAACAGTTTTGGTCTGATGTCAATAGTTGGCTAAATCTTAAAATGAAAATTCAACCTGTGAACATATCTCATATTTTGTATTACATGGACAATTTAGACTCCCCTGCTGAAACTGTTGTTAATGATGTCCTAATGTTAGCCAAATATCACATCCACTGTTGTAAGTGGAGAGGGAATAAACCCTCTTTTCCCTGTTTTATCAACAAATTCAAATTAAATTATAGCTCTTTAACATTACTTAAGAAATATAAATCTGACCGAACGGCCTCCTATTTGATTTCCAAGTATCTTTTGTTTTAACTATTGCTCATTGTATATTGTAAATTGTAAGTAAAGGTTATTTATTTATTCAAGTGCCTTTACCCCCTAGCTTGGTTGTTTGAGTCCTCTACTTGTGTTTGTTTATGTATATGTTCTATTGTTCTTAATAAAGTAAAAAAAATACATATAGATCCATGGGATGGACTCTAAAAAACGCAGGATTTGCAATCGAAAAGATGGCTTTACTTTTCAAAAAGCACACGCTTGTAACCATCACCACTGTAGCACCCCCTTGTGCACTGCTGGAGGTAGTTAACAAAATGCAAAAAAATCACGAATGAATAGTGAATATGCTTGCTTGCAATCACGTGACGCATAAACTTCCGGTTGACGAAGTGGTGGTCAGGCCAGCAAGAGTTGCTGGTGATATATGAAGAAAATGCGACACTTCCAAGTATTTTTTTGCTTTTTTGGATATTTCATGACAATTTGAAGCTACTGTGGTTAGTGATGGCAATATGAAGCCCCATGATGCATTGAGGGTTTGCAGCCTATTACTCAGCCCATGAGTCGAAGGCTCGAGGTGAATCATGCTCCACTACGCCATCATGTGGACAAAAAAATACATAACACTCTTAAGTGCTTACAATGAATGGTGAGATCTAATGTTAAAATTTATATTTACAATCTATGGTCTAACGTGTTGTGTTTGAAATGATGCTTCATGAACTATGAACTATTTGAGTCTTTCAGTCAATTGTGTTGATACAACAAACACATCCAAAGTAATACAGTTCTACAGAAAGTGATTAATTGAGGAAATACTACCAAGAGGTGGATTAATCAAACACAACAAACCATTTATTCCCAATAAATAAATACATTTACTTTGCAACACAAAATGTATTATGGGTAGACCAGGATTCGAACGCTATATCTTCTACTTCGGAGTCCGTCATAGACAGACTGCGCCACACAGCTGTTGTGAAATGTATTATCCAGCGTATTATTACTAATAACTTGAAGCCTTGATATATGAGGTTTTACTAAAGTGAAACGTTTTTAATTGTATTTCATATGAAGTAGTTTCTCTATACTTAGTACAGGACTGCTCCACATCACGCACACACACGTACGCACACACACGTACGCACACAGAGGCAGACGGGGACAGCCAATACAGTCCATGGTACAGCCGCGGATCACAAAGCACCTGTCAAAGCAATGCACTCTCCGAACTATATGAAGCACTATATGAACCGTCACGTGGTGCGGCCGCTACGCGAGGCTTCGAACGTCACCACATACGTCACCAACACTTCACGAGGAATCCTAAAGTATCCATGAAAGGTTTCACGACTCGATCAGTTAGAAAACTTAAAACAACACATGCAAAAGGCATATTCAGACACGCTTTTCTTGTGAACAACTAGCTCGGCTGACCACCACTTCGTGATACGCAAATGTAATGAGGCGGACGTGATGTCAATTGCAAGCAAGCAATAGTGAGTTTTAGTCCGGCAGTAGCGCGGGCACCATGCCACGCCTGTAGTTTGTAACCTGGCAAGAGCCAGATTGATGATTGTGTAGAACTCTAACGCGTTCTCGGTTAGGTTAGGTTAGGTTTTTTTTTTTTCCGGCGGTTGGCGACCTATTTTTGCGCATTACCGCCACCTTCTGTTCCGTGGATGGGTCAGTAGGCTCACACTCTAACCCCACAGACTATCAGTCTGTGGTCCCACCAAGGGAATTGTAAAAGAAAAGAAAAGAGAAAAAAAAATAAAAACAACAACAAACAAAAACTTAACAAAATTCATACATACCTAACTATACTATATCTATATTCTGCTGAATAACCCGGCTTCCTTTAAAAACGACACTAATGCCCTCACTTGCGCACTCCCTCCAGTACCCAAAATACTCTTTAAATTAAATTCCTTAACCCCCAGTTCCTTAAGCCTCTGTTTCAGTACCTCCCTACACTCACTATATCCCCTGCAGTGCAACAGCACGTGCTCTACAGACTCCTCCTGCTCTTCACATCCCTCACAGAGCCCCGTCTCATGCTTCCCTATGATACACAGTGTTTTATTCAGCGCACAATGCCCTAATCTAAGCCTAGTCATGACCATTTCTTCCCTCCGATGGCCCCCCTGCCTTCTGCCATCGCTCACCTCTTTCTGTATATGATAAAAGTGCCTTCCTGAGGTCCCTGTCTCCCAACGTGTCTGCCATTCCTGAATTATTCGTTTCCACACCACACTCTTTGCTTCACTCTTGCTACTTTTCACACTCATCTCTACCCTAGTCTTATTCAGTGCACCCTTTGCCAGTCTGTCCACTACTTCATTACCTTGAATACCAGAATGTGATGGTACCCACAGAAACTGCACCCTGTTCCCCTGCTGATGTATTCTAGTAACTGTCATTAGAATGTCATACAAAATATCCTGTCGACCCTGTGATTGTATAGACTGGACACTAGAAAGCACAGACGCTGAATCAGAACATATTAAAACCCTACTCTTTTTAGCTTGCTCTGTCCACCTTAACGCCACTAATATAGCAACCATCTCCACTGTGTAAACACTCAAACCATTAGATGTTCGTCTGTTAATACCAACTCCTTTTCCTGGCACAGCTATTCCGAATCCTGTGACCTCAGATTCTGGACTCTTTGACCCATCCGTAAAGATGTGAATATGACTTGAGTAGAGTTGAGATACGTGGTACTCAAAAGCTGCAACCAGATCAACCCTACCTTTTTCCTTCTTCTTCAAGTCCAGCAGGTGCCAATCTACTCCTGGGCATGCCAACTTCCATGGGGGTATTGCAGGAAACACTAAAGCAGAACTAATCTGAAGATCATAAATACCATAGTTCTGAGCCATCTGGTCCCCCACTTTCCCAAAATGATCTCTCTGGGCCTTACCATATTCCCAGCAGTCCCTCAATGTCTGTTTTGTGGGATGAGAATCCCCATGGCTTTGTAAATGAACCCAGTAGTTCATCATTATCTGCTTCCTTCTCAGATCTAGTGGCATCTCCCCCATCTCTACCTGTAATGCATTCACCGGAGATGTCTTAAAGGCTCCGCAGCACAGCCTCAAGGCACGGGCCTGTATCACATCCAGTTTCTTCAGTATGGATGGGGATGCTGATCCGTACACCACACAACCATAGTCAAATGCTGACTTTATCAAGGCCTGATAGAGGCGTTTCAGTGCGGAGCAGCTGGCTCCCCAGTCTCTTCCTGCCAAACACCTCATAACGTTTATTACCTTACTAGACTTCTCCTCAATCCTTTTTATGTGTTCCTTCCATGTTAAACGAGAGTCCAGTACAACCCCTAAAAACTTAAATGCACTAACTCTCTCAATCTCTTCACCGTATAACCTCAACTTCAGATCTTCCCTCACTCTCTTCCTTGTAAAGAAAACCACTTTAGTTTTCTCAACTGAGAACCTGAAGCCCCAGTCTAGTCCCCACTCCACCACATCATTAATGGCTCGCTGACTCTTGCCTATTAGATGATCTACATTTCTCCCCCTGCTCCATACCGCCCCATCATCTGCGAACAAAGATCTACCCACACTCCCAGGCATTGCATCAAACACATCATTAATCATAATAATGAACAGTAGAGGACTTATCACACTGCCTTGAGGAGTTCCATTTTCAGCACAATATTGATTGGAGCAAGCTGATCCAATGCGCACCTCAATTTTCCTCCCATCAAGAAAGTCTCGGATCCAGTTAAAAGCTCTTGCACTAACCCCCACCCTATGCAGTTTGATTAATAACCCCTCTTTCCACATCATGTCATAGGCTTTTTCAATGTCAAAAAACACTGCAAGCACTGCCTCCTTACAAGCCTGAGCTTTCCTTATCTCATTTTCAAGCCTAATAATAGAGTCACACGTATTTCTCGCTTTCCTAAAGCCACTCTGACAACCAGCTAAAACTCCTCGTCTCTCAAGGTCAAAAGACAACCTTTCCACAATCATTCTCTCCATAATTTTACAGAGGTTGGAGGTAAGGGCTATTGGCCGATAACTACATGGCTTGGACGGGTCCTTACCAGGCTTCCTTATCGGCACTATCACAGCCTCTTTCCACGCACCTGGCACCTTTCCTTCAGTCCAAACTCTATTATACAATAGCAGCAGTTTCTTACGGGCTTCTATCCCTAGCCTTCTAATCATTGCATAACATATCTGATCCTTACCTGGAGATGTTTGTTTTGCCCTTCTAACTGCCCTGTCCATCTCCTCCAAGGAGAAAAGGGAATCCTGATCTTGATTTAAAGCCTCCTTAGTTACAAATACTTCCTGGTTCTGATCTCTGGTTTGATCTCTCCTGCTTTTAGCCACTTCTGATAAGTTATCTGAGCTATGCACCTTTACAAAACTTTGGGCCATGACCTCTGCCTTATCCCTGTCCGATATCGCTGTGCCATTCTGAGTCACTAATACTGGGTAATCCCACTCACGCCTGTCTCCACCCATCCTTCTTACCATTCCCCAGACTTCACCCACTGGTGTTGTTCTCCCCACTTTTGAGCAAAACTCCCTCCAGCTAGACCTTTTTGCTCTTCTAATTGTCCTCCTAACAATTGCCTGCGCTTTCTTGTATTCCACCAGATGCTGAATACTGAGCGTTCTCTTAAACTTCCTAAATGCCTTATTCCTCTCCTTGACCGCTACCCGGCACTCCTGCGTCCACCAGGGAACCAGAACTCTGTTATTCTTTGGCTTGCTCTTTGGAATACTCTTCCGTGCAGCATTTATCATTCCCTCCGTAATCTGTTTATTCATTTCATCTACGCTGCCTTGACACCCCATTTCATCTGCAGCCTCCTCACATAACTTTTGGAACTCATCCCAATCAGCTCTATGGAAAGCCCATTTCCCCAAACCTTCTCTGCTTATCCCCTTCACCTTACCCCCAATTGAGCTCAAAACAGGATAATGGTCACTCCCCAGGGTTGTATCTGTCCTAACCCTCCACTGGCAGCCCCCTGCACATGCGCTAGACACCAGGGTAAGATCCAACCCTGAGGAGGACCCATTCACAACATTAAACCTTGTACCAGAACCGTCATTCAAACACACAAGATTCTGCTCATCCATCAATTCCTCTATAACACTTCCATTGGCGTCTTTATGCCGACCCCCCCATACTCCACTGTGAGCATTAAAGTCCCCCACCCAAACAACTCTCCTACGGTCTTGTCCCTGAATACCCCGGAGGCTCTGAAGCTCTAACCTGGCACATGGATTATAGAAATTTATGACCACTGTTGGTTTTTCCTTCTCCCATACTTCCACTACAATGCACTCCAGATTTCCCCCTACCCCCAGTAACCTGTAGGGGATACCGCTTCTAACAAATGTTGCACACCCCCCTCCATCTCCATTGTCTCGGTCATTTCTAATCACAGCATATCCATATATTATAAAGTCCAAAGAAGGCTTAAGCCACGTCTCCTGCACACATATTACGTCCGGTTTCTCTTTAAGTCATTAAATGAAATACTTAAACTCCTGGCCATTGGCCAGTAAACTTCTTGCATTCCATTGGAGAATAAGCACCATTAGGAATACAAATAACATTATACCACTCGTCCTGACTGAAGCCTGAGGTGATCACTCACCCTTTCCCATGTCAGTCCTACCACTCCTAGCAGCTTTACTGCTGCCTCAACAATCAATTTGATCCTTTCATCTCTAGTTTTGACCCCAAAAGTGCAGTTTATTACTTCAGCAATAAATGATACTAGCGCAATTGGCTGTACACTTAGATTACTTTTGCTCTGCCCAGTTACTGCCTCCGGCTCTTCTGTTCCCCGCCCCCTAGTCACAAGAGGAACACTCTGCCGTGATGCCCTCACAGCCTCTGCATAAGAGATCCCCTTCTCTACTCTCACCTTTTGAATCTGACTCTCTTTCTTCATAAACTCACATCCAGCATAAGCCACACTATGTGCCCCACCACAGTTGCAGCACTTGGGCTGTACTCCTTCCCCACACTTCCCATATTCATGGCCCCCTCCACATCGAGCACACCTTCTCTTATCCTTACAGTTACTTGCTGTGTGGCCAAAACGCTGGCAATTAAAGCACCTGAGCGGCTTTGGTATGAATGCTCTGACTGAGTAACTCAAAAACCCAACGAACACTTTCTGAGGCAAAGTTGCTTCTTCAAACTCAATAAGTATAGTTTCACTGTCCACTTTCACTCCGTCCCTTGTTGCTTTCATCCTAGTCACACTTTTAACTACCCCCCCTTTAATATGCCTCTTCAACTCCTCCATCTTTACATTAGCAGGTATTCCGGTAATTACTCCTCTGCTCCCGCCGAGTCGAACTCCCACCTGACTCACACTGCTAACTTTAAACTTTCCCACCTCCCTCAAGCCCAATGCCTTCTTCATTTGCTCCTCATTGGTACAATGAATTAATAAATTTCCATCATTCAACACTTTAGCTGATGTTACATCGCCCAGCTTGTTCCCAATATCCATTGTAAGACTAAATGGACTTGCTTTCCTCACACTGGCTTGAGTTTTCTCATTAAACCTCAGCACAACAATCATCTTACTCGGTCTCTCAATAACTGAATGAACACTGCTGTCACTACCACTCTCATTCCGAAGCCGCTTACTACGCTTGTTCACTCTCTTCTGTGCTGACTGTAACTCAGCGTCACTTTCACTCTCCTCAGCCTCCATACTATCGCCCCAACTGCCTACCTCTGACCCATCCACGGAAAAAACAGGTTCTGGGATTAAGGTAGGTGGTTGTAGATCAATGAGATTTAAATCTCGCGCATTTCTCCTCGTCGACGCTCTGCCTCCGCCTGCTGACGCTGCCGCCATTCCGCCCTCCTAACTCCTAACGCGTTCTACGTCATGGTGCTACGTCCCTTAGGACTACGCTAGTGGGATATCACTCGTGACCCCCAGGTCACGCGCCAGAGAGATCAAAATAATTTGCTCTAATCACCAGCCACCTTCCTCTATAAATGCCCCTGCACAAGGCCGTACCCCCTCTTTCACTCTGGCGCCGATTGAGATCTACATTTCAATTTACCTGAGGAAACATGTCTTCTGATGCTCGTCCGAGTTCCCCTTCGCCATCCGGCGTCGGACGTGGTCGTTGCTCGACTTGTCGGGTCAAGCTCCAGCGCAAGGACCAGCACTCCAGCTGCTTCGTGTGCCTGGGTTCGGGCCATGCGGCGTTGAGCGCCACCTGCGCCTCGTGTCTCGCTCTCCCCAGGGAGGAGAGTGAACGCAGGCGCGCGTTCTTCGCCGCTACAGCGCCCCGTCCGGACTCCTCTCAGGACGAGGAGTCTGTGATTGACTGGGCCCCCCTCGACCTTCCACCCGTGCCCGCGGAGTGGGGTGACTGCGAGGACGGAGAGGTGTCGGAGGTCGGCTCTCTCCTCACGCTGGACGAGGTGGTGTCCAACCCGGAGCCGGACCGCTTCCCGCTGGACCACATGCCTGGGCTCTACTCCACGGCGGCGGCCATCATGGATGCCCCCCTGCCACCGCAACCGAACCAGAGGGTGGAGGACTTCACCTCTGGTTACGCCACCACTCGAGGGAGGAGGAGAGCGCAGCCCACGTTGTGCCCGCGTATGGACCCGATCGTCCATTACGCGACACGTGAGTGGCCAAAGCCCCTAGCGGCCAAGAGGCCCGCTTTGGGGTACGGCATGTATTGTAACGTGCAGGACTGGTCCTGGACCGGCGGGGTCCCGGACATCGAGGACTCGGTTCGAGCGGCCCTGCACCCCTCCGCATCCGTGTGGCCCGGCACCAGACCTCTCCTTCCCTCCGAGCGGGATAGGATGTCTTTGGCGATGCACGATAGATGTTACGCCAATGCGGCTCAGGTCGTCGCGGTGGCTAACAACATGGCCTTCATCACCGGGGCCCTGGATAGGTCTCTCTCTTCTGGCCAGGCGCTCAGTGGAGACACCTTATCCCAGGCGAGGACCACTTCAGCAGCGATCCTGCGCATGTGCCAGGCGCTAGCTGTCGATGGCGGCCGCACGATGGCAGCAGCACAAGTGGGGGCCAGACACCTCTGGCTGGGGCCGGTGAACCTCAGAGAGGCGGAGAAGAGGCAGCTGCTGGACCTGCCCATCTCCCAAACGTCACTCTTCGGTCCGGAGATGCAGACGCTGATAACTAGGCTGGACACCGCAGCTAAGGACTCTGCTAGCCTAGCCCAGCATCTGGCTGCGAGACGCGAGGCCCGCCCACCAGCGCGGAGCCGAGACAGAGGCAGGGAGCGCTCGCCCGGCAGGCGCCCCGGACCATATCCACGCTCCGTGGCTCATCGTTCCCCAGCGACGAGGCCCCCGGGCCCAGACAGGCACACGGGAGGCTCGCGGGACCAACGCACCCACCGACGACCTCCCTATGGCAGAGGAGGTCGGGGTGGGAAGAATTTTTTCAATAAAAGCCGTGCGGCATTTCATCAGTACTCGCTGTCTGAGTCTCATTTGGGGGTATGTAACATGTCAAATGATTTGAATTCTGTTTGTGTTACTTCTCGAGCATATAACGTGGCTCCGCTAGGCCTGCAGCCCCCAGAGAAGGGCGTGCAGCGTGCTATGCGGGCCGCGGGCTCCGATTCACGGGTTCATGTTTTGCCCTCCCGGAGAGAGGGCAGGCGGAGGGATCTGGTAAGTGATAATGTGTGTGCTCCAGCCGAACGCGTGTTAGCATCTCTGAGCTACAAGGCTAACACGGGGTTTCCCACTCCAGGGGCTCGTCCCCCCCTCCATGAGGCAAGAGCCAAGGGGGGGCACAACAGCCGTGTCACGTGTGGTGAGCAGAGCTACAAGGCTAACACGGGGTTTCCCACTCCAGGGGCTCGCCCCCCCCTCCATGAGGCAAGAGCCAGGGGGGGCACAGCAGCCGAGTCACGTGTGGTGAGCAGTCCCGTACTTATGACGTCGGGCCTGCAGAACACGTGACCGCCCTCGGCGCTCACGGTGTGACGCAGGGGCCGCCCCGGCCCTTTCAGCCACCCCCCCTCCCTGCTAGGAACACCAGGAGAGGGCGGGGCCGTGACGTCTCGTGTTCCAACTCCCGTTCCGCCCCTCACAGATTTCTACAGCATCTGGAGAGAGCAGGGCCTACTGACAGATATTTGGCTGGAGAAAACTCTGCGCAGAGGTTACGCGCTGCAATTTTTCCGAAAGCCACCACCATTCCGAGGCGTACGGGCAGTACGCTCTCAGGTACGGGGATCGACAGAGGCACTACAAGCGGAGGTCTCCTCTCTGCTGAGTCGAGGCGCAGCAGTGGAGGTAGACCCGCAGGACGCCACCAGGGGGCTGTACTCCCCTTACTTCTTAGTGCCAAAGAAATCAGGCGGGGTGCGTCCAATTCTGGATCTGCGCGTGTTAAACGAGTGCATTTCCAAACGGCAGTTTCGGATGCTGTCCACAAGGCAGCTCCTCGAGTGTGTCAGGGAAGGAGACTGGATGACATCCATAGACCTGACAGATGCGTACTTCCACGTGCCCATAGTGCCAGAACACAGGAGGTTTCTGCGCTTCGCAGTGGGAGAGAGGAATTACGAGTACTGCCGTCTACCCTTCGGGTACGCACTCGCGCCTCGGACCTTTTCCAAATGTGTGGAAGCAGCTCTGGAGCCGATCAGACGTGCGGGGGTAAGAATATTAACCTATATAGACGATTGGTTAATACTGGCCCCATCCAGGGAAGTGGCCCTGAGCCACACGCACTGGGTCCTGTCCCACATACAGCGTCTGGGCTTTGTGGTGAACAGGGAGAAGAGCAAGCTGCAGCCAGCCCAACGCATGGTTTATCTCGGTCTGCAGCTAGACTCTGTGATATTCCGTGCTGCATTGTCCGTGGACAGACGGATGAATATTACCCGTCTGGCCTGGGAGGTTCTGGCGGGCCCCAGAGTCCCCGCTCGGCGCCTCAGGTCCCTGCTGGGAATGATGGCAGCGGCTCATGCTGTGGTGCGGCTAGGCCTGCTCCACATGAGAAATTTTCAGAGGTGGTTCTCGCGCCTCAGGCTTCACCCCTCCCGGGACGGGGGGAGGCTGATCTGGGTTCCCCAAGGGGCAGCATCGGACATCAGGTTCTGGCTCACTCCGGGTCTATTGCGGGACGGAGTGACTCTGGCCTGCGCCGTGTCTCACGTCGAGGTGTTCACGGACGCGTCGCTCGAAGGATGGGGCGGGGTCCTCGGCCAGAGCTCTGTAGGAGGCTGCTGGTCGGACCCAGCCCGTCACATCAACCTGCTGGAGATGGAGGCAATGCACAGAGTACTGCTGCACTTTGCCCCTCAGCTGCAGGGGAGACACGTGATGGTGCGCTCAGACAACACCACAGTGGTCTCCTATCTGAACAGGCAGGGGGGCACCAGGTCCCCCGCTCTCCATCGCATGGCGACGGTGACGCTGCTGTGGGCGGCGCTTCACCTCCTGTCTCTCAGGGCGCGCCACGTCCCGGGGGTCCGGAACGTGGGAGCCGACAGGATGTCCAGGGGGGGCCCACTCCAGGACGAGTGGGGCCTGGCCCCACGGGTAGCTGCGGAGATCTGGCGGAGGTTCGGCTGTCCAGTGGTCGACCTTTTCGCCAGTGCAGAGAACGCACAGTGCCCGTCCTGGTTCGCCTTAAGGGCCGCGGACGAGCCGCCTTTAGGCGTGGACGCTCTGGCTCATTACCCATGGCCAGGCGGCCTGTTGTACGCTTTTCCACCGGTGCGTCTCCTGCCGGTCCTGCTGCGGAGGATCGAACAGGAGAGGAGATCGGTGATCCTGGTGGCTCCGGACAGTCCGCATGCCCGGTGGTTCCCCTTCCTGAGTGGCATGGCGGTGATTGAGCCCTGGGCCCTCCCGGACGAGCCGGGGGCTCTAGTCCAGGGGGCAGGAGCCCTGTTTTCACGTCCGATAATCGGCCGCAGGCTCTGGGTTTGGAGGTTGAGAGGCGGAGCCTCGTAGATCTGGGTCTTCCCCCCGCGGTGGTGGAGACCATTCAGGGAGCGAGGGCGCCGTCCACCGTGAGGGCCTATGCCACGAGGTGGAGGCTATTCAGTGTCTGGTGCGATTCCCGTTCCTGGGATCCCAGGTGTTGCCCGCTGGAGGGGGTCCTGGGATTCCTACAGGAGCTCTTCGAAAAGGGGAGGGCTGTCGCTACCTTGGCGGTGTTCGCGGCAGCCATTACTTCGGGTCACGACGGATTCGGGGGATTCACAGCCCGTTCTCACCCGTTGGTTAAACGTTTTCTGCGGGGGGCGCGCAGGAGGAGGCCCCCGCTCCAGAGAACGCCTCCGGTTTGGGACCTCAGGGTGGTCCTTAGGGGGCTGTCGGGTCCGCCTTTTGAACCGGCGGCGGAGGCGAGTCCCGAGTGTATCGCCTTTAAGACGGCCCTCTTACTGGCGTTGGCGTCTGCGAAGAGGGCGGGCGATTTGTGTGCGCTCTCCGTCCATGCGTCGTGCCTGTCCTTTGGAGAGGACGACGGCATGGTGGAATTGTGGCCCAATCCGGCTTTTCTCCCCAAGGTCATCACGTCGGCCTTTAGGTCGAGGGTCATCAGGATTAGGGCTTTCCACCCGCCGCCGCATGCCTCCCCCGAGGAGGAGCGGCAGCACCTTCTGTGTCCTATCAGAATGCTGAGGCATTACCTCGCCATGACGTCGTCATTCAGGTCGGGTGATCAGCTGTTTGTGTGTCTGGGCCCCAAGAACAGGGGCGCCCCGCTGTCGGCTCAGCGGCTGGCGCATTGGGTCGCCACGACGGTGCGGCGGGCGTATCAGACGCAGGGTCTGGCCCCCCCGGTGGGTTTCAGGTCGCATTCCACGCGTGGGATGGCGGCCTCTACGGCCCTTCTCAGGGGGGCGTCGGTCGAGGACGTTTGCCGTGCGGCTTCTTGGGCGTCGTCCTCTTCTTTCGTCCGGTCCTATCTTTCGGATGTGTCGGACCGGTCGGTGGCCCATTCCGTGCTGAGTGCAGCGGACTGAGTTAGACCGTTGGGTCCTTCCCCAGAGGGGGGCCTTCGGTCTATTTTCCGCCCTGGTGCAGGAGCTCTTGGGAGAGGCATCCTACAGGTGCGGTACATTTTGTGTGTGTGGTCGGTCTGGTAGTCCACGTCAGGAGCTCTTGGGAGAGGCGTCCTGTGACTACGGATGACCTACGGCTTGTGTTACGTGGGGGTATCCTTGGTAGGAGTGGCCCCGTAACACGCTTGTTTCTTCTGCCCTGAGTCCTCTCACGTTGTGAGGGTCTTGCTCGGGCGGAGCTCCAATCACCTTCGCTGGCCTGCTGGGAGTACATTTTCCTACGGCCTCCGCGTTGTGTCCCACTAGCGTAGTCCTAAGGGACGTAGCACCATGACGTAGAATTAATAGTTACTTAATGTAACTTAAGTTCTACGAATAGGTGCGTAGTCCCTTAGCTACGAGCCCATCAGGCCAGCCCGGCTTGGCAGAGTTCAAGAGGGGGTACGGCCTTGTGCAGGGGCATTTATAGAGGAAGGTGGCTGGTGATTGGAGCAAATTATTTTGATCTCTCTGGCGCGTGACCTGGGGGTCACGAGTGATATCCCACTAGCGTAGTCCTAAGGGACTACGCACCTATTCGTAGAACTTAAGTTACATTAAGTAACTATTAATTCTCGAGTGTTTGTGAACTCACAAATACCGCGAGAATTCAGCTTGCAGGCAAGGTTATGTAGTTTGCACTCTACAGGCATACAGGTTACCTTTGAGCTGCACGTAGAGAGCGCTGATTTAAAATGGGAAAAGTCGTGTTTTTCTCACTTTTAGTGGCTACTATAGCACTGTTTCTCGGAGAACGCATCGTTAATATAAGGTAAGCCTAAAAACTTAATTTCCTCGACCAGAGCACTATAGTTTAAGTTATCTCTTTCTGACCCTTGTGCACAAAAACGGCAACAAACAGGATAAACATAATATAAGCTTAATCTGGATGCCATGTCATCTGTCCTGATAAAGCTATGTATTTGTACTATTACTGCAGGAAAAGAGCACTGGCACATCGGGAGCTGGAGAAGAACCACCTTCCGAACTGTGTTCTGCTTCCAAACCTGAGTAAGTGCATCACAGATACAACTGATCAGATGTCTCTGTGGTCATCAGGTACCAAACTTTAACCCTTTAACCATAATCCTTAACCCTACAGAAAGGTTTTCTCAACCATTTTGTAACGCTAGCTGACTAGGGGTATGTGTCTTTTGGTATCTGTCACAACTTTAAGATTTTTCATCCGAGGTGAAGTTGGCCGAACGTTTGATATTCGCCTGATATTCGCAAGGGACCGTCTGCAAATTGCAAGAGGTCAAAACGACAAAAAAAAAAGACTAAATATCAACAAAGATATTTTTCCAAGAATTGATGGGTGTAGTAGCTCCCATTTAATGATAGCTAGCTACTACAGGCAAGAATTTGGGAAAAAAATGTTTTCCTCTTCACAGTAGGAATAATGAAATTGGAAAAATGAACTAAAAATCAACAAAGTTATTTTTCCCAGTTTTGATGGGTGTAGTAGCTCCATTTGAACAATAGCTAGCTACTAGAGGCAAGAATTTGAGAAAAATATTGTTTTCCCCTTCACAGTAACAAAAATGAAATTGGAAAAAATCACACAAAATCAACAAAGACAGTTTTCCCAGTTTTGATGGGTGTAGAAGCTCCATTTGAACAATAGCTAGCTATTACAGGCAAGAATTTGGGAAACAAATGTTTTTCCCCTTCACAGTAACAAAATTGAAATTGCAAAAATTGACTTAAAATCAACAAAGACACTTTTCCCAGTTTTGATGGGTGTAGTAGCTCCCATTTAATGATAGCTAGCTACTACAGGCCTCAGTTGGTAGAGCATTGGCCTTAAGGCCAGAAGGTCGTGGGTTCAATTCCCACCTCTGCACCTTCTCCATCGACTCCCACTGATGACTGCTGTCGTTGTGTCCTTGGGCAAGACACTTAACCCCACTTTGCCCAAAGCCCCCACTGAAAGATCAAGGCTTTGCTCACACTCAGAGAGCAGCCGTCCTCCTGTGGACTCACCACCTGCAGAGGGTCAGTGAGGGGCTGGTGCTATGAGACTTGGGTGGCATCTCTGACTGCCACCCCCCTGACCCAGAAATGGATTAAAGGGTAGAAAATGGATGGATGGATGGATGGATAGCTACTACAGGCAACATTTTGGGAAAAATATTTGTTTCCCCTTCACACAAGCAATTATACAATTGGAAAAAATTACTAAAAATCAGCATAGACACGTTTCCCAGATTTGATGGGTGTAGTAGCTCCCATTCAACGATAGCTAGCTACTACAGGCCAAATTTTGGGGATTTCCCCCCCCCCCCCCTTCATACAAGCAATCACAAAATTGGAAAAAATAACAAAAAATCAACAAAGGCTTTTTTTCCCCAGATTTGATGGGTGTAGTAGCTCTAATTGAACAGTAGCTAGCTACTACTTGCAAGAATTTGGAAATATATATATACATACAGTGGGGCAAAACAGTATTTAGTCAGCCACCGATTGTGCTAGTTCTCCCACTTAAAATAATGACAGAGGTCTGTAATTTTCATCATAGGTACACTTCAACTGTGAGAGACAGAATGTGAAAAAAAAATCCAGGAATTCACATTGTAGGATTTTTAAAGAATTTATTTGTAAATTATGGTGGAAAATAAGTATTTGATCACTTCAAACAAGGAAGATCTCTGGCTCTCACAGACCTGTAACTTCTTCTTTAAGAAGCTCTTCTGTCCTCCACTCGTTAATGTATGTCTGTATTAATGACACCTGTTTGGTGCCATGGCTGGGTCTTCCAGCATGACAATGATCCCAAACACACCACCCGGGCAACGAAGGAGTGGCTCCGTAAGAAGCATTTGAAAGTCCTGGAGTGGCCTAGCCAGTCTCCAGACCTCAACCCCATTGAAAATCTGTGGAGGGAGTTGGGCCAAAATACCAGCTACTGTTTGTGCAAACCTGATAAAGATCTATAGTAATCGTTTGACCTCTGTTATTGCCAACAAAGGTTATATTACAAGGTATTGAGTTGAATTTTTGTTATTGACCAAATACTTATTTTCCACCATAATTTACAAATAAATTCTTTAAAAATGTCAATTCCTAAAAAAATGTTTCACATTATGTCTCTCACAGTTTAAATGTACCTATGATGAAAATTACAGACCTCTGTCATTATTTTAAGTGGGAGAACTTGCACAATCGGTGGCTGACTGAATACTTTTTTTGCCCCACTGTATATATATATTTCCAAATTCTTGCCTGTAGTAGCTAGCTATTGTTCAAATGGAGCTACTACACCCATCAAAACTGGGAAAAATATCTTTGTTGGTTTTTGGTGAATTTTTCCAATTTCATTTTTGTTACTGTGAAGAGGAAAACAATATTTTTCCCAAATTTTGCCTGTAGTAGCTAGCTATCATTCAGTGGGAGTTACTACACCCATCAAAACTGGGAAAATTTACTTTTTAAAAACGCCCTTTTTATTGTATTCACCAACCCATCTGCAACGTTCTGTCAAATCTTGCACTTTGCAGACAGTCCCTTGCTGAGAGCTTAGCACACGTCTGAGCGGAGACTTCATCTTCATTGTTTTTCGTGTTATAAATCGTCAGCTGCAGCCTAAGTAAAGTTTTTTTTTGATAGGTGGCAACATTGTGAACAGTATTTCATACTACACTCTTCACTAAACTGAAAATACGGACAGGCTTTGAATCCAGGGGGATATTGTTCGAGTATCAGGCGAATATCAAACGTTCGGCTAACTTCACCTCGGTGATTTTTCAGACAGAAAAGTTAAAAAGAGAGGACCACCCTCTCTCGGCCAATCAGCCAATATAAACATATAAAAGATAACATGTTTCCTAATAAGATGAAGACGGCATGTTGTTTTTTGTTCAGAATGTTACTTAAACAATACTTTCTGTTGGTTCAATGTATGAAACAAAACCATAAAGTTAGGTACCCAAGTTAAAAGTGTCACTTGTCATCTTTTAGATCAAGGGTCCGAGGACATCACTGTACTTGAAAATGGACTTGCTTTTATCAGCACGGTAAGAATAACAGGCTGCATCTAAATTCATAAAATCACCTGCCTCCTTCCTTACCTTTCCTTGCCCTTTTAAATGAGCATTTTATGAGACGGGATAGATTTAAAGCCACAAAGGTGTAAAAAGAAGAAAGCTTGACAAGAAAGTTTTTAATTTGGGTCATGGCCATAATCCACTGGGAGAAAGAAAAAGTACTCTGTTGCTGACTGGAATAACTTGTTCTTCTTGCGCTTTAAGGCTTTGACAGAATTCAATATGTTCTTGACAGGTGTGTCCCATATGTAAGAGGAATCTTTTATTGTTTTTTATGGGTCTACGTTCAATATACTTTGTTGTCAAAGGAGAAGCCTACAACCATAAAACTTTAGATTTAAGGGCACAAAATTTGCCCTTTACACAAGACAAATATAAAGTGCTGACAGATGCAGAACATATAATGCAACAAGCTACAAACTGAATGGAAGCTGACCAGTGGGGGCGGGCCGATGACGTGCGCTGACATGCTTGCAATACCACCCCGGGCCGATGGGGGTGGACCCGGAATAAGAATTAGCCAATGCTAACATATAGCATTGGCAGACCTCTCGAAAACGTCTTTACAGGATGGACCAAAAGTTGGCTCTTGGCCCAAAGCTCCGTTCCACATGTGTGTCAATGCTGAGGGGGGTGATTTTATTTGGTCCACTCTAGTTTACTTGCGGTGAATTTTTGAAGTCTCTCGTTCAAATGAATGGAGCTCTCGCCAGCTGACGCATGCGCAAATGCGTTTTTTCACAATTTTCTTGTGGGCAGGACCACTCACGGCAATTTTGGATAGCTCCAGTAGAGCACTATTTATGGCCCATTAGTTGAACGGCGGATATAGGTGGGACTACGTCCGTTAATTTTTACAGTCTATGAAGCTGACTAAGATTTTATATTTTAACGTCCAAACTGAGGGCATTTGAGACTCTGCGATCTGCAACATTTTACTACATGTTTTTCTATTATGTGTCATTCTGTCATTGTGTATCTATTGCACGTGTAAATAGGCTGCCTCTTGGCCTAAAGGTTTTTAATATTATTATGCTATGTCCATATTGATTTACAGCACAGCTACAGTAGCGCCATATATGGAATTTTGTGATACAATCAAAAGGAAATTATACAAATAAAGTTAACGCCTGGATTCCAAGTATTGCATGACTCATTGGTGGAGCTGAAGTTGGCTGGATGGTGCCGTGAACTCATTGGCAACTTTATGTTAGTAAAGCAGATGGCCACATGATACATCTGGCTGCATTTGGCCCATGGGCCTTAGTTTGGACATTCCTGCCATAGACGTGGATTAAATTATCCTAATTGGATTTACCAAGACAATACAAACATAGGCTCCAACCAAGGATCACAGAGGGCACTACATTTTTATTTTTTTCTAAGCCCAAAACAGAGGGTCACTGTGTATGATTATGATGTAGGTATTACATCGATGGCCCCTTATTTGTTCGTTAAAATTCAATCACAGAACCTTTTTAGGGGCTTTCAACTTTTCACTGCTGTTTTAAGAGCGGTTCATGCATGTTTGAGCAATGCATATTCTCCCTGTGGCTCCTCTGACCACCGAATTTATTTTCTGTGTTACGTCGATGATGGTCACTTTTGTTTTGAAGGGAAAAGGCTCTGCTGATTGCTAACTTCATTTGTGATCTGAGAGGAGCACTTGATTTTGATATTTAAGATGAGGTTGTGAAGAAAGAGACGAGGGACAGAAGATATGTAGCAGCAGCTGCCACGGCGCTAGCAGTTTTGACCTTCTGATAAGTAAAACATTCAAGTGGAAATTCACTTGTGCATTTTTTAGAATGACAAACTCCGAAATATCCGATGTTGCATAAAAGACAGACATACAGGTTGACAGATGTTGCTTTCCGATTACAACTGCAATTAGTATAACTTTTACTAAAAACAAAAAACTTGGAATAACAATATTGTTGATGGCCAAACTTTTTAAACAGCATTGTAATTAAGCCAGTGTCAGGGAAGGGGTGCTGACGTGCTTGCAATCTCACTCCTAGTCGGTGGGCGTGTACCCGGAAAGAGAATTACCCAATGCATTTGTATGTCGGTGTCTTTCATATATATATTTCTTTGCCGCTGTGGACTTTTGAATGCACTCCTTAAATTAATGGGGCTCATACCGACTGACTCATGCACAAATGCGTTTCCCCCCCCCCCCCCCCCCACATTTTCCAGCCCCCGGAGCCATTTGGAAAAAGCCCACAGAAGATAAAAGTGGTGGCACATAAGTTTCAACGGCGGAGATAGGTGTGACTACGTTCGTTAATATTTACAGTCTATGGTGAGGAGAGGAGTCTTTCCCCTGACTAAATTTAATTCAGTTAAGTTGAGAATGTGAGCTACGTTCTTTTAATTTTTGGCATTTATTGAAATATGACATTAGTATCTCTTCTATGCACAGTCTATTGGCATCTCTTATATGGACATTCTTAAAGGATCTGAATGAATCATTTTATTGTTTTCATATTCCACAGGGTTTGAGGTATCCTGGCATGCCCAGCACAGACACTACTGTGGGCAAAATGTACATATTGGACCTTAAAGAGCAGAGAATTAAGCCAATAGAGCTGCGCATGCCAAGAAACTTTGATTTGGAATCCTTTAACCCTCACGGCATAAGTGCATACACCAACCCAAGTGGTAAATGAGCTCTTTTGTGTTCAGAATAATTAAAGGTCATTGTTTGCGTCTGTATTTCTAACTGTTGTCTTCATGTCCTTGCAGATGGCAGTGTCCGTCTGTTTGTCGTCAGTCACCCAGAGCAGAAAACCCAAATCGAGGTGTTTACATTTGTGGAGGAGGACTACTCTCTCGTTTATGTGAAAACCATCAGACATGAACTTCTCTACAGGTAACACTTGGTTAGTTTGGATTGTATACATGTTCTTAAGCTAATGTACCTGTTTCTCAAACAGCAACAAAAGGACAGGTTCCTGTTTTGTGTGTGTTCGTTTGACATTTGAAAAAGTTTGGTCACTAGCACAACCACAAAGCAGCATTTTTTACTCACACGCACACACTAGCCAGTGGTAAGATAATTCAATAACCACACTCTATATTGGTAGAAATATCTGTATAAAGTCTGACGAGTCCTGTTTCTGTGCACCATGTAGAGGAGCTGCTTCACAGGGGTCTCGTAACTTTCCCTTAACACACAAACTTTGTAACTTTAATTGGAAATTACTAATTGCATAACATCCTGTTTAATTTGAACTCTGCTCAGTCGCTGCAAGATATATCATTACATTTCCGCCGCGCTCTTAAAAGCGCCATGATTCCAGTTAAGTTTGGCTTTTGCTTCTTGTAACTAAACTCGTAAGAACTATGTATTGATCCCGAACAAAATGAGTATGGAATACCGTCCAAATACATTCATATATTATATCTAATACTAGCTTGGCTTTTTCCTGCACTCTTAAATGTGTCACTTCCCGTTGTCTGGTTTTGTTTTTCACACCTTAATTGGGTCCGATTAAATATCGAATGTTATCAAATAACGTTATTTGAAAGTTTAATTGATCACAGTGACCGCTCTAAATACTGATGCTTGACCAACCTGATTCTTCTTTACAGTGTGAATGATATTGTGGCAGTGGGAGCGGAGAGCTTCTTTGCCACCAACGACCATTATTTTGAGAATGAGTTTTTGAGAAGCACGGTAGAGTTGATTCTGGCTCAGCCTTGGACCAACGTTGTCTACTACAGCCCAACAGAGGTCAAGGTCGTCTCCGATGGATACTATTGCGCAAACGGCATCAACATTTCACCAGATCAAAAGTAAGAGACCACTTATTATGCTGAATTGTCTGTTTGAGTTTTAACCATGTAACATCAGGGAACCAGCCCGCACAATCCCATCTCCCTGCTCAATCTGCTCTTACAAATCCTCAGACTGTATCTATGTGATGGACAGAGCTGTTTTCTGCCTGTTTAAAACTAATTGCCTCTAATAATCTTATTATTAGAGAAAACTAATAATCTCTAGAAAACCATGACATTTATTGAATCCAAAAGGTAGCTAGTTAAATGTCACCAAAAACATTAAATTGTCTACAATAATCAGTCTTCCTTGCCTCAGGTCCAGTTTTGGTTAAACCCAAGCTAAACTGCACTCTAACCACAGATCCATGTTTGCCTCTTCTTCTCTTTAAAAATCTGTATCAAATTAATAGTAGAGTACATACTGTTCCTAAACATTAGCAAACGTGTTTTGCCAAATTATTCATCCATCCATCCATTTTCTTTCCCTTAATCCATTTCTGGGTCGGGGGGTGGCAGCTCGTACACAGAGCACCAGTCCCTGATCCTCCTGCAGGTGGTGAGTCCACAGGAGACTTGATCTTTCAGTGGGGGCTTCAGGCAAAGTGGGGTTAAGTGTCTTGCCCAAGGACACAACAACAGCAGACATCAGTGGGAGCATTACTATTGGAACAATATATCATCAGGAGGGTAAAACTAACCTGTCTCAACCAGCTAACGTTTCCTATTAGTGGGTCAACAATCCATCGCTTGGATTGTTGTTGAAGGTCTTGTGGTGGGCTTGAACTCACATCCTTCAGGCTCAATGGCCAATGCTCTATCAACTGAGCCACTGTTTTACCAAATTAAATCAAATTAAATGGTAACGGTGTGTAAATTGGTCCAATATGCTGATATCTCAATGTGGTGCTCCACATTGGGCTGGGCACCGTTTTAATGGTTCCAACAGGAGTCCCCACTGGTGCCATGAAAATGCAATTCAGTCTGTGCCATTTTTGTTTCTTTTGGTTTTTATTGTGGTAAAAACAAATTAAAAAGTGGAAATATTAAAATGTCTTCACTTAAATTAAAAACATCTTCATGTGATTTTTTTATTAAGCGGTATTGGACTTACTTGTTTCATTAATGAAAATAACCTTATTAGCTCAAAGGGGTGTTCCAGCAGCTCATAGGCTCCACAGGTCACAGTGACACACAGCAGGTGCATCTTGTAAAGATCATTTAAATGTTGCAGGGAGTGAGAGAGATTGTGGGACGATGTGTCCCGTGCATAACTTTGTACCAGTGCGCACCAGATTCAATAGTGACGCGAGTGGACGATACTATGCTTCTTTGTCTGCAGTAAATATTTAAAGAATCATGTGGGAACTAAACTTTTTAAGCATGTGTTTGGGAGTTCCATGTGCGAGAATGTGGGGTTTGAATTTAGTCAAAATCTGCCCACTCATCAGAAGCCTTATTCTGAAGAGGACCACTGTGGTAAAGTTCTTACCTTTTTAGTATAAACAGCTGTGTATCATATTAATAAGAGTGATTCTAAAACTCACAGCATCCGTTCTCTCCAAATGGAAGTGTATTTCATCATGAATGCACACGGTACTATTGATGCATGAGAAAACAAGTCATGTTAGTTTCTTTGCACAAACAAGTGCATTCTGGGCAATGGACTGACTCTGTTAAACCACAGGAGCAAAAAGACAAGCGTGACATTGGTGCGCAAAGTAAAGCGGACAAAATCCCCGTAACAGGCCGTTTTACCCATCCTCATCTTTTCTTTATCCATTCAGCCTTTATTTTCTATTTAATATTGTGTTCTGGCCGTACTTGCATGCAAAAGCCACATTCTGACAGACTTCTGAAACTAAGTAGGCATTGCCTGGTTAGTGCTGTGATGGGGGACCTCTGGAAACTCCACAGTGGGGCGGCTGCGGCTGTAAGGTGCCAAACTGCTGTTGTGTCCTTAGGCAAGACACTTCACCCACATTGCCTAGAATGAGTCTGGTGTGTGTGTGAATGGTTGGTGGTAATCAGTGTGCCAGAGCTGCCTGTTAATCACCACCGTTTCTGGAGAAAAAGAATATTTTTTCACTATATAAAACGGTAAACGTATATATATTCTCAAGATTATGTTTTAAAGGGCAAAATTTACAAAAAGGATGTTTAGCGTTTGTAAGTAAGTGCTGATCCCAGAATGATGTCATATGTTTATGTTGCAGGCATGTGTACGTGGCTGATGTATTTGACCACAACGTTCATGTTTTGGAAAGGAAGCACAATAATGAACTGGTGTTTGTGAAAGTAAGTTTCATATTGACAAACCTTTGCACAAGTCAAGAGCCGTAGTCAACTAAAAACGCAAAAGACCTTGAATTTAGAAACTGTTTGCTTCCTTATCATGGATGGAAATCTGACTTCATTGCATTTTGACACTTTAGGAACCACCAGACGTCTAGCGTTTTGCGAGCGCAATGTTCGGTTTGGTTGGTGTGACACTAACTTGTTTTTGAGGTAGCAGGGAGCCGTGCCATTTATGGCTTTGTATGTAAGAAGGATTTTAAATGTAATTCTATTCTCTATAGGAAGCCAGTAGATTGGTTTAAACACTGGAGTTATGTGTTCCCTTTTTTAGTGCCTGTTAAGATCCTTGCTGCTGTATTTTGTACGAGCTGGAAGCTTTTTATAGAAGATTTAGGGCACGCTGCCAGCAGTGTTCAAGCCTTGAGGTGACAAATGCATGGATTTGTTTTTCTGTGTCACTTTTAGGAAGGATATTCCTGATTTTAGCGATGTTGTGCATGTGGATATATGTTGTTTTTGTGGCATGGCTTATTAAATGCCTTGAAGGAGAGTTCTTGGTCAATTACAACTCCAAGATTCCTCACAGTGTGCTAGGTGCTGCGCTAACATTATTGAGTGTGATTATCTGATCAGCGAGAGAGTAGCGCAGACGCTTCGGACTGATAGTTTAGGGTCATCCATGTGTTTAGGTCTATTATGCAGGTGCTAAGCCTTTCTAACTGATCTGTCTAGTTTTGTTTCATAGATGGGTAAAGCTGTGTGTCATCTGCATAGCAGTGGAAGTTAATTTCATGCTTTTTGAAGATGTTGCCTAATGGCAGCATGTAGAGTCTGTCTGTGTATCGATCCCTGCGGCTCAACAAATTTTACTGTAGAATAAGGTGAGGAGTTTCGGTTACAGTAACAAACTGATACAGATCCAATAAATAGGATTTAAACCAGCTAAGTGCTGCTCTTCTGAGACCTATGTCACATTCTAGCCTCTGCAGTAGAATGTTGGGGTCTATTGCGCTAGAACTACATTGCTTTCACGCGTCATCTAAACGCTGCGCAGGAGCCTGGTCGTTACTGTTAATTGTACGGGGAGGCTAGAATCAGGGTCTTGTCTGGCACCAGTCCGAGAAAACGTGTTTGCGCTAGAGTTTAGTTATTGAGATTGTCTGTGTGGCAGTGTCTTTTTAGTTTTAGTTGAAACGAGACTCCTTGTGTTTTTTTGACTCTGAAGTGGTCCTGAACAATTTGTTACCCCTTTTATTAAAGGCCATTTAATTAACCGTTCTACATCTTGGTTTTGTACGCTACATTCCTCTTCCCCTTACTAGCTCAACTATAGGGTTGTAACAGCGACGCTGGCCGCATCCTGATAGTTTTATGTTTTATAAGAGCTGCTGCATTTAATTCAGATTTGAATGACTCCATAGTGTTGCCCAGAGCTTGGTAGATGACCGAGGGACTGACACAGCTGTGAGCAGGCTCACCTGAAATGGTAAATAACTTTGGTTGTATTAGATCTTTGAAATGTGTTCTTTTCATTATGGTTTTATCCCATGGCACAGGAAAGTCTTTCAGAGTGAGATTAAACGTGATTAAGAAATTATCTGATCGTAATGGGTTTTGACGCAGGACGTTATTTCTGTCAGGAACTCACTGTGGGGATCAGGAGGTCGGTATATTACTATAATTAACACAGCATTTTGGTTTCTTTAAGAACCCCATTTTTAGGCCTATTTTTGTCTGTCTGAACTTTTATTAAGTTGTTGTGCCTAACACCTTAAGGCAGATTTTTTAGCATAGTATTTTACTAGTTTATGCAAGGCACACACAGTCTCAATCTGTCTAGGTTCTGAGTACTTGGTTAGTAACTGTGGTCTGAGAGGGACTTTTATGAAGCTGCGTTTTAATCATTTAGTTAAGATTTTAAAACATTCTGGATGTATAATGGTTACCAAAGGGGTAATAATTCTGTACAGCAGGCAGAAGCATGATGGGGCTTTTTAAATATGATCCGTGTGATTGCAGAGCGTGGCGGTGGGATCCCTGTGTGACAACCTGGAGGTGGACCCCAAAACTGGAGACGTGTGGTCGGGATGTCACCCCAATGCATGGAAGCTTTTTGTCTTCGACCCAAGTGACCCTCCTGGATCTGAGGTGAGCGAGAACTTGTCTGATACGTAGTGATGGCAATATGAAGCCCCATGAAGCCTTGAGGGATAGCAGCCTATTACTCGGCCCATGAGTCGAAGGCTCGAGGTGAATCATGCTCCACTACGCCATCATGTGGACAAAGAAATACATAACACTCTTAAGTGCTTACAATGAATGGTGAGATCTAATGTTAAAATTTATATTTACAATCTATGGTCTAACGTGTTGTGTTTGAAATGATGCTTCATGAACTATGAACTATTTGAGTCTTTCAGTCAATTGTGTTGATACAACAAACACATCCAAAGTAATACAGTTCTACAGAAAGTGATTAATGGAGGAAAAACTACCAAGAGGTGGATTAATTAAACACAACAAACCATTTATTCCCAATAAATAAATACATTTACTTTGCAACACAAAATTTATTATGGGTAGACCGGGATTCGAACGCTATATCTTCTACTTCGGAGTCCGTCATATACCGACTGCGCCACACAGCTGTTGTAAAATGTATCATCCAGCGTATTATTACTAATAACTTGAAGCCTTGATATATGAGGTTTTACTAAAGTGAAACGTTTTTAATTGTATTTCATATGAAGTAGTTTCTCTATACTTAGTACAGGACTGCTCCACATCACGCACACACACGTACGCACACACACACACGTACGCACACACACGTACGCACACAGAGGCAGATGGGGACAGCCATACAGTCTATGGTACAGCCGCGGATCACAAAGCACCTGTCAAAGCAATGCACTCTCCGAACTATACGAAGCACTATATGAACCGTCACGTGGTGCGGCCGCTACGCGAGGCTTCGAACGTCACCACACACGTGACCAATACACGCCTCGACCCACACTTCACAAGAAACGCCCCCAGATTACTCGGTCCACGCTTCGAAGACTCGGTCCGCTCAGCACATCACTACTGATACGGTTTACATCTCTTTTATATTTTAGGTAGTAGAAAAAAAAGTGGGACCTTGAACACATATTTTTCCTACTATTTTGGAGCATTACGCATTCGTTTTCCTATGTCTGAGAAATCGATGTGCCACGCATTCCTTTAATGTTGATTTTTCATGTGAAATTAGTTCTTTAAATAGCATGGCTGTTTGGAATAACACCAAAACAAAGAAAACTCCTCCCTCTGGTGGTGGCATAAGGAGCCTTCTTACCCTTCATACTGGTTTCATCATATTTATTCCACTTAGAATATTATTTCTCTTCCTAAAACATGAAACTGGAGGCCGGGATCTATAGCCTGTTGGTCCATGGGAACCGATCCCTCTCAATGTGGATCTCCCCAAGGTTTCTCATTTTTTTGTTTCTTTTCTTGTTGATGGAGGAGGGTCTAAGGACAGTGATCATCTGGGACATTTATTCACATTCATGGACATTGATCCTGATCTCTATGGACCAATGGCTCCTGTTTGTTTTTTATTATTGCATTTCCTGTGTTTGATTCTCTGATCTGTTGTTGGTTAATCCACTCTGTAGCCCTGCTGTTGTGATTTAAGGCTAAGTTTTGTGTGTGTAGGTGATCCGGATCCAGAACATTCTGTCAGAGGAGCCTGTGGTGAAGCAGGTGTACGCAGACGACGGTCAGATCCTCCAGGGGTCGTCTGTGGCTGCTGTGTACGGAGACAAGCTGCTCATCGGCACTGTGTTCCACAAAGCCTTAATCTGTGATCTGAAGTAGTTCCAATAACAACACACTTTATAGAATAATATCTAGGCCTTCACAAAAGACATTCCAATGGAGCCTTCAGCCTTTAAAGCTGCACTAACTGACTTTGAGAAATTTTCGAATCAGAACGCTGAGCTCGCTCTCTCGCTGTCCAGATTGTTGATCATTCACGACACATGTAAATACAATATTTTCTATTAAATTAATCTTATGCAAAATTGTGTGTGATTTTGACGGGATAACGTGGCGTGTGAGAATGTCTATTGCACAAAACGATCTCCTGTGACTTAGTGATTGGCATTGATTTCAATCTATTACTGTGACATTGTTGTGAGAATAATAGTTTTAATTGCTGATGTCCAGTACGTATGATACAATGTTGGGGGGTGACTGTTGTGTTGGGTTTTTAAGTGGTAAATAAAATTATATTCTTGGTATTAATATGTTTATCATTTATAAATGACAATTAGTGATGGGCAGATTAATCTAAAAATATTGAATGTATTGATGGCGATGTTGAACAGGCTGGACAACTACTTGGACGTGACCTTGTTGGTGGTTTTGTACCCCTCGCCAGCTTAGACGGGGCAGTATCTCCTCCTTATTTTTTATTTCGTTTCACATTTTTCTGAACAAAATTCATCTATTGATGCTTGCAAGGTTTGAGAATCAAGTACTCCTGAGGCACGGTTAGCTTAAAACGTCAATAGTGTTTTATCCATAGACATACAGATATAAGATATCTTTATGTCTATGGTTTTAGCCTTTTAGCACTGAGCTTTGCACCCGCTTCTGTGCACAACAACGCTGGGAAAATGTATATGAATTTGACCTTATTGTTCAAAGGACACATTCATTACTCATGTTATATAATTGCTCCTCATCAAAAACAGGTTTTTTTCTTGGTCCACCCACGCCAATATCAGGACCTTATGGCACAAACGTAACGCTGCTCCTTCTGTCTTAAAGCTCCTGGCTGAGTCCTGTAATAGTCATTGTGTCAATATGACATTACTGCCTGTAAGTTTCTCAGATGAAAATGTCTTTACAATCATGTGGCTTCTACTACTCCCTCTGGTGTTAGAAGAGGGAGTTGCAGACATAAAGCTTCCCCCCTTTCATTCGTTTCACATTCTAAAACTTAATAGAGACCATTAATCTTGTAATATTAAGCTTTAACTCTAATTCATAAAATACACAAAAAAATATAAACCATATTTTATTTATCCTCAAACACATACATTCACAACAGGAACGTTTTAGTGTACTGTTTGACAATTTCCAGGTGAGCACTGACACCAATACAGTACCTACAAAGAAGCATTGAAATGATCGGAAAATAAAGATTGTACAAAATCAGTCCATAGTTCTATAGAGCTGCCTGAGGTTAGTGTGAGGTCTAGCTCTACATGAGGCCAATGTGAGGTCTAGCTCTACATGAGGTCTCCAACATGAGGTCCGGCTCCACTGTGACGAGACGATAGCAGCTGTGTGACCCTGCTTATTCTGTATGAGTCTTTACAAGCAGCAGATGTGTTCATATAGTGTAAAAATGTGTAACACTTTTGTAATCCAAGCAGGAAACATGCAGTGACTTCAAACTGTATTCCTGAACTTAGAAGCATGGCTAACCACATACAGCTATATTCCTGAGCTTAGAAGCATGGCTAACCACTTTAAACCTGTATTAATGCATTAAAAGTGTAGTTAACCACTTCAGATACATTTTTCAATTTAGAAGCATTGCTAAACATTTCAAACCTCCATCCATCCATTTTCTTCTCCTTAATCCATTTCTGGGTCTGTGGGTGGCAGTTAGAGCTGCACCCAGTACACGTAGCACCAGCCCCTCACTGATCCTCCTGCAGGTAGTGAGTCCACAGGAGCCTTGATCTTTCAGCGGGGGCTTCAAAGTGGGGTTAAATGTCTTGACCAAGGACACAACGACAGCAGACAGCGGTGTGAGTCGTGAAGTAGGTCTTGTGGTGGGCTCGAACCCACGACCTTCAGGCTCTAAGGCCAATGCTCTACCAACTGAGCCACTGTCGCTCAGTTGGTACCAGCGTTCCTGAATTTAGAAGCACAGCTATCCACATCAAACTAATCATGAACTTAGAAGCATGGCTAACCACTTCACACCTGAATTGATGAATTTAAAAGAATGGCTTACCACCTAACCTGTATTGCTGGACTTTGAAGCACAGCTAACCACTGCTGAACATTCATGAACATTGGTTGACCATGTATTTTATGACTTCTTTTATTGCATTGTCTTGTGTTAATTGTTGATTGTAACGCCCTAAAAAACTTGATTGGGGCGCTACAAAGATTTTGGAGCATTGCTAACCACTTTATACCAGTAGCCCTGCACTTAGAAGCACAACTAACCATTTAACAGCCATATTCATGCATTTATACGCGTGGCTGGCCACTTCAAACCTGTTTAATGCCCAAATATTTGTCATTAAAAGTAAGGAGTTAAAGTCTTATAAAATGAAAATATGAAAGTAAAGTCTTGGGTATTTTGAGAATAGTCCTTTGCTAATATTATGAAAAAAATGTTTGATTATTATTTAGATGTTTTTTGATTAATCCGGTGTCGACCTTTCCCCTCTTTTTTCAGTAACAGCTCAGTTTCGGTGACTTTGCTAATGGTAAACCTGGACTCGCCGGCGGTGGGAGACTGTACACATTGTTCTGTTGAAGTCGAAGGCCCTGAGTTTACCGGAACTTCAAAAAATATGCCTTCGTCTTCCTTCTCCGATTCCTTGATCACATCTTTGGTTTGTAGGTCTTTCTTTTCAACATTGAGGCCCTTGTATCCGTTGTTTCTCGCATTAGGTATATTGAGAAATATCTCGCTGATGCTTTTCCTGCGTTTTTGCCTGGGACTTTGCTCCAGAGGAAGAATATCCAGGATGTCACTGCAGCTTCTGGAGCGGTTTATATTCTCTGGAGGCTTCGGTTTTTTCGCTTCAATTGCAATCTGCCTTATGACAGTGTTGTAGTCGTCGTCGTTCGTTTCCGACAGAAAGTTAAAGATGTCTATGACCGTAGGCCTTATTTCCGGGACGTTATTATCCTCCTTCTTCTCCTCTTCCTCTTCTTCGTAGGGTTTCCTATGGTGTCGTAGCCTGCGCTTTTGGAACACTTTGTGAACCTCCACCACCATGTGCACGTTCCAGCTGAAGAACAGAGAGAGCCAGGCCAGTCCCATGTAGATCCAGAGCTCCGCAAAGACCCGGTACAGACGCGGGTAGGTGATGTTGGGATTGACCCCCGCCACGTAGTCCCCGAAGCCCACCGTGGTGAGCGTGATGAAGGAGAAGTACAGGCCCTCCAGGTACGTCCACTGCTCCAGAGACATGAAGACCAGCGGAGGGATGACCAGGTGCACCACCAGGCCCCAGAGGAGGAAGCAGACGGTGCAGGTCAACTGGACACGTTTCTGCGAACAGCAAGAAGTAACAATGTGTTTGATGGGAATGGAAGTAAGTAAGTTGGTAATCTATCTTTATTTATACAGCACAATATAACAGACCATGGTCACTCAAAGCACTTTACAATGGTCAGAGTTGATAATTTTCCATTTTCTCCACACAGTGATGCATCAAAGCCCTCCATCCAAACACCATCCATTCACTCACTCATTACATTCATACCTATTGTACATGTTTTTAGTGGTAGGGGAAACCCGACGCACCTGGAGGAAACCTACGCAGAGGGAGAACATGCAAACTCCACACAGAAAGGCCTGGAGGTGGAATCGAACCCACGGAATGGAGAGGACATACATTTATTATAGGGATGCACCAAGACAGACTTATGCCGATTCCAATACTTTGGGTTTCGATTGAGTTTGGAAGTGGGTTGAGCTTTGGGTCTGGAAGTAAAAGGCCTTAGTAAGTAAGTTAATCAAATTGGGCTGAAACCAGCAATGTGGTTATAAAGCGATCTCAAAGTTAGGTAAGCAAACGAAAAGAAAAAATCATCGGCCAAAGCGATGATATCAAACCAACATCTGGTACCCATATTGTATCAATGCATCTCTAGTATTTATAGCACATGTTACAATATGACAACTCGATATGCAATAAGCCGTGTGACAAAAAAAGAGGGGTGCCCTATATTCAAGTCACAGAAATGGAAAATCCATCTTAAAAACTCCTTTTCTCTCAAAACAGTCAAGTAACACATAGATGTATTTTTTTGCCTCTGTCACATCTTTAAATCCACTTTTTCAGACAGAAAAGTGACCAAGAGGGGATCAATCACAATCAGTTCTTATAACTGTACACAAGTTTCGACTTAATATAAAACATGAATTCATGAATGAATGAATACAACATGTGAACGCAACAATAAAACGTCATTTTCTTCACATACCACTGAAACACCTTTGCGGATGAGGACCTGGGATAGACGCCTGGCCCGGTCTCCAAAGAAGGATCCCAGCTGACTGATCCAGACCAGGCACAGGGGGATCCCACACAGACCGTACAGGATGCAGAAGACACGGCCGCCCTGCGTCTTTGGTGCCACATTCCCATAGCCTGCAGAACAAACGCATAGTTAACTGTACGACTGTAACGTAAACGCAGAACCGTGTCACTGAGATACTGCGGAGCCCTGACCTATAGTTGTGACGATAGTAGCAGCAAATATGACGGAGTTGCCCCAGTCCCACGCGTTTCGGTGGTTGTCCCCGGTGATGGCCACACCTTGTCCTGCAGCTCCAGCAACAGTCTAAAGAACGACACAATGGAGGTTATTTACGTACATGGTCATACCTATTTTTTCATGTATTTAATGGTCATTGTTTCTACAGATATGTTTTTCTGTACACTTTGTCAGCCAGTGACTGTTGATAGTTAATCTTGTCATGATAATGTTGGTGTAGTCCATATCATGTCTTCATAAAAGCATAAAGTACTTAAGTGACAATAAATACATTTGGAGGCCTTGAGGAAGACCCAGGACACACTGGAGGGTCTCTCAGATGGCCTGGGAACGCCTCAGGATCATGGATCTATTTGGATGAGCTTTCTGTTGAGACCGCTGCCTCTTCCCCCAGGAACAGATCAAGTGGAAGACAATGGAGGGATGTTCTCATGATGTAAATCCACTATATAATTGATATGAAATACAGTGGACCTCTGTGTTGTAACTTCTGCTCACGACCTTGTTTACATTCTGTTTGGAAGTATTTGTCGTCACAAACAAAGCAGCAGAGTGACACACCTCACTCAGACATTCCCAGCTCTGTTGGTGCATGCGCACTTCTGCTCAGCTACTCCTCACATGTGTATTAAACATGTACCAAAGTAATTACGTCCGCTGTGGACCTGGCGCTTTGTGCCAACTCTGGACCAGAAAACTGGTTTGGCGGCTTTCAACGGACTATTTATAAGTTACGGAGAGCACAGGATGCGTTATTGACCATTGTAGTCTCAACATTAAGAACAATGTTTAGATTTGTGTGTGTTTTAGTTAAACTATCAAGTAGCCCAATATTCTGCCAGTTACCGCACTTCTTTAATTTATGGGAATGTTCTATTCCTCACACTTACCTCCAGAATATCATCCAAATCCTCTTTAGTCAAACATGTATACTTTGTCAGGATGTGCTTCTTGTCCTGTAAAAACTTGTCTTTGGCGGAGATCCAGTTCGCCTCTTCGAGAATCTGGAAAATCGCGGCTCCGATGGATAAATAAAATATAACACATGCAGTCAGAAAAGGACCTTTATCGGCCATAGTCTAACTTCAGTCATAACATATTTTTGGACGAGCTCATTCCCACAGTGGGCTGGCGTTGCCGCGCGTCTCGCTGCTTCCTGGTGCTGTGAGGAGTGAGGGTGGTGCTTTCGGGTTGGTCCCGGGACAGGGAGTGTTTTTAAGTGGAAACTTCCTTACTTCTTCCAACAAACGCTAGACTGGAGGATGTTTGTTTGTTTGGTAACATCCCATGTGTATAGTGTGCGCTTGGGTCTTATGTGCGCGTGCGCCGGGATAGGATTTGGTCAACAACGCAAACTCGAATATTAAACCTTTTTGGACTTAGATGTTTGTGGAAAAAAACGAGATTTCTCTACAGCATTAGACCGCTGAGTAATATATGCAATACCATTATTCAAGCAAGACACCGCGATCGCCTAGTTCCATTTTAAATAATTGTTTTCTTCCTCATTTGTCCGCCTCCACAAACAGTTTACATTAATGTGCTTTCAAACCATAACAATGGAGAAACCATCAAACAAGTTCTATCATAAGACTTCATCCGCGTGTATTGTTGGCCTCTCTCGGCCCAAAAAGTCAAAAGGATAACTCACATGGTTCTTATATAAGTACGCAAAATATGCCAAGCATCTTAAAGACTGATTTAACCTTTTCCAAGACTCTTTGAGAAAAAACCAATATGGATTATTTATGAAAAAACAGTATCCCAACTTTAGTCTAGACAATCATGATTCATCTAACAGTTGATTGTCATTAGGTCAGGAGCCCATTGGGAGCATAATTCATAACGAATGGTCTTGTTTCTTCTGTCTGGTCTAGGGTTTAACGCGCGGCATGAGGATCTGCGTGTGCTTGAGCCGTTGGCCTTATCTCACACATGGAGACTCCAGAAGAGAAGCCTTTATCACACATGAGGGTGTTCCCTCGTGCACGGGTCGATAAACAGGGTTCCCCCGCAGTCCTATGTCACAGGTCTGTGTGGATTCTTGTGCAGGGGATACTTGGCTTTTCATTATGATTTCTTTTTTAACTATTATGTATGTGGAAAGGGATGTGCATCTTGTATGCATTTTAATGCGTATAGCATAGATGTATGTTATCGGATTTTATTACCAAATTGTTAAATTGAATTGTGTTAATTTTATCTCTGCGCAGAACTTTGGAAACTTGTTTTATGTTATAAAAAATATATATGTTATATAAATAAAGTGGATTCAATCTTTCTCAGTTCCGCTATTCTAATATTGTGTCCAATCTATGAGCTTTACATAGCTTCCTATGGTGTCATCTCTGTGTGTGTCTGTATCTGTGGGATGACAGAGCCTACATGATGCTCTGGAACTAATTTGCCTAATTGGACCCCCCTTCCCCCGCCCCTCTTCCCCATCTGACGGAGAGGTCTCCTGGGATTTCAAGGACGTCGTTATATGCAGATCAAATGGGTAGTTAATTGTGCATCATCTTGATTAAAAGGTGGTTTTATTCTTGTTCCCTTTGGTACACCTGAGGAGAAAACAGTCTACGCGCACGTCTCAATAGCACCCCCTAGTGGGACAGGCTGATCTGAGAACACGAGAGTAAAGTAACAACAGTGTGACCATGGCCCATAGTCATCAGTCCTGTCCTGTCCATAGTCCTGCCCACAGCTGACGCTTAAAGCAGGTGATTAAGGTCAAAACCATTACCAGCAGCAGCGCCTGCAGGAGTGATTGAGACGGCTGCTAGTCTTTCCCCGTGTTTAACTTAACTGCACATCTTGAAATAAGCAGTTTCCCAAGTTTGTTGTGACTATACTCCACTCTTCTGCAGTGTTGAGTAACGTGCTCTGAGGCGGTGACGGAACTCTAGGTCCCCTCCCAGCTCCACTATCGTCACGGAATCTGCGTCACTGCGTCAGTCTCAAACCTGCAGATTACACCTGCGACTTCAGGACGACACACCGCGGTCCGCACCGGGGGAGAAGGATCTCTGTACCTGTGCTGGGAGAGAGAGGAGCGGGGTCTGGCACAGAGGCGCACCGGGGTCTGGCGCAGGTGAGACTCATCTGAACTATTGACAGCAGCATAAACATATTCCATGCGAAAGAATCAGGTGTTTTAAAGTTGAAGTCGCGCTTGGACTCCCACAGCGCATGGTTATTCCTGCTCCACATCCCAGCGTGTGGCCTCATAGACTCATCAGTCAGAGGTTATAGGAGCCAGGTGAGTGTTTGCTCAACTGTCTATTACAATCTATTACATGAACTGGTGACGGGACGGGGGCATGTCTGATGTAACCTGTCCTGGTCTGCTTTTCTGACATTCATCTAATCCACGTTGACCTGAATAGGAACTGTGTTATCAGGAAACGTGTTTATATTCGTCATGGACATATTTCAATATTTATTAGGGTTGTATTATTGTGTTTCTGACCCATTCTGTTTCTTGTCTTCACTCTGCCTGCTCACCCCTGGACTTCTGCTGCTGCGGTGGTCTGCACATCGACCTGATGTGAGTATTTTTCCTTTTGCCTTATATGTGACTGTGACGTAATGAGCACATATCAATTTATATTATTAGTAAAATGTTGCTGGGTGGTAAAAGAGCTACATCTCCAATAATGAACTGTAAAATGGAGCATTTTCTGCACTTCATACATGTAGTGTCTTTGGGAGGAGTTGCTGAAGTCCTTCTTAAGTTTTATCTCCTCTAAACACATGCTCCCAGCATGCACTGCTCTGTCAGCTTCACTCTCAGTCTCCAACACACAACATTCCGCTTTTGAAATGAGGACTCCAGCTTATTCACTTTGTCACGTGCTGAGATGACTTCACATGTACATATTTTGACGTCAATTGTTTTTGTCCCACAACAACAGCTTGGTACAGCAGGGGGCAGTGTAGACCAGGGGCATGGAGGATCAAATACAATAACACGGCTTATTTGGCCCAGAATGCCCGCTGCATTTGCTCAGTCTTTCACCAATAGCATTAGACACGATATAAACTAGTGAATCCTTACGTATCCTTTGTGATCTTATAATTATTATGATTGATACGTGATGATATAAACGCACATAGTGGGATATAGTTGACAAGAGAAGGTCAGAAGAAAAACATAACATGGAGAGGCTTATAAATGCTTCATAACATAATGCAGGACTATGAATATTTAAGCAGTCACCATCCATCCTGCAGCACGCCCTGTTCTGTGCTCGAGGAAGCGGCCCGCTCCCATTTTATTCAAGCTCACATTTTTTGAAAACACAAATTTTAGAATTTTGCATATGGGGATACACACCTTGTATGAATGTGGCTATGGGCACATATCATAATTAAACTGTGAACTGTGTTAAATGGAATCGTTCTCAGTTCCACCTGCCTAACATTTTGCTTTACAATGTACCTGCATCTATGAACTTCACATAGCTTCCTAGGCTGTCCTTTTTCACAAATATATGTATAGAAACAGAATTATAGAATTTCAATGTATTTGAAATCTGTGATAGAATACAAATAAATGCTAGATGAAACAGCACTGTGCAAATCTGTGTTGAGAATCAAAGTGAAATAAGCTGGGCGATGTAGGCAGTAGTGATGTTATGTAACAGGAGATGGATGGAGCCAGAGAGGGATAAAGATGTCCCTACCAAACCTAGCCCTGTTCACTCGGCTGAGGGAACGTGCCTCTGCTCTTCAATAAATGAGGAAGATGAGGACAGTTGGGGCCTTTATTAGGGCTGCACCAAAATTGCAAAATATCTACTTGCGAAATTTATGACCAACATTGGGATTGCGATGCTTCACAGTCTATGTTTTCATCTGACCATATTCTTCCAATCCTCTTCTGAATCATTCAAGTGCTCTCAAGCAAACTTCAAAGAACACCATACCTACTGTTAAGCATGGGGGTGGGAACATCAAGCTTTGGGGTTGTTTTTCTTTTGTTTTGTGTAAAGGGGCCATCCGACCATTCGTCGGGCGACTTTGTCAACAGTGTCGTGAATATACGCATGTGCATACGCATGTTTGTCTAGCTGAGTTTTTGCGGCACAGCAGAGGTAGTGGGTACAGCGACAGAGCAGGGAGACGAAGACAAAATAAGAGATAAACCAGGACTGACAAAGAGGGGTAGTGCATGTGGATCATAGACTGTAAATATTAAAGGACGTAATAACGTAAAAGCGCATTTGCGCATGCGTTAGCATTCAAAAGTCCACAGCGGCTAAACTAGGCCGTTCCAAAAAACAACACAAATTCTACTAACATTATCGCTGATAAGGAAGTACTTAATCCTATCAGTAATATAATAAAATACATCCATGGCACAAATCTGTAATCAGATTCTGCTTTAATCTGACTTCTTTGACTTCACACACTCCACAGAGTTGTACTCGTGTTGAATGTAGGCCCTTTATGCCCTTTGAACGTTTCTACCAGGCCCCTGTCGCTCTGGAATAAAGGTTTCGCACAGAGCTATGGAGCCACAGTCGCACTCCTTGTTCTGGCCCAATTTATAATACAATATTTTTATGTGTAAAAAATTCAGCCTGAGAAAATATTGGAAATTAGACAGCAGGCTGATATTTCAATGTGGCCCTTGGAGGAAAAGTTTGCCCATGCCTGTGCTAGCTCAAACTTATTTGCAAACTCGTCCACTACTTACGGCCTGCGTTTGTTGGAGGCATCACAAGTTGATGGTTTTAATAACTCATTTGTCCAAACCGCAATAAGCTGGGTTGATGCGGTGTCAATGCCCCTTAAAGGAAAGAATGACCGGGGCCGTATTTTGAGTGAAAACCTCTTTCACATCAGCAAGGGCATTAGCAGTGAAGATGAAACGTTGCTGTTTGATGTCAAATTTCTAGATTTTTCCCCATTTTTTTCTTTCACAGTTGAGGTATACCTATGATGACATTAACAGGCATCTGTCATCTTTTTAAGTGGGAGGACTTAAAGAAATGGTGGCAACTTTTTTACCCCAGCTTTAATGCACACAATATCAGTTTCATTACTGCATGCATTTATTACATATGAACATAATGTGTGAGTGAATAGATGGTGTTGGTTGGGGCTCTGATGAGCCTGCGTGGTCGGCATCTCACTTCCGTCATCACCGCGTGGAGAGAGAATGGAGAAAAATCTGCGTGAACTCTGGACATTTTAAAGCGCTTTGGGTGACCTTTGTCTGTAAAATGCGCTATATAAATACACAGTACTAACTTACTTACCAACATAGTTCTAAAATAATGAATAAAAAAGATTTAAAAATGTTTTTAGTTATGCCGTGCTTTTGTTGTTGTAGTTTGAAAGTTACATTCCCCAGCTTTAATTCACAAAGTCAACACCTCAGTATTGAAATCGGTGTTGTTACTTATCTTCATTGTTGCGGTTGGAAATTTACATACCCCAGCTTTAATACTCACTCCCAATAAAACTACAGTCACAGTGATGAATTTATGACACTATTGTTGTGGTTTGAAAGTCACGTAGCCCAGCTTTAAACAAATGGACAATACAGTCAAATGACAGTTGCTTTATGTAAATACATTCACTCCAGTGCATGTTTTAAGTCTCTCAAACGCTGCACATCACCGAGCCTGAGTGAGAGGCGAGCTGCTGTTGCTGGGAGTGTCTCTGTCCCGTCTCTGTCACCGTCTCTGTCCCGGGGGGATTGGGCCTCTCCTCTGGGCTCCAGCCTCACACCTGCTCCAGCAGTTCCACACACGGCTCGGCTTTGTTTACCTCGTCTCCCCTCTTCAGTTCGGGCAGTGATTTGTCATACAGCAGTCACAGCGACGGCCGAGCAGCAAGATTCAACGCAATGGAATTGAAATGTTGTAATTTGAGTGGTCGCAATTAGCCAATGACAAAAAAAAATTGCATTAGGGCTTTGCAAACAATAGCTCTTGGTTAAATGAGATTAATAAATTAAATACATAAAATAATGTCATAAGCAAAAATAACTAAATAAATAAAATAACTAAATAAATAAAATCCTAATAAGATATTTTACTTTTTTGGTTGAATGAGTATCTTTCACCATTATGTTATAATTTTCAAGGGAGTTTGCTTCTTTATGGGCACATACTAAGAAGAAGAAAATGTTCTGAAATGTATAGAAGATTAAAAAATAAAAGTAATTAAAGCTGGGATGCATAACGTTTATTTGTATTCTATGTCCCAACAGAAAAAGTCTTGTAAAAGTCAAATTTCTTTCACAATCTCTTTTAAAAAACAAACATATTATCTTTTGCATACTTATAAGGACGAGCCCTGTGAGTCAGTATTTGACAATATGGGCTTGAGTGAGGGTGGGCTTCTCTTGTTTAACTTTTTTGTCAGAAAAAGCTAATCTAAAGACAGAGGCTCAAAAAAAATACATGCATAATGTATTTGCATATATATGAAAAATATTGAGAGAAGCACTTCTAGAAATGCATTGCTTCCTTTTGTTTGTTGTTTGAAAGGTAGAAAATTCATCTTACATAATTGCACTTTCTACATAATTATAGTGTAAATCTAATCGCAACGTTCATCAGAAAAATCACAGTTATAGATTCTTTGCCAAAATCGTGCAGCCCGAGATAAGGTAAATGTTTAACAATGCCAGGGGTTTGTATCGGATCAAAGTCTAAAGCAGAAAATAAGAATCAACAGTGAGACTTTCACTGTGTGAGACTGGGCTTGTGTCCTAAATCCAATCTGCACCATACTGTTTGGAATACAAGCATTTTTTGGGGAGAAATCTTTTCGAAGGGTAAGAGAATTGACTTGTTTGACGTGGTCAGTGTGCGCCTTCTGCAGAGGGACTAATGACGCCTTTTCTCCCTCCGCTGCTGTGAGCCATGTGTCTGTAATGAGGTCGGCCAGATGGGAAGACCCCGATTCTGGCTTCGCATAAACAAGCCATTAGCATGTGGAAGCGGTGTGTTTGTTTGGAAAACGTCAAGCAAATATAGACTTAGGCCACTTTTATTCTTGCAACATTTCTTTAAAGCTGGACTACCTACCATCGAAATCACAAAAAGTTTACTATGAATCAATGTAACAAGCAGTAGTAGTTCCTTGCGTCAAAATAGTTTGGTTCTATCAGCAGGTTTCACATGTATGTTTGGCCTCTGTCACATGTTCAGATCAGCTTTTTCTGTGGAAAAATAAAGGACCACCCTAGCTTAGCCAATCAGCTCTCAGTTTGCAAAAGATAACATGGCTTCTAATGAGATAAAGACAGTACTGTACGTTGTGGTCTGAATGTTACTCAAACAAGAATCTTTCTGTTATAAAATCCAGCTTTAACATTTATTTTTCACATCTGATGCATTTTGTTTGTCACGACAGAAAGAGTCTGTGAATAATATACACTACAACATGCTGTCTTTATATTGTGAGAAAACATTTTGCATACTTACTTTTGGCTGAGTGCTGATTAGCTGAGTGAGGGTGGTCCTCTCTTTGTCACTTGTGGCGTATGAAAACTAGTGATAGAAACTAAACTGTTGATGTAATAACAAGTTAGATGGATTATATTACGTTGTTAAGTCTGTTGTGGTGTGAAAGTTATCCCAGTTTTAGGACTCTCACATTACTGCTGACCCTGTACATGTGCAGAATTAATCTGCAAAATAACATGTAGTGATATAAGGTCCTGTTACGTTATCTGCTGTTTATTCTGTAGCCACTTAAACAGTTGCACCATCACTGTAAATATTAGCTCTAAACTCTGACATCACAGACTGCTATTTGCTGTGATTTATAAGTAGGCAAGGCAAGGAAAGTTTATTTGTATAGCACAATTCATACACAAGGCAACTCAAAGTGCTGAACAAAATAAGAAAGCAATAAAATCATAAATAATCACAGAATATTAAAAAGAAAGATATAAATATAACATCACTCAGTTGTATGCACAGCTGGTGCGAGGCCATGGAGAGACTTGTACACAAGGAGAGCTGTTTTAAAGTCTATTCTCTGAGCCACAGGAAGCCAGTGCAGAGACCTGAGAACTGGACTAATGTGGTCGTACTTCCTGGTTCTAGTCAGGACTCGAGCTGCTGCATTTTGAATGTACTGCAGCTGTTTTACAGCCTGTTTGGACAGACCTGTGAGCAGGCCATTGCAGTAGTCTAACCTACTGGAGACAAATGCATGGATAAGAATCTCCAAGTCTGATTTAGACACTATGTTTTTGATCCTGGCAATGTTTTTTAGATGGTAAAAAGCTGCTGCTGATACTAATTTAATGTGGCTATTAAAATTTAAGTCTGAGTCCAGTATTACCCCTAGATTTCTGACCTTGTTTGAGGGTTTTAGGGAGAGAGACTGGAGGTGACAGATGACGCTCTCTCTTTGTTTCTGGGGACCAAAGACAATCATTTCAGTTTTGTCTGCGTTTAGCTGAAGGAAGTTGTTTTGCATCCACTCACTGTAGCTGTCAATATAACTGTTTATTCAACTTAAGGGCACATGTATGTCTTGTTCTTTAATTCTACAGCCTTTCTTCTTTTCAAAAAGGTGTTTTCTTGTTAAGCTCCTTTTATTCCCACAGTTTTGTACTGAAATGTCAACACTGTGGCACGTTTTCCTATCTTAGACGCTTATCTTCCAATCTCCCCATTGGACTTTTAAAAAAGTTATTTTTTTTTTATCAACTGTGACAAAAATGTCCAAAGGAGCTCTTGATTTGGTCTCGTGTGTGCGTGCACACGCAAACGCACTCGTGCATGCGCTCAAACACCCACGCACACGCATCTACACACACATACATACACGTATATGCACACTAATATAAACACACGCACACGCACGCATATCCACACTATCATAGATACACACGCTGACGGAAGCATACACACACACACACACATGCACGCGCGGTCGCGAGGCGTGACGCTCGCGGCTCAGCCTCACTACAGGCTCCTCCTCCTCACGCAGCGTCAGACTCAGCACAACAAAGCATGTGTGGCCGCGCTCCGCTGTGCCGCCTCTGAACTCACGGAATACAGCATTTCACGGATTCTTTTGGACTTTTCCCGCCTCTGCTTTGATGCTAAACTTAGAATAGGTAAGATGCACGTACGACTTTCGTTTCCCCCGTGCACAGGCTGTTGTTTATTTGTTTTGCGTCTCTTTCGGCGCCATTTTCATCCAGAGTGTTTAAATGCCCTGGCACGCTCCTCGCCCAATCCAGTCTCTGGAGGCTTTGCGGTTTATTTGAAAGTTATCAATTTTGCTGAGGGAAATCAATGGAATTGACCATTAACTATGTGAACCCATTGACTAAAACTGCTTTTATATCACGATTGAAGCAACAAAAGCCATTCGCTTAGCATCATCCTCATCAATCACAAGTGTCGTTTATTATGCCCCTGATTGGTCCTAACGCCCCGTTTGTGAATGAGTGTCCCAAGGAAGCTTTTTACTCTACTTTATAACGGTATTCATGCTTTATACTCGCATTCTAAACTAGATTAGCCTTGTAGCTCTGCAGTGAAAAACGGACAATCACTACAGCTTGTTTGATCAAAAAAATTCATGCTCAATTTAGTCTATATTTTAATAAGACCTTTCAATATTAACAGCTGATTGTTTCATAGCGTGATGCCATCAAACTTGGGGAACACAATGTGTCCAGTGTGTGCTCATTTCTCTTGACAAAAGGCCCAGGGGAGCGTCTAATTCATAGTGCAAACTGAGGGTCAATTTGTGCTCCCATCTTTCAGCCAAAAGGATCCACAGACATTCATGCTGTGAAATTCTTCTGCTGCACTTTACTGAGCAGTGCTGTACAAGCATCTCATCCAATAAGCCTCATCTCCATTGATATTGCTGTGAGATAATCTTTTCTGTAGAGCTGCAGATATGACACAGAAGTGACGAGTTGGACATGGAGCAGCAGCAGTTTTGGAAAAGCGAAGGTTACAAAGTGGTAGAGTGGATTTGAGACCATTAGGCTAGGGCTGGATCTGTTTGTTGACAGTGCGAGGTGTGGAGGAGATGCTGAAAGGAGGATGTTTTGGATGTTTGTTGCTGGGAGAGTGAGGTCGCCAAGGTCCCAGAGGAGCTGGCTGCTGCTAATCCTCTTTTGGGAGTTATGATGCATTCATGCAGCTACACATCGCAACTCTATTTGGCTCTCGTATGCCCGTGCTCTTCTCACCATTAGCACCCAGTGATCTGATGCCAAAGAGCAATCACACAAGCATTGTATTACACTTCGCATATTCTCACTTGGTGCTATTCTCCTGCATTGAGGTAACATGTCCAAAATGTTTCTTTCATCATCACCCAATAACTCTTCTGTTAGCTCTGTGTTGAAGTATAGATATAGTGTTACTCCAAGTGGCTTTGGCTGTGAGCATATTGGAAATGGGTTTTGAATTGCTTTCAGGCTGACCACAGTAAATCAATGAAGCTACTTCATTCTTTTCCCCTGTCGGTTCATGTTTCAGCCATGAGCTCTTAGACCATCTGTGTGTATTGATCGGTCCAGATCTTTGGAATAGTTTTACTATCTGTCTGAAGAACATTGTTCTCATTTTGGCACAAACTTTGTCAGATGCATTTGTTTTCAATGGATACAACACAAGCGTAAACACAGTGTGCAATTTAAAACTAGGGATCCACAAGTCCAGCTTTTCAACGTCAATACTTTGATTGATGTCCATATAATATTTCTTATTTATCCCTAAGGGACAATTAAAGACACTGAGAGAAGCAGATTTACAAAAATAAGACGTTGCAATCAAATAAACATTGGAAATGGACCAATACCAGTGAAGAGACTTAAAAGAGCTTAAGAAAGAACTTATTACAAAGAGGGTCAGATTTAACAGTCATTTATCCTGCAACTAACGACAGAACAACTTTGAATGAGTAAAAGTTTAGGTTCTGGGTCAAACATTCAGTTGACAGTAGAATTATGAGCTCATCAATTCTGTGACCAGGCCTCTCGGAAACGGTTCCCTACATTGTTCTTTCGGGTTCCTTATTTTTCAAGTATAGTAACTTATAATATGAAATGAAAGGCCCAATGATTATGTCTCTATGTAGTCTCTATGACTTAACCAACACTATTCCATGTAACAGCGTTCGATATTCCCACTTTCTGTATCTGTGTATCCCTAATATACTTTGTCTTCAGAGATGCTCATGATGTAGTTGCTGCTGGGCAGATTTACATCATCCTTGCACATGTTAGCCCACGCTTTGCCATGTGTGTTTGTGTTTACTTAGGGAGGTTAATAGGGCTGATAGCGAGTTCATTTTTTTGGTTGATTTGAAGCCAGTGGGCGGAGCAGCCATATAAAGCCATGAATCAGCACTAGCTCCCAAACAGAAGAACGGAAACGTGAGTGAAGAGAGAGATACTGCAAGCAGGTACATGAAGATAATCTCACTCGGGGCCTGATTAACTCTAAACTCCTTCTAATTCCTTAATCCTACTCTCTGTATCCAGGAACCGTGGTTTCTGTATGTCCTATTAGTGTTTGACAAGGTTACACTATTTCAGGTGTCATTTTACTCCACTGGGATCGAGATGAGAACTCATAAATCGGCCCAAAACAAAGCACTATGAGAGAGTGTGGATTAAACACGGAGAGGATGAGGCAGCGCACATGTGCCATTGCGTGCGTGCGTAGCGCTTCTGTGTACAAAAATAGATGTGAGCTGTAAGTGCTAACTAGTAAGACCATGTATCCTGGGCACAAAAACTATTTTTACACCTCACCTTCTCCCAGAGTCCCGTGCTGGCTCATTGACCGTCCATCACTACACTGATATGCTCTTTAGTTTATAGCACCACTGACACGCTGGATTGGGAGCTAAATTTGTACTTAATGAGATCCCCATTTCAACAAAACGTTAATTTAAAATAACTCCACAATGCATTTGTTTGTTTTGCTTTGTAATAATGACATACTAATGGTTTGGGCTGGCCTTTGCTCAGCTGGCAGATAGCAGAGATGTTGGATGGAAACACAAAATGGAGGAGGCAGCAGACATAACCTCAGCTGGTCCATTAGGGGCATGTCTGTTTTCTGACAATCACAATTGAGATGACAGAGCATTAAACGGCCCAGCGGAGCCCATGGGCACTGAGGCATACCCGTGAGTGTGCGCTGACCTAGGGAACAGTCCTATGGGGGTCTGCGGGGGGAAGGGTACGCTGGATTAGTTCTCCAGAGTCGCACAGTTATTGGTCACTGGACACAAACAATAGGAGGGCTAAAGAGGATTTGGTTTGTGAGTGTACCCCTCGCCTTCCCCCCTCCCCATGACTGTCCCGCACGACTACAGGGAAGTGTGGAAGAGCTTCACCCTTTGGGACGGCGCTGTACATCTGGAAGATTGGCCTGTCTGAGTGTCTGTGGCCCCTCCCCCACCCACGACAGCCAGGAGACATGAACTACTTATGGAAGGGCACACGCAGCCATATTAGTCACCAATTAAATCAGGTCTCATATATGAGCAATGCTGCTACACAATAGAGGAGCTTTTTTAAAGTGATGCCACCGCATCTATCATGCCGTGCCTGGACTGTGTATTTTTTTTGATTATGTAAAAGGATTTGCAGCTCCTTTTTGTAATATATTGTTTTTAAATGTATTTTTATATTTGTTGTACCTCTGCATCTAGTTTTGTGCAAAATATAATATATAATATAATTTTTCGCCCTGAATCATTGATATTTGGGAGAATAAATTGGATGTCTGAAGTAAATAAACTGCATTTCAAAACATGTTTGTATAGAGTAGGATTAGTAATTTAATTTAAATTGAGGACAAAAAAAGAACCACTACTAGAAAGTAATATTCTGTAGAAAAATAGCGTTTTGCATTAATAGAGATTAGTATTAATCTCGGTTTTTTACAGGTCAAAGATATACAATTTATAATTAAATTGTTAACGATAAACTGTATTTATTTTATGTTGTTCTGAAAACTCATGAGTTCCTTCTGGGTTAAAACAAAGTTTCAAACATTAGTGGGAATCAATAGTTTGTAAAGAATTGTATCAATTGTGTTGGTTGTGACTGGATAATGGTTATAATGAAACTTGTGGTTCAGATAGTGATGCAGATGCTCTGCATTAAAGGAGCTATTCCCGTTTCTGCAAGGTTTAAATGTTTAGCACCGCCCTCAACTCGCTCACAGGCTTCTCATTTCCCCTACGCTCTCATCCCACGGAGCCATCTAGTTGTATTTGTGATCTATATGCAAACATTAGCATGAGCGCAACTTCTTGTAAGCTGTACAACATGAAATGGTACAAAAGCAATGCACTGCTAACAATATATATAACTGAAAGATTGCCGCTAGTTTCGCGTCCAAATGTAGTCCGAGCATAGATAATCCGAGGCAGTCCACGCCCGCAGGTCTCTCCCAGAGGATGCGATGTTAGCTAGCTATGTTAACCCAGGCTTGATTTCTTCTTTGATCATTTTTTCACTTAAGTTCCCTCTTCTCCTCCTCACTGTTGTGTCGTTTGGGCTGTTTTGCTGTGTCTGCAGTTACAGCAAGAGGAGTTATAGCCAATTCTGCTAACCTGCTACTGTGTTTAGCAGCGCTGTAGAGGCTAGAGGACGCAGCCTCGTTCTGTGAATGGAGTAGAGTGGGCGTCACGCTAAAGTCTCTACTCAGCACTTTTTGCGGCCTGAGTTCATACACAGCTGAATCAATGAGCTCAAGTTTTCAATTATATTACGGATTATAATAAAACTTGTATGTAGTAATAAGCATTTTTATAAACTCCTTAAAAAACGAAAAATTGGGTATAGCTTCTTAAACACTGTACCAGCTCCTGTGGGACTGGGTGCCTCAGATGACCTGTGAAGGTTTGGGCGTGTGCTGAGCAAAAAGGCATGCTGGGAAATGTTGATTCGAGCAGTGCTAATGGGCGGCTTGGGAGGAGAATGCCCCTTTTGTGTGCTTGGACTTTAATGAGTCTCTGATTGACAATGTGGTACTAGAAAGCTGCTGTCAGATGTCAGTGCAGCTATAGATACAGACTTCTATTGTTAATACTGGGGACAGACCAATTTGAGTTTTTGGAACCGATACCAATGCCAGATTTTTGGTCATTCTGCTCAACCAATTACCAGCTGATATGAAGTGATGTATGCATTAAAAAATGGAATTATTTGATTAGCCACACACAAAGCATATGTGGCATGTAAATAATTTCTAATTCTGAAGTTAGAAATGATTCAAACGGGTCACCCCATAAATACATTAAAATAAATTTATGATACGGTGAACTTGTTTATGGTAATTAATAGATGTGTGTGTGGATGTGTAGAGTCTGAGCTTTAGAATTATGTATAACACCTGTAGTTTGAGTTGTAGCTGCTGAAGAAGATGACATAGTCTGGGATCGCGTCTTTAATTCTGACAGAAGACATGCTTTATTGTCGATGGTAGAGACAGCACGATCACGAACACAGATACAATAGAATGCAAGTGTATTATACAGAGCGGAGGCATGGAGACCTCCAATCAGCAGCTGCCACGGTGTGCTTGTAGCTTGGCCTTCAGATAGACAAAACAAGGGAAAAGTACTGGCTTCTGCACATTGATAGAATGATGAGTTTAACTTTAACAAAAGTTGCTTCAAAGTGTTATGAAATCTCACATTCCCCCCTCTGGTCATACATTCACGTGTGACCATCAGGATCGATAAACAGCAACAAACATCATAACTCAATACTTCAAAAACTCATAAACTCGGTACTTCACTCGGTACTTCAAAAAACTCAGAACTCGGAATACTTCAAAAACTCATAGAACATGTTCAGATCTTTCATAAAACTTGTCAACAATCTTCAGTAAAATACCAAACTTCATCAGTCGATGGTGGTTCCAGATATTGCTTTGAAAACAGTCTCTCCCACTTCTCTGTTGATTCCTCAGGCTGCATTTGTGTCGAGCCATGAATTCTTCTGTGACGTGTCTTTCAATCACACGTTTCAGCTTTAGTGTCCAGATTCAGAAATCCAATTCAGTCCAAATTATGTCCAAATTCAGAAATCCAATTGTTCCAAATCATGTCCAAATTGTGTAATCCAATGGTTCCAAATGGTGTCCATGCAAAAAAGGACGATGGTCTTGTCCATGTCTCAGCAGCTCACAGCAGGCCTGTATGGAATCAGGGGCTGTGCAGATTGTCCAAGTGCTGATCCAGATGCATTGTTTCTCTTGAGGTTTTTCAGTTTTGGCTTAAAAAAAAAACACTTTTTGTGTAAAAAAAAAAGTCTTCTGTTCTCTAGATGTTACAGACAAGGCCCGCATCCTCCACCACCTGAAGAGGATGACATAGTCTGGGATCGCGTCTTTCATTCAGACAGAAGACATGTTTTATTGTCAATGGTAGAGACAGCACGAACAAAGCACACGATCAAAGATACAACAGAATGCAAGTGTATTATACAGAGCGGAGGCATGGAGACCTCCAATCAGCAGCTTCCACGGTGTGCATGTAGCTTGGCCTTCAGATAGACAAAACAAGGGAAAAGTACTGGCTTCTGCACATTGATAGAATGATGAGTTTAACTTTAACAAAAGTTGTTTCAAAGTGTTATGAAATCTCACATTCCCCCCTCTGGTCATACATTCACGTGTGACCATCAGGATCGATAAACAGCAACATAACATCATAACTCAATACTTCAAAAATTCATAAACTCGGTACTTCACTCGGTACTTCAAAAAACTCAGAACTCGGAATACTTCAAAAACTCATAAAACATGTTCAGATCTTTCATAAAACTTGTCAACAATCTTCAGTAAAATACCAAACTTCATCAGTCGATGGTGGTTCTCACACTGCAACACCCTATGATTAAAAATAACTGCAAAATCTTGGCTGATAACAGATGTATCACGGCTAGTTAGTGCATCCTCAGTTTTTTTTGTTTATGTGGTTATTGCATAACCAAATGGTTTAGTTTCTTCCAGACTGCCCTGCCATGCAATACCAATTTAATTATATAAGTTGGGAATGGAATCACCACCAAATCCTACATAATTCTTTAAATGCATGTTCTCTCATTGAAGGCGTGCAGAGCGTGTGGCAGCAAACCAAAGAGTGCTTCCACTTTTGTGATGAATAGACAAAAAAACACATCCCTGGTATGGCGGCATGGTGTCTGAGAGGTGGCTGTGGCTACAGTAGTGGTTTATCATCACTGTGTACGGAGTGAATTAATAATGAAATGTGAAGCGTCTTTGAGTGTCCTGAAAAGCGCTATATAAAACCAATTTATTATTATTATTATTATGTGCACCAAGTGCACTTTATAGTAATAATCGTAATGACGTTACTTTTATCTCCTATCTTAGAAAAATCTATACTTTAGAGATGTTTAGAAATGTTTTATTATGCCTTGTTCTGGGACATGGGCCCTAGTGGTTCTTTCTGGTGGAACGTCCATCACTTTGATTTGACGAAGTCATGACCCAGATCTTTGATGGGTGACCATTGAAATCTCTATAAACTGCAATCATTTTTGCAATCTTTTTTTTTTTTAATTCTGATAAACCAGTTCTCTGATATGCATTTGGTGTGTGAGGGAAGGACTGGCAGTGGACAGAACGGCTAATGAAGCAGATTGGCAACCTTGCTTATCTCAACCTGTCCCAGGCACATATGGTTCTGGTGAATGAATATAATATAAACATATTTGCGTGGCTAATTTAATTTAATTTGGTTTGCCCCACCAGAAAGTGATTTGTAAAATGTTGTGAACAAATTAACCACAATATAATCACTTTATGTTAATAGAGTGTTCAGCACTTTGAATTGCCTTGTTTATGAATTGTGCTATATAAATAAACTTGCCTTGCCTAGAGAACATGTACATGAATGTGAACTTTTTTAGATATAGGAACTAAAAGCTATTTTTATCATGCTGTGATTGAGAGTGTAATAAGATATGGTATACGTCTATGTGGTTTGGGAATGTAACTGTTTAAACAGAAACAGAACTCTACAGATTAGTGCACATAGCACTTAAAGTAGCAGTATGTAATGTTTGCATGTCAAGTCATCATTAAATGGCCCCATATTTCAAAAGGCGTTATTAAATCATGCTCTTTTCGAATTCATCTTTAACTGATCACAGTAGTTCAGCCGAGATATTTGATAATAAAAATTAGTTTTACGACCCGTAAAAGTTGTTACTGTTGTACTACCCTCCGCCGTTTCGCCAATCAGGAAGTGTCATGCAAGTCTGTGATCGGGTTGCCAGAACTCCGCGCAGCTCACTAATCTCAGAGGTAAAATAACATGTGGCCGCAGAACTAAAAAAGGTCATATTATGACTCTCAAATCATTAATGACAAAACAAAGACTAAAACGAGGATTTATATGGGGACGCCTTTGAATAATTGAGACAGCTGATAAAAGTTTACGTGTGATGCTAAATTTGCTGCTTTGACTCCGTTCTTCAGAGCAGTCTTTATCGCGTAAATCGGTTGTCTAGTGGTTAAAACTGTGCGCTCACGAAGTAGTAACCCGGGTTCGATTCCGGGTATAGTCATTTTGTATTTAATTGCATGTTATCACATTCTATGACAGATTGCTCTAAAAACTGTAAAAGATGAAGTTCAAGACGTATTTTTGCAGATAATAGCTTAATTGTAAAAAGAATCATTTAAGACCACATGTACCCAATTAAAATAATGAGACAGACAAACAACTGATAAAATAATTCCCGGTGTTTGCTGCTGGATTTGGTGTGTATCTGGCAACCTGAGTCAGGGAGAGTGGGAGAGGACTACAAAATATTGACTGACTGCAGTACCACTTTTGTCCAGATTTTTACATATTGTTCCTTTAAGGTTATGGAAATTAGAATGCATCCATCTTTGCAACAGATTTTTGAGGTATCTGATCACCTCAGGCCCCTCTCATGTCCTCTGCTCTCAGTATGAGCTCCTCCCATCAGGCCGCCGCTGCAGAGAACCGACTAAAAATAAGAAAAGATGCCTCAACCGGTATAAGAACTCGTTCCTACCCATATCTGTGAACCTCCTGAATGCAGGCCATCGAGCAGAGCGGTGTCTGTGTTACTGTGTTGTGTTTTATTTTTATATTTATGTGTATTTTCAATGTAGCAGCCTGTGAGTCCAAGACAAATTTTCTTGAATCTTGAAATCATGTAAATAGTGGGCTGTTGATACATTTTTTACATTTTTTACATTCATCGACAATTCATCCTTTTTTGATGAATTGTCTTTCATAGACTTACTGGTCGAAAGTGTTTTAGAAATTCTTGTATTTCTCGGGAATGCAAACTACTAATCGATTTATCAAAAGAATAATCAGCCGACTAATCGATTTATTCAAATAATTGTTCATTACAGCCTTAATAAATAAATTAATATATAAAGTCAGTCATAAGCAATTCCAGACTCCTGTTGCATAGATCTGAAATACTGCTTCTCCATATTTAGTTTGGTTCCATTTGTTTTTTGTTCATATTACTAGTTGAGGGATCGCTGATTTGTGATTTTCATGGCAAGTACATTTAGGTATTTTATTGTAGTTCCTGGTTCGGGCTGTAAAATTCTGCATGTTTTGAGGTACCCGTGAGTGAGTGAATGGTGTTTATTGGGGGCTTTGATGCGCCAGTGTGTTTGGCGTCTCGCTTCCGTCATCACGGTGTGGAGAGAATGGAATGATATCTGAACATTGTAAACTGCTTTAGGTGACCTTGGTCTGTAAAATAAACATTACTGACTTACTCACCAGAATTTGTTTATTCGGTTTTGTTTTCTTGGCCAATGGTTCATGAATTCTATTAAACTGCATAGTTGTCATCATTTATGAGGCCCAACTGCCCATCAGTTTTAATCAGTGTTAATATGAGCTCACCCTGAAACTCCAGACTCCCGAACATTTGTGAACGGTAGCATCATTGTGTTCAACTTTTGCACCTGGTGATTAAGTGATTAAATGGGTTTTGTATTGATCATAATCATTTTACAATATTATACAACAATGATATAGTATTGTATAGTTGATGTTACACTTAGTTGAATTATATTGATGATCACATATTCTGATTTAATAATTTTTCCATGGTGCTCGGTGAATGTGAGAAGGTGGCAGGGCAAACTTAATGATACAATTTTGTACTGACTTCACCAATTCACTATTGTCTGGGCTAGTGCCATGATATATGAAGGTAAAGAAGAATCTGAGCATCTCCTCCCTTCAGAAGTATGTAAAAATAGAACAAAGATTGTGGAGGCAGAGAGTGAGCACACTGGTCAGCGCTAAATCAGGGCTGATGCCACTTCAGACCGTGCCGCTGCGGCGTAATCCTCCTTGCCAGTGGCACTGACAGCGTTTATATAGGCTAATGTTGTCAGGGCGGTGTCACAATATTACATGTAACTGAAGCAACAGAAAAGTGAAGAGCACAAACAAAGGAGGAAGCCAGTACGCAGATGCAGACCCACAGTAAGACCAATTAAATGGCACCCATGGAGATTGAAATCCCACAAGATTATAAACCCATTGTGCAATATCTTGATAATTATCTGCCAGTTTGAACATTTATGCATTTATTTATTCATACGGTAATTTATTATTTTGGGTGTTTCTGTCTTCATCGTCGTCATCATCATCTAGAATTCATTAAATATGAATCAGACTGTTCATACCCAATTTTAAAGCTCCCAAATCCTGTCCCAACTGGATTCGTGCTGATGACACAAAGAAAATGTTCAGATAAATCTGTTGGCGAAGCAGAATTCCCTCCTAATGTGTCTCGGTTGCAAGTACATGATCAAAATTGTGAAATTTTTTTTCAATATTATCACGAAGATAAACATTAAAGCTAAACTATAAAGTGCAGACCTCCGGAAACAGATGCAGTTTCCTTAAAACATCTTCCAATATCCAATAACTGGTTCCATATGCCATATCCAAGGTTTACTGTATATTCTTTGACAATCTGTCCTCAAACCTTGATGCAAACAGGCCTAGGGTTGTCAGCAACAAAAGGAATGTGAGTAGTGGACTAGTTAGTGGGCGAACTAAAACTATGTGTCTAACCCAAAAAACAACAATTTACACGACAACAAAGATGGAATATGATTTATTCATGGATGATCCTGGTTGATGATACTCGCTGTAAGTTTTATATGCCTAAAAAAAAAAATCAATCACCTTTAATTTTCTCTATTTAGTCAGCTCTAAATTTGACACAATCATCAATGATGGAATCAACCTTTAATTTATAGAGCGCTTTACGAAGCATGTAAAGCGCTCTATAATACATACAATACACAGTAGATTTTCAGTCTCGATTTGAAAAGGTGAGCCTGTAACCGTGCTCACTGTGCAGATCAGGGGCAGCATTTTCCAGAGTTGGGCCAGTGACAGAGAAATCCCGGTTACCCTCGTGTTTAGGTCTGGCTCTGGGCACTTCCCACAGGAGCTGATTAGTGGACTGAAAAAATCTGCTAGGGTTTCAGGCAGACAACGATTCGGGCAAATCAAGAGACACAAGCGTTAGGTAATTTCTTGCTCCAAAATTGTATCTTCTCTCAATATCGTGGACCCAACATCCTGTTTTTTATGTCATGGATGTATTGTCTTGTTACATCCATAGCACACAGCCCCATTCTCGGTGGACTCACTACCACTGTTAGTTTTGCGTACACCGGTACACTGTCATGGGTTGTCGCTCAGTTTGACCTTTCTTCACCTCTGTCTCTTCCAGTTGCTGCCATGACTACAGAGGCCAGTGCGCTGAGTGAAGCAGACACAGAGGGGAAGCAGGCGGCCAGTCCCACCGACCCGGAACCAGAGAACAAGCAGAACCCAGGCCCAGAGGAGGGTGAGACGTCCGCAGCCAAGGCCCAAGATCCGGTCCCTGAGGCTGGGGAGGCTGCAGTCACCCCTGAAGAAGAGCAGCTGAAACCACGCACAAGGACTTCAGCAGGAAAAGGCCTGTCAAAGCTTTTCTCCAACTTCCTCAAGCGGAGATCGCAGTGTTCGGAGGGAGAGGGCTTCGAGGTGGAGAAAGCCAAGGAAGAGAAGGCAGACAAAGAGGAGAAAACTGAGAAAGTTGAGGAAAAACCGGAAGAAGAGAAGTGCGACAAGGAGGCGAAATCACAAGAGGCTGCAGCCGAAGTGAAACCGCAAAAGGAGGAAAAGGTAGAACCCTCGGAAGACAAGAAGGAGGAAACTGAGAAGAAAGGCAGCAAGAAAAAGAAAAAAGAAGTCAAGAAAAAGGGTGACGATAAAGCCAAGAAAGGGGAAGTAAAAAAATCTGATGAAAAGGTAAAAACAGAAGAGGCAAAAGATAAGAAACCAGATGAAAAGGTAAAGGAAGAGGTGAAAGATAAAAAAGCAGAAGAAAAAGTAAAAAAGGAGGAGGCAAAAGATCCCAAATTAGACGAAACGGGGAAAAAGGAAGATGTTAAAGAGGATGAAAAAGTAAAAACGGAGGATTCCAAAGTTAAAAAAGAGGAGGAACAATTGAAAACTGACAAGGAAGAAGCCAAGGAAGAACCAACTGCTGAGAAATCTGAGGAAAAAGCTGAACCAGAAGCCGAAGCTCCTGCGAAAGAGGACGCCAAAAAGGCGGATGTCAAGAAGGAGGTGAAAATCGATAAAAAAGAAGCAAAGAAAAAGGAAAAGGAAGAAAGGGAACGAAAGAAGGAGGAGGAGAAAGCCAAGAAACGGGAGGAGGAGAAGGCGAGGGAAGCCGAGAAGGCCAAGAAGAAGGAGCAGGAGAAGAAAAAGAAGGAGGAGGAGAGGGCGAAGGAGGCGAAAAAGAAAGAGGATAAAAAGAAGGAAGAAAAGGTGAAAGAGGAAAAATCTGAAGAGAAAAAAAAAGAGGAGGAAAAGCCAAAAGAGGATGCGAAGAAGAGTGAAGTGGACAAGGTAAAGAAGGAACCAGAGGAGAAACTAGTGGACGAAACTGTGAAGGAAGACGCGTCAACAGAATCAGTGAAGGAGGAATCGCCCAAGGAATCGCCCAAGGAATCGCCCAAGGAATCGCCCAAGGAATCGCCCAAGGAATCGCCCAAGGAATCGCCCAAGGAATCGCCCAAGGAATCGTCCAAGGAATCGTCCAAGGAATCGTCCAAGGAATCTGCAAATAAAGACAACACAGCAAAAGACTCTACAAAGAAAGAAGAGACGTCTAAAAAGGTGAAGAAGCCGGATCAGAAACCGGACAAACCAAAGAAAGAGGAGGAAAAAGCCAAGAAAAAAGACAAAGGGAAGAAGGGTAAAAAGGCGGCGGTCATAGAGAAGGTCAAAGCGCCCATCGCAGACCCGGAACCGGAACTCAAAACGGAACAAGACGTGGAGGCGGCGGCGGACCAGCGATCGGTCGGAAGTGCAGAGGTGAGATGTGCAGACAAAAGAAAATACACACTAAAACAACTGTACTACAACATTCTCTTACACTCAGAGCGCGTTCACATTCTTCGGCTGGTTCACTTTAACTGGGCCAAATCAGGTTCAATTGGGGCAGTTTTTTTCACTTTTCAAAAATCTTTTTACAATCTTTGTCTTACATTGAAGAGTAAACTCCTAGCTCAGTAACCGTTTGTGCCACACTCCATCCTGATGTTTATATTTTTATATTGTCTTGAGCCTTACAAGGATTGACCAATCAGGTGCCTTGATTCACGGGGGAAACTCCAGCTTGCCTTATCAACCATCTTAGCAACACATCTGTCCCTGTAACAGCATGAAGCTAACACAGTCGGAAAAAATGCCCATATAAGGAAATTGACCGTTAGGAACTGGATGTCAGATGTAGATTGAATAAGAGCATTTTGTATAAAAATATGAGCACTGGTTTATTAGAAGTTAGTAAGTAAATGATGATCACCTAACCTTTCCTCAATGTACATATTCTTTTGTTTAGCAAAATCAAGAGGAAATCAAAGAAGATCCAGAAGTAAAGAAGGAGCCAGAGGCAGAGGAAGTGAAAGAGGACGAAAAGAACGAAACCTCCACAAAATCTGAAGACAAAACATCAAAGGGAGAGAAGAAGACCAAATCCGAGGCCAAGAAAGAGAAGAAAACAGAAGACACAAAAGCCCCCAAAGGCAAACAGAAAACAATGCAGTGCAAAGTCACGCTCCTGGATGACGCTCTGTTTGAGTGTGAGCTGGATGTAAGTGCGATCACCCATTACCCTGTGCTTAATACAATGCCACAAAAATTGGGTTACGTAAAAATGCATATAGTTACAATGAGACCACAACATCCTGAGAGCTTATTGGCTCATTTTCTTTTGTGGTGTGATAGTTTAGGATCTTATCCAAAAGTGTTAGTCCTCGAGCTACAAATGGGAAGAATTTGCTCAAGAAGGGGTGAAACTTAAATTTTATCGTACTAAAATAGACCTAGCTGTTGCAATTTGTAAGGTTTTGTCAACTCTTAATTATTCATGTTAATGAAATTGTATTTTTGAGTTTTTAACCATGTTACAATATAGTTTTCTCACCAAAAAAAAGCCTAGAATTGTTTATAGATCTATCCATGATTATAACTATGGAACTTGTGGCTGAACTACTGCCGCACAATTACTGTATTGTTCTCAAACTATGACACCTCGTAAACAGAGCGGTTTTCTGACATGAGAAACAAAAGGGTTTCAAGAACTGATATCAAATGTGAGTTATTTCTCCAGAGTGTAGTGTTCCACTTCTACCACTGGGCAGATGTGTTTGTTATGCGTTATGGTTTTTATCTATGCATTATACCCCTGCTTATCCATAACATTGTTCTATAACAATGTTTTATCTCAATCTAAACATTACATATGAACCGTGTATTTAATAAAGAGCTACAGGGGCATAGATAATCATGTTATAGAAAACAAAATTGGATTAGGCCCCTTTTTAAGGAACAATATGAATATAAATAATGCATAATGTTTCATCTTTAACATATTTGTGTGTGCAGAAACATGCCAAAGCTCTGGAGCTATTCACTAAAGTGTGTGACCACCTCAATCTATTGGAAAAGGATTACTTTGGCCTTGCGCACTGGGAATCTTCATCTAGTAAGGTAAAGGACACCACACCTGGCCTTCACTACGTTAGTGGGATCGTCATGAAATGAATCTGAGTCTGAATCTCTGAAGCCTTTTTCTTTTTTGTTTAGCTGATATATATGTTGAAGCCGATACTGAACTCTGCAATCACATTAATTAAGAGCTACCTTTCCTTATACAAAACATGTCAGATTATGGCTGTTTTTTGTGGGGTTAAGATAATTATTGCATTTTGTCTTTGATTTTCAAAAATTAGGCCGACAAATTATACAATGATATGGCAAATATCAGTCAATACGGATATATATCACCCATCCGTATTTATGTTAAGTGGTCGCTAACATTTTTGTTGAACTGTCATATTCTTGTTCCAATCTTATGGGCAATATGTAACGTCTAAAATCGTTATCTTTGGGGATTTTATCGGTAGAAACAGACGGTTCAATCTGCAGTTTTCAATGGGGGCTCAAAACTTTATACATCTCAGACAAAAACCCTGAACATAAATAGAACCTTAGGGGACGGAATGTATCCTGATCAATGTCTAAATTAACTTTCTTTGCTTTAGACGTGGGTGGACCTCACAAAAGAGCTCCGAAAACAGGCCACTGGTGGCATCTATGAGTTTACATTCAACGTGAAATTCTACCCGCCGGACCCAGCTCAGCTCACGGAGGATCTGACCCGGTAAGTGCTGCTCTGTCCTCCTTGTTCACATGGGAGGAGGGGGAATCTGAGAACTGCTTATTCTAAATCCAAGTAAACTCAGGAACAACTATTGGAGGGTCTCAGTCCCATGTTTGCCTCATGTAACTACAGAAAATATTTCTACAGGGACAAGACTGGCAGAATAATTCAATAATATTGGATGAGAAAAGCCCAAGCTAAGATTGGACATGCTTTTGGATATGTACTTGTATTTATATGATGATGAATGCTACTTATCATTTTATTTCAGAGATGACATATTTTGTTTGTCCCAAATGTGAATGTGTGTCCACAATCAGACCACAACATGCTGAAAGTAAAGGATATGCTGTTTATCTACAGTAATTTAATTAAAGTGTGTTTTTTGAGTGCGAGAGACATTTTTAATAGCAATTTCAGCTCCAACGTTTCATCACTAAGCTTAAAATACTAGACTTCTTAATTGAGATGATATGTTGAAAATACCAAATGATGCAAAACAAATGGTAAAAGGTACAAACGTAGTCTGGACTATCTTTGCATCATTTACAAACACCTGGTTTCATACCAGGCAAAAGTGCCACGTTTGTCTTATGTCCATAACAACAGCTGCACTGATGAGTATTCATTCCACATGAGACGATGCTCCAGACATTTGTTAGTTCGAGTATTAGTGGCACCAAATTAAAAATAGTGGCATAAAAAGACAGGATTTTACTAAAACCGTGAGACTGATGGTTGTGTGTTGTGCAGGTACTGTCTCTGTCTGCAGCTGAGGAAGGACATCCTGCGTGGAATCCTGCCCTGCTCCTTTGTCACGCTGTCTTTACTGGGCTCCTACACGGCTCAGTCTGAGCTCGGAGAGTACGACCCCGAGGTGCATGGGACGGACTACGTCAAGGACCTGAACCTGGCTCCAGGACAGACCAAGGAGCTGGAAGACAAGGTCATCGAGCTGCACCGCACATACAGGTGAGGGCGTCACTATACTTAATGTTTGAAGTCCATTTCACACTAATGAACAGACTCTGTATCACCTTTCCACACATATACAAGTTTTTATAGTTTTTATAATGATGCAGATCGGAATCCCCATAAAACGGCAAAGAAAAGACAAAGATTGACTTTAAAACATTGTTAAGGAGGAACTCTGGTCAAGCTCTCGTTTGTGGTGATGGCTGATGGTGATTTATCAGGATGAAAATCATTCCTTCTTTTTTATCAGTTTGGAATTGGTTTTATGTAATCGAGAATACGTCACAGGTTTGAAGACACATCCTTGATTAATCTTGAAACATAAGGTTTTTAACCTGAATGAAAAACAAAATATACAATACAAATACAAATTGTGAGGGTGAATTCTGCACATATTCTGCATGCATTGTTCTTTATCCCAGAATCATGTTTCTCAAAAGTGCCATGATCCTTTTGTTGTTACTGTCACATTCTCATCTAAATATAACTCCATTTCAGGTCAATGAGTCCAGCACAAGCAGACTTGTTGTATTTAGAAAACGCCAAGAAACTCGCCATGTATGGAGTGGACCTTCACCAAGCAAAGGTAGCCTTTCATTTGGAGGTTTTTATTTGTGTTTTTATATTTAGTCACACACATTATATAATCTCATCCATTTGAAACAGAATCACATTGCTCCTATGGTAATGAAAGTGTCTTCCCCCTGGTGGCTTTACTCTGCTATTGCATTTATCCTTTTCATGTTGGGGACCTAGAATATGACCTTTCGACCAAGTTACAGATGATTTCACCTTATCATTCACTCACTCAAAGCTTTAAAAACTTTTCATGCATGTACATTCTCGAACCACCGCCACAGCAACATTCTGTGTGATTTTTCTGACTTCTTTCCTCGTTTTATTTTCTGAATCTGTGATGATTTTGCAGCGTTTTTTCAATCAGCTTTAAAAATCAGCTAGTTTCTCACTGTGGTCTATACGGCGTCTGGGATGGGGAAGTGCTCAGCTTTCTCGTTTTAAATCAATTCTGAGCTTTCACTTGTACTAAATGTATAATATGGAGCTATGTGTGCAATAGACTGTCATAGCATTTTGCAGATAGAAGCATGTGGTGAGAGCAGACAACTCAGTGCAGCATGACCAATTCAAATGTCCCTTTTTTGTGTCTCGTTTTAGGATCTGGAAGGCATCGACATCACACTTGGAGTTTGTGCCGGTGGACTCATGGTTTACAAAGACAAGCTCAGGATTAACAGATTCCCGTGGCCCAAAGTGCTCAAGATCTCTTACAAACGAAGCAGCTTCTTCATCAAGATCAGGGCATCAGAGGTACAGCAACTTTGCTCATTTAAAGATGTTGTTCTATATAATATATTTTGTTTGTCCTGGCAGAGACGTGTAAAAGTAAAATCTGGCCCCAATATGCTGCCTTATTGTGACAGAGGCCAAAAATACCTGCATATGAAATTGAGGAATTAGTTAGATGGATGTTAATACATTGTTTATTTTATATAGTGTACTATAGTGTAGTCCGACAATAGTTTTTATTTTTTCTTCTAATATTTATATAATAATGTCCCTTTGTCTTGTTTTCTTGCAGCAAGAACAGTACGAGAGCACCATCGGCTTCAAACTGCCAAACTACAAAGCCTCAAAGAAACTGTGGAAAGTCTGTGTGGAGCATCACACCTTCTTCAGGTAAAGCTCCTTCTTTCTGTGGTTCACATCCAGGTATTCAGACCTGTGGTTAAGATAATTGGCTTAGCTATGACTGTACTGTTTGTTGTGTTGTGTTCACGCAGTAAAAATAAATTAAACCCTTGTGTTCTTTCCTCAGAGTTTCGACTGTGGAGCCTCCGTCCTCTCGGCGCTTCCTCGTGTTGGGCTCAAAGTTCCGTTACAGTGGACGCACTCAGACTCAGTCGCGTCAGGCCAGCTCCATGATCGACCGACCAGCACCTCGCTTCACTCGCTCTGCCAGCAAGAGGCTTTCCCGCAACCTGGATGGAGGTATGTGCTGCCTGCGGATACAAGTGACTCTTCCTTTAGAAAGCACAAAGCTTCATTTTTGAAACTCTGCTCATCAGCCAGGTGTGAGGTTGATGACTGGTTCGAATTTCTGCAGACCACCAGGGTCCAGTGTCCTGGACCCTCAGGTACTGAGGCTGTGTGGAGCTTTAAAGCAGACTGACAAACTTACACCATGTGCCACTTTGTTTGGTCTTATAACAGTCGTTGCTGAGCTGTTTGTCTTCCTTGGCTTCAATGCTTGAGCTTTTTGTTTGTTTGCAACATAAACCCTACATCATCTTTTGAATGTGGACTAAGGTCTCACATGGCTGTTGTTTTAACGTTGTGCTTGCTGTTTAACGTGTTTATGAAGTTGTAGTTTCGGGCAGTCTTTGTCCTGCTGATGCTTCCCATGTGAAGTTGAACATGAGGCTTTGGAAAACTGCTGATGCTTTACATCGCTCTGCTTGTGTGTGTTGAACTAACACTCACTATGTTGCTATAACATCCATTCATTAGTCTGGTAAGGATGCTCTAACCACTGTGTAGGCTTCCCTGTTTCAGCGGGCTTTTTGCATAATGTCTTGATGACTTGATTTGTCCACAGTCACAGAGCAGTGTGCTCAGACTGACCTTGAACTTGAAGTCAGTTGGCCGTGGCCTGAGCTGCTGCAGACAGACCCCGTGAAGGATGAGTGGTCTGTTCTGCTCCATCGACACCCTCCTTTTCCTGTCACACCAGCCTTTGCTGTAGTTAAGCAATCAGGTATTCTCAAAGGCTCTTTTTATTGTAGCATCTGGAGGAAATTGTATTTAATTGGTAACTAAATCTTTTATGTGAATTTGCTAGTGGAACTAAACTCATCTAAGATGAGCTCTCTAGAAAGACTGTTTCAACCTGTGCCAAAACAAGCAGACGACTGGTTCTTGTACTTTGATCGCAGTAGTGTGTTGAGAGGAGGAAGTTTTTTGTGTAAGTTTGTGGAAGCACATTTTAGTTCATTGCACAAAGCACTTCATAATCTCCTCCCCACAACTTCTCTTCTAGCCCTGCTCCAGCAGAGGGAAAAGTTATCTGTAGAAGTGAGCTCTGAGGAGGTCACTGAAACCATGCAAGAAACCATGACCTTTGTGGGCTCTTTGGGGGAAGTTAGTGTTTTAGAAAGACGCCTCAAAGAAGTTCGAGATTTAGAGGATAGACTCCAACTAGTGGACGAGCTTCAGGAAAGGCTCCAGGAGGTCATCGAGGAGGAGCTGGGAAAGGAAGAGGTGGCTCGGCTTAAGGAGGAGCAGCAAGCATTAGACATACAAGTCCAAACTTTTAGGAGAACATCAGAGAGCGGGGGCAAGGATGATTTGGAAGATGAAATAAAGAGGGTATTTCTCAAAGGGCTGCTGTCTGAGGAAGAGGAGGCTACACCGCAGCAGAATCTCCCAGAGAATATAGATCAGAGCCAAGTCATGGGTGATTTGAGAGAGAAACTGGGAGAAATAGAAAAGCAGTGGAGCGAGGAAGTGGAGAAGGGACAGGGCCTCTCCGATGTTGGCACCACTGCTGTCGTGACATATCAGGTGCAGACGAGGACAAAGAAAAGGGTAACAATAGTGGAAGAAGTAACTGAAATAATAGATGTGCCAAGAGGGAAAACGGAGACCAAATCCATATGGGAAAGAACTGAAGTTTTAGCATCAAGGACGAGCAGGAGTGTGCCACCGGTCTGCTTTGAAGATAAAGATGTGTGGTTCAAACTGTTTGATCGTCTTCCTTATGCAGCCGTTTACAGGCCAGGTACAGTATGGCATTGCTTTAAAGCTGGGGTACCTAACTTTATTTCTTTCTCTTTCACTGTAGCCATGGTCTGAGGGACACAGGGCGCATGTTATATTGTAAAGGCTGAAACTAGATACATCTGGACTGTATGTGATCTTTACTGAAAAATGTCATTACAAATTACATCACGCTTGTGGTGCCAGAATATTCAAGTCTGTGACACATTTAGCTCCGGAGCAGTGATTACAGATGCAACCCCCCCTGCTGGGGTTTTGCTAGAAACTCTCCAAACCCGTGTAAATTCTAACAATGTAAGAAATAATTGTATGAATAATGTAATCGTTGGTTATCGGGTACCCCAGCTTTGACCAACTCTATTCTCATAATATCTCTCATACATTTTAAAACATGTGCATTGTTTTTTGCGAGTAGTGGGCGTCTCTGTGGAAAACGTGCAAACCTATGCAGATAATGTCAGATCAAAGCCATTTATTTTGGAGACCGAGGACGCTGTATCTGAAAAGCTGAAATCTGGAGCCCTGAAGAGGCTCGAACCAACACCTCCAGCTCCAGTGCCCCTGGTTCTGAGAGCTGACGACTGGTTTCTCTTGTTTGACATTGTTCCCAGAGTTGTGCCACGTAAACAGCCAGGTACAAACTGCATCAATCAATAGCAAACCATTTTTAATACTGCTTTGTTTTAAGCATGGATGTTTTCTTTGTATTAGCTTCTACTGTGGTTGAGATGGAAGAAAGAGAGGTTATCATGACTGAACTTCCGGGACTTAAAACTATTGAAAAAGTCAACGATAGCAAAGTCACTGTTCGAAACGAAGCAGTGGTGGAGAGGATGGAAGACGACTGGTTTCTCTTGTTTGATGTTGTTCCTCGAGTGTTGCTACGTAAACAGCCAGGTACACGCAATAGTTTTATTGCTCAAACTACTTTTGCTTTGCTCACAAGAGGTCTTTCAAAACCTCTGCCTTTGCAATCAATCCGTGATGTATCATGGATTGATATTTGAAGATGGCATTGTTTAAACCATGGGTGTTTTCCTTTATTAGCTCCTATTATATTTGAGATAAAAGAGCGAGAAGTTTTTGCTGAAGTCCCAGAAGATACACTGATTGAAAAAGTAGTTCAAAGTGCTAAAATGACAGTTCAAACCAAAGCAGCGGTGAAGAGGACAGAAGACGAGTGGTTTGTTCTGTTTGATCAGTCTCCTGAAGTAAAGCGAGGCACGAAAACAGGTATTTCCCGTCTGCAAACTTTGCTTTAATTGTTCCATTTGTAAAAACTTTAACTGCACCATCTTATTGTTGATCAGTAGCTACAATAGACATGCCTGGTGACGACAAGGAAAAGACAGCTACTTCTTTGACAATGGTGTATTCAGAGATGGTTGTGGAGAGGATCGTAATAGTGAAGAAGGAAGTGTCTCAGATCAAAGCCCGTGCACCAGCCTCACAAAGAGAGGACGACTGGTTTCTTTTGCTTGATGTCGCTGCCAAAGCATCTCCTTACAGACCACCAGGTAGAGCTTGTTGCAATGCGCTCTTGGTATACTGTCTTATAGGGGTCGACCGATTATCGGCTGGTGTTGTTATCATCACTGAATCTGGAGTTTTACCCTTTATTATCATGAATCACATTTTTTGTCTCGTCCAATCTACTGGTCAAAACAACAATGAAAAACCGTAACTAAACACATATGTATTTGTCTACAGTGCTACACGAAGCACTGTCTGATTAGTCTTGTTAAGTTTGGTTTGTTTGGTTAAAAAATAAGTTGAACAATAGGGCTTTTCATGTGGATAAAATCACATCGAATTCCCTAAAGTTTCAGGATTACAATTCACTTTTATTTGGATTAGATAACCTAGCCTAAATAAAGAGTGCAAAAAGAAGAAAAGCACTCTGCCCTGCATACGAACTTTGCGACAACACTACGATGTAGGCCTGGTGCCGGAAATATGGCGCTGTGGCAAGAGCTTGGGTGTGTGCTATCCTGATGCACACTGGGGTAGTCTTGCACAGCTTTTCCTTTTACTGCAAATGGCGAATACATTCTTGAATCTTTAAATGAAAAAAAATAAATAATAGGTGACTTGAAGAAACCTGTGGGAACCGTGCTTCAACATTTTCACTTTTAATTAATCTCAGCTCTATATATTGATTATTGGCCTCGGTGACTACTAATTATCTGTATCTGCCCTGAAATAACCATATCGGTCAACCCTGAATTGGCCACTCGTTCTAAATAATCCTACTGTCTTTCTCAGTGTTAGCTGCGGCATCTTATGGAAAGGTTTATGTTGAAGAAGCAGTTTCAATGACGCAGATGAAAAAGATTTCTGTCAAAGAGATCCAAGTGGAGAAAAGAGTCCAAAAAGAGAGGATTCCTCCTACTGTCAGACAAATGGCAGACGATTGGTTTGTCCTGTTCTTTTCTGAACCAAAACAAACTCCATCTAAACCGTCTGTTAAACCAACAGGTACAGTTATGTCGCGTTTTCAGGTTTCAAGCACAAATGCAGTACTGTGTTAAGTTATTTGATATAAAATGTCACATCATTTGGAGTTTTGGAAAGAAATATCAGTGATCAATGTGTAACAGATATTAGACTGGAGTGACATTTATGTCATTGGAACCTAAAGTGGAACAATTACAACTATATAATCATCCCATCTTTTGAAATAGCGCTCAATGTTGCTTAAAACAGGAATCTAAAACACATGGATTAGAAGGAATAATCATGGGTTTTGGGCATTAATTACTTCCTGATTTGAATTTTTGTGAGAAGCTTTACTCATTCAAAAGATATGGGGTCGGTGTAATCCCTCAATTGTCCAGGAGGAATTCAAACCGGCAAAGACGTTTCAAAAGTGATTATCTGGACACACAAGTTTCAACTGAAATGGGACTTTTGAGGCTTCTGAGAACAATCTGGAATGACTGGTCTAAGTAGCTCGATGTACTTTATACTGTAGTGAGCTGTGGTCCACGCCTGCCCTAAATATAGATATTTTTAATGTTTGCATTTGGAATGAGGCTTATTTTTTAAAACAATATTTTATGAGAAGAATAGAATAGAATAAATGGTATCATTATTGATTGTTAAGTTTAAAGCCTATTTCTGAGTCTCAACAAAAATCTTCAAAGATGGGAGGATTGACTTAGCGATGGAGGGATGTTGCCGTGATAGCAGTTTCCCTTTAATACAAACCTTCACAGTGCTGCATTTATGACCTGTAACATTAGACATGTTTATAGATCTCATACACACACTGACCAGTGATCTGTGGTTTCACTAGTGGTTCCTGCTGCTTTGATTATTCCGAAGCCTAAAGTTGAAGTTAAAGTGATAAAACCAAGACTGTCTCAGCCGCGTCCACAGAGAGAAGACGTTTGGTTTGTGTTGTTTGAGCCCAGGTCAAAGTCGATCCTCCCGACAGGTACAAACGCATAATGCTCTTTCATTACAACACTCAACACTTTTTATATTATACAACTATTTATTTAGATTTTGTGGGGATACAAATGCAATCTTTTTAGAATTCCATACAGTGGCTTGCAAATTGATCTGTTGCAGAAGTTATGTTTCCCACTACAATTTTTTTTATTTTGGATTATATAAGACCACAACAAAATTACAGAAAATTGTGATGTGAAACCCCCTTTGGCTTTGATTTAGGTCTAGACCTTCTATGTTTAGGGGTCATACTTTTGCAAGCCACTGTAGACGGGAAAACACAGAGTAATGAACAGAAGGGATAATGTATAATATACAATTTATTATAGGCCTTGTAAATTATATATTATGTTGTGCCAAAATGTTTACAATGGCCACAGAATGGAAACACAAACCAAAGTGTAATGCAGGAGGTGGATTTTGTTGACTACAGTCCAATTCCACAAACTATTTATTATAATTAATGATGAATTGAACGAAGACAGAGACTTCAACGCACATCTGCACTTTCCTATTGTTTGTGTGTGCTTTTATTCATGCAGATCTGTGTAAAACTGTATCCCACAGCAGATATCCCTTTGGGAACGATAAAGTAATCTTATCTCATCAATTATGGAAGATTAGCGTTCTATAGACTTTCTTTTATAAATGCTTTATTGCTTTACACAATAGTCACTGACAATATATGATTATGGTCAATAGTGCTTCCAGTTAAACCTCTGCCGGATGTGAGAGCCACATTCGCTCAAGTAAAATCCACTGAGACGAGAGCACAGGAGCTGATGATTGTTGCGGACAAAAGACGAGACGTGACAAGTTTGTCCGGGAAGAGACCTCGGCCAATCAGAGCGCGAGAGCGCGAGGACGATTGGTTTGTGCTTTTTGACATAATCCGTTGCGTGGCTGTTGTCAAGCCAAAAGGTATTGGCAAGTGAATTTCTACTTTTTACCCTGTTAAAACTGTGTGTGATTGGAAATGCTCCTTTTGTGTTAGCTGCTGTGAGGGCTTCTGTTGTGCCAACATCCAAACCTCTTTATGACTATGTGAAGCCAGCTGTGACAGTCAGGAGAAGAACAACAACAGAATCGAGAAAGATCAATGATGACTGGTTTGTTCTACTGGATGTTGCACATAAAACAAAAGGTAGATTTTATAACGTAATTAGGGATGGGACAATATAGTCTTTATTAAATCAGTTTTTATTGAAAATTCTCATCTGGGGCCTCATTGATAAATCTTGCGTACTTACAAACAGGTAGTGTATGTCGCATTCGCTATCAGCCCTGATGTTTGTCCCCATGCTGCTATGGATGCTCAAATAATTTTTAACTGCATAGAGTTCCCTGCCTATAATGTACAGTGCCTTGCAAAAGTATTCGGCCCCCTTGAACCTTTCAACATTTCGCCACATTTCAGGCTTCAAACATAAAGATATAAAAATTAGATTTTTTGTCAAGAATCAACAACAAGTGGGACACAATCGTGAAGTGGAACGAAATTTATTGGATAATTTAAACTTTTTTAACAAATAAAAAACTGAAAAGTGGGGCGTGCAATATTATTCGGCCCCCTTGCACTAATACTTTGTAGCGCCACCTTTTGCTGCAATTACAGCTGCAAGTCGCTTGGGGTATGTCTCTATCAGTTTTGCACATCGAGAGACTGGAATTCTTGCCCATTCTTCCTTGCAAAACAGCTCGAGCTCTGTGAGGTTGGATGGAGAGCGTTTGTGAACAGCAGTCTTCAGCTCTTTCCACAGATTCTCGATTGGATTCAGGTCTGGACTTTGACTTGGCCATTCTAACACCTGGATACGTCTATTTGTGAACCATTCCATTGTAGATTTGGCTTTATGTTTTGGATCATTGTCCTGTTGGAAGATAAATCTCCGTCCCAGTCTCAGGTCTTTTGCAGACTCCAACAGGTTTTCTTCCAGAATGGTCCTGTATTTGGCTCCATCCATCTTCCCATCAATTTTAGCCATCTTCCCTGTCCCTGCTGAAGATAAGCAGGCCCAACCCATGATGCTGCCACCACCATGTTTGACAGTGGGGATGGTGTGTTCAGGGTGATGAGCTGTGTTGCTTTTACGCCAAACATATCGTTTTGCATTGTGGCCAAAAAGTTCAATTTTGGTTTCATCTGACCAGAGCACCTTCTTCCACATGTTTGGTGTGTCTCCCAGGTGACTTGTGGCAAACTTTAAACGAGACTTTTTATGGATATCTTTGAGAAATGGCTTTCTTCTTGCCACTCTTCCATAAAGGCCAGATTTGTGCAGTGCACAACTGATTGTTGTCCTATGGACAGACTCTCCCACCTCAGCTGTTGTTATCTGCAGTTCATCCAGAGTGATCATGGGCCTCTTGGCTGCATCTCTGATCAGACTTCTCCTTGTTTGAGATGAAAGTTTGGAGGGACGGCCGGGTCTGGGTAGATTTGCAGTGGTCTGATACTCCTTCCATTTCAATATAATTGCTTGCACAGTGCTCCTTGAGATGTTTAAAGCTTGGGAAATCTATTTGTATCCAAATCCGGCTTTAAACTTCTCCACAACAGTATCTCGGACC
>OZ035829.1:27493169-27715669 GCA_964034765.1 Knipowitschia caucasica | reverse complement strand
TCCGACACCACGCCAGCATCAGTGAACTCAAGAGGAACTTCATGGAGGCCCTACCCGAGTCACGGCCCAGTGAGTGGGACAAGCGCCTGTCCACACACTCCCCTTTCCGCACGCTGGGGGTCAACGGAGCTGATGGGGTAAGTCTCACACCTGTCCTCACTTTGTTTAGTTTAGTCCAAATCTTCTGATAAATATTCGAATAAAGATGTCAGGTTGTAATTCCAATCCTTCTTAGCCTCTATGATGCAATACTTGAGCCATAATTGCATTACACTGCAATGATGATGTGTGTGCATGTACAAAGCATAAGGTTCTGCTGAGCATGACGCAGGATGCATCTGGACCTGAGCAGACTGCAGTCTGTGTGGGACCCTCAGATGTGTCTGATGAACACTTCCACGTTGCATGACTGAACTGAACCAAACTGGGCGAAACCAAACTAGACCGAATCAGACTTGACTGGACCAGAACAGACCAGCTGCTGCATGACATTCAGGACATTTGGACTTGTGCATGTTCACACTCCGCATCCTTCTGCTTCCTCTGCTCCTCCTCCCTCTGCTCCTCCTGTTCTTCTGCATTTCCTCTTGGGATTAACAATAAACAGACAAGACTTCTAAGCAGAACTTTAATCATCGGAATGGACCGTTAGTAAGATGACGGCCTTGAAGCAGTCACTCAGAGTCTTGTTGTAGCTTTATGTTGATCCTACAGTATTTCTACTACGCCTAAAGAAAACATCCAACACCTGTGGATGAACTGTCTCTTCACGACAGCTCATCGCAGACTGCATGTTAAAATGCATGTCTAAAAACCCTCTCCGTGCTTTGTACAGCCACTACCCACTCTTTTGATATTAGCCATGCTCAAAGCTGTTGATGATGACGTTCACTGTGGGCCATTTCAATAGTCGTCCCTGTCATCTCTCTCCCGCCTCAGTTTGTCACCCGCCTCCCCCGCGGCCCCCTGCTCGACTTCTACTCCAAACGCTGAGGGGCCAGAGCCGCCGAGACCCCACTAAGGTGTGCGCCGGCCGGGACCACCTCACCTTCTTCTACCCATCTTCTGTCGCATAATCACCTCCACTCATCCTCTGCTCACCTCCAGAAGCTGCCTTTTGGATTGACTTTCACCAAGCTTCCCTTCTTCTCTGCTTCTTCTCTCCTCCTTCTTACCACAAAGACTCTTGGACTGAATCACACTGTGTACTGAACTTTTCTGACTTGTCTCTCCTTGTTTTTTTCTACACGATTTGTCAATTCTGATTCGTAAATCGTAGCCCATGTTTTCCTAATGGTTTCTGCCGTCTTTATAATATTGTGACAGTGTTACAGTGACTTCAGGCAGCTTCTTATATTCGTACTGTTGCATGACAATCAATCAATGACCAAATTTTATAGTAATGCTTACGACATGCTTTTTTAAAAGGTTCTGCCATTGTCATTTGGTCAAAATTCCATTATCTCTTACATTTACATTGCATCTTTACATAAATGTGAATTGGTAAACCCTGTTCTAATGTGATCCTATAGATTTGTCTGTATACACCAGTAGATCCGCATCAAAGGCAGTTGTGTTGTGACTAGGGATGGGACACGTCCATGGTATGACTGTAATTTATCATGTGCTCCTTCCAAATAAAATAAATATATATTGCCCCATTGTCACTTCCAGATAATTACTAAAACCGTTTCTTAAAAAAAACAAAAAAAACAAAGAATCAAGGCTCATGAAGTTATAATCATGGTTTAGTGAGTGCTCACCTCACAATTCAATTGTTGGAACAAACTGGAATTTGGAACAAAATTTGAGGATAGCAACGAACCAGCAACCAGAGAGCCAATCAATAGCAGCGCCTGATTGGTCAGTTGTTAGGGCTCATATCTGGATCTCATACAAATACCTCAATAAAAAACAGCAGCATCATAGAGAACGCTAAACCACAGATTTGAAGTCCAAAATAGTGAGTGTGACAAAATCGTACGTAAGAGTTCACTTTTCAATGTAAGTGAATGGGAACAAACGCATCGTCCATTCGTCAGTCCATGATCAATATTAAAATAAGCCTTTGATGGGTTAGGTGCAATAAAACAATCCAAAAAGAAATCCTGATGTTTTAATGTAATCAAAAATATCCTTTGTGGGTTGTTAGTTTTTCGCCTTCCCACTATCTGTGAAATACAAGAGCTGATCTCAGAAGTCCATCCAGGGCGTTTCAATACTACGACTTTTCAACATTGCAGTGCACCTTCATACCGACGTTGGTCCCATCCCTGGCCATGACTGTATTGTGTCTTGTTTTTAGTGTGTGAGCGATAGCCTTCAGTGCAGTGAGTCTCATGCCAACTCCACACACGTGGAAAGTGCGTTAAGCTTCTCTGAAACGCCCAGTCCCGCTCCGGCCCGCACGCCTCGCACCGAGCCGCAGGAGTTGCCGGAAGTGTATGACCGAGACGTGGTTGTAGTGTTTGAATCCTCTCTGCTGCCTGTGGTGGAGGTGGAAGCGGCCCGCCGGCCAAGCCTCCCTCACTGGTCGCACTGTGAGGATATAGACACTGCCCAAACGAAGGAGCGCCAGGAGGCGCAGCCAGCCGAGGGCCACAGCTCTGGGACTGTCTCTTATTTCACGAGCACGGGTCCCAAGGTCGTGCGCTGTTGCCAGGTAGTCGCCGGTTCTCCTTGTGATCCTTCTCTCTTTGGTGACCCTTCGATAATCATGGATTCCGCTCTTGAACACACCTTTACAGCAGTTCTTTGGTTTAGGAACAGTTCCGTTGGATGCTGCACAGGTGTGGGCAAAACATTGGTGATGGGTAACTCCTTTCTTTCCCTTACACCAGGCATGTCTGATCTATGGCCCTGGCCAGACCCATGTAGGCCCAAATACAAACAGTGAATGCATTTGACTGAAAGTACAAAGAACTGCCACCATCAAAACCTCTATGTTTTGGTTATAAGCCAGATACAATATGTGCTTGCAATCCAGAGATGAAGTCCCTCATTCTCCAGAACGTGTTAAAACGTACATCCGGGGTATTATTTATGAAGCAGACATACGTACACACATTTTACACCAGTCATTATACCCCATGAAGTAATCTATCAAAAGAAAAAGATTAGAATTTGTCACTGCATTGTCCCAGTCAAATATACATAAATAAATAAGGGATTAAAATCTGTCCATTCTGAGAAACTAAAAATTAGGTTTTCTGAGGCACCAAAAGGCTGGACTGTAAAACTAATTAATTTTATTAATCTGACTTTTAAGATGTGACAAATGTTCCAAACCAGGCATGAGTTTCTTTTCTGGCTACATGTCTCAGGGCTTCTCTACTGTTATTTAGTTGTGCAAACACAGGGCAGTCCACAAAGAACGGCGAGTTTCCAAAAAGGCATAACTTTTATAACATTTGAGACATCAGTACAATACTACTATGGTTTTGGTGGTAATAGAAGTAGTATTTGGTGGCTTTTTGATTAAGATGGACTTGGGATGAATTGAATCTAGACTTTGCCGTCCAGTCCATCCACAACAGTTCAGACAGAAAAAAACCTTTGGATGGGAGTTTGTCATGAATCTATCCAACCTAAGCTGCGTAAGTTGTTCCATAGATCTAATAATATTGAAGCTACCTTTGCGCCCATGGATTTAAAAAAAACAAAAAACAATTGGACACCTCTGCCTTACTCAAACTTTTCCTTTCACCTGCTTTTCTACAAACCCAAAAGCTCAATTACACTCTATCCTTCCCTGATCTATCTGCTGATAAACTAACGCTCTGAATTTCGGGGGTGACATCTCTAAATTTCTGGTGGAACGTTGGTTTCTCACATTGATCAGAGGGAGCGGCTCGCACGGTGTGATCAGAGTTTGCCGAGCGGTCTGGTAAACGGCCACTCCATGCTCCGTCCACAGCCCCCTCTGGTGCAGACGCAGACAGTCACCATCACAGCCGAGTCCTCCCTGACCACGGGCATCTCCACCACGGACGTCCCAATCGTGCCGACCCATCCCGTCACCTATGGGTCTTCAAAGGTAGGGGCTCCAGCTCAGCTTCAGCTCAGCCCACAGGCCACATGAAGGCAGCATTGAAGTGTATTCAGGCCAGGGCTCTGACAGCAGAAAGAAGAATGCACATTGTCGCCGTAGTAACGCTCTGTGATGTCTGTGGGTCTGCAGGTGGACGGCACGGACGAGGAGAAGGACGGGTCGTCTGAGTCCAGCTCCAAAACGGTGATGTCAGAAAGTACCAGCGGCACCACGGTCACCACCACCACCACGCACATCTCCAAGGTTTGAGAGACAGAACCGTTACCTTCATGTTGTAGGATTTGACTTGCCACTTGCCAAACTCCAAAGTTCGGCAAGCCATTTTTGAAAAAACATTTGTCAAATAAAGTGTCCAAATGTTTTCCCAAATCATTATTAAACCGGCCATAGTAATCTCCTGACCACTATCATAAATATGTGGTTGTGAAAAGAGAAATCAACTTCCCTCAGTAACGATAATGAATGTAGAGTAAGTGCAGTAGTCGTGTTGAGGACTGCGCTTCAATATATACTTGCCTTTTGGAACTTTTCCCGCCATGTTCTGTTTTGCCGCCATATTAGTGTGTAATGAGGCAAATTGTTTTTTTAAGCATGAAACACCAGCATGATTTGGATATAAAATGATTGCACTTTTCTGCGATATCGATATTGCACTCACAATAAACTGAATCTGAATCTTATTGCGCTATCAATATTTCTCCATGTGCACAGCATTATACAACATTTTATTACATAGTTCTTCTTTTGTGCTTTCAAAGTTGGGTACCCCAGCTTTAATCTACAATTTGCCTCATATCGAAGAAATCCTTTTGGGGTTTTTTTCATTCTTTTTCCATCGTTTCATTTTGCAATTCTCTTTTCTTTTGCAATTTTGTGAACTCCTCCGAGGCATATGCCGAGATTGTGTCTTGTACAAAACCAAATCTCCTTTTCCGGCGTCTGTAGGTCGTGAAAAGCGGATCCTCAGAGACACGCGTCGAGAAGCGAATCGTCATCACCGCAGACTCTGACGTGGAACCAGAGAAGGTGTGTGCGTCGTTTTTAAACAGAACAATAGAAATCCTTTGTACGTTCACTTTAAATACATATTTTATTTGTTTAATTTGCTCCACAGGGGAAAGGATCCGGAGCGTCCGCTTTGTAACTCGCTCACTTCTCTCACCTTCTCGACTCACATATCACCCATCTCCCATCAATATTGTTGTAGACAATTAGAGGTTTTTTTGTTATTAGCATATTTATAATAGAAGACATTTTTATCTGTTTTCCTAATCCAGCAACTTTTCAGTTTGAGTGTCATTTTATGTTTTTACAGCATTTTACTCTAGTCGTTTTTACACACGCTTTTGAAAACGCAGTCATATCCTTTAGTAGCTTTAGACCACTTTATTCACAATCATTCCCCCGGCGGAAAAAAACGGGGGATTTGTGTTGTTTACATGTCTGATAGTTTTAGTTTTTTTGGAAAATGCATTTTTAAGTGACATACCTCGTGAAACACAATGTGAACAAAAGTCTATTCTGTGCCCACACGCGGGCTTTGTTCCAGCTCAGGTACAAAAAGCAGATTCCACTCGTTTCACCCCCGACCAGCCACGAACCGGCCGCGTACTCACTATTGTAAAGTTTAAATTAAAAATTGTTCTATTTTGAAATATTCTTCTATTTTATAGGATTAATGCTTTTATAGTGTTTGTACAAATTGAGGTTTTTAAGTTATACAGAACGTATCATTTTCATCATGAATTGTGGGTTACTGTTGTATAAGTATAATTTGGGATCTTTTCTTTTTTTACATTGTGTGGTTTTGAAATAGTCTTGTTTGCTGTTGTAAACCTGCGCTCACATATCGCACTGTTGTGTCCCTCTGTTTCATGTCAAATATTTTCACTATCTCAGGTTTTGTTACAGACCTTCTCACGATTGTATGACACATGTTCTGCCCTAGGGCTGCACGACTTTGGCACAAATATCTATTGGTGATTTTTCAGACATTTTTATTTTCCTTGGAGCGATGTGGCCGCTGTATTGGACTCTTGTGGGGATGTGGGAGCAGCGTCTACAGTCAAAGCTCTGGATGTACACCTCAGTCTAGGTTCCTACCCTCACCTCAAGAGGCAGGCACATGGGTTGCCCTCCAGAAGCTTGGTGTAGAAGCGACCCACGGGGAGACCACAGGACATGCTAAAGGGACTACGCCTTCCCCGGTTTAGCACGAGGAAGTTTGCGTTTGCGTACGTCTGGGCATCTCTGCTCAGATTTCCACAAATGTAGAAGAGGCAAGAATTTGGGATTTCAGATTGATGTTTTAAAAGTATTTAGTTCAAAATTACAATGCAAACAAGTCCATGAGAAGTTGATGGATTGAAAAGGACAGAAGAATCTTGTGAAGTTCTGGACATTTGGTTGAAATAGATAATTGTGATGAATCCTGCAGCCCTAATAGGTCCCTCTTTGCTCTAAATGTGCTTTTAACTGACACAATGCACATTCAAAGTGAAGAGTTTGTGTGTGTGGCTTTTCCTAGAAACACATTTTTGGAGTGAATAAATGTCATGTGTTTTTCAGCATCAGCGACACGTTTGAAGGACACCGTGTTGAACGTGTTTAAGCCTTGTTCCACCACTGACGTAGCTCACGTGTCACTTGCTGGTTTTTCTGTACATATATCTGCAGCTGTAGACGACAACGCTTCCAAACATCAATCATTTGTAATAGCATGTTAGCACATTTTTACTCCCCAGATTAAGCCATTGGTATTGTAGCGACTTGAGCATTGAGCAGTAGTTTCCACTTGAAATTTTAGACTTTGAGATAATATTGTTGGGTTGTGATTTATCCCTGTCTTTTTATGAAGGAAAATAAAAGGTGCTCTTGGCATTTACCTGAACTTCTTTATTTCTGAAGATATGTGGTGTATAAATAATGTCCACAGGCTAAATCCAAACCAGGGGGGGACAGATCTGCTTTGTCCTTTGAATTAGACCTTTTCTTTGGCTTTTCAGCAACAGGTTTGGTCGAGAAAATGTTTACCTTTACAATTATCTTGTTGCATTTTTAGGTCAAATGTAATGCTACACGGGTCAATTAAAGAGGAAGAACAAGGAGGTACAAAAAGAGGTATTTATTTCCCAGCAGATCAACTAAAAACCATTGATTATGTCATAGTTTTTGTCCTAGTTATTCCCATGTTTGAACATTTCCATACTTAGTTTTTTTTACAATTTTGGGTAAACAAACTACTAACAAAAAAACTAGAAAATGTACTGACTTTAGTCCGTCTGAATCATCTACTTTTGCCATCTTTGAAGGACTAAACAGAATTGGCTTGACAATAGAAGATTATGAAATCCAAAGGAATAAACAGTTATTGGACCAAAATTCACAGGAATAAGGCAAACTAAGAATAAGTAAATGACTTGAATGTTCCGGTTCTGGTTACCCTGCCGTTGTAGCGTATTCAAACAGACACATGGTCGAACTGTACAGAATTTATTATAATACAGTCTACTCATTAGTTTCAACAACAAAACTTTGTGCTCAGAGAAACAGTGACATCTAGCGGGTGCTTTTGACGGGACTCTTAAAACTGGAGGCGGCCTGCAGCTGCAGCTGGTAGGCCATGGGGTGGATCTTAAAACCGTAAAGTCTGGAAGAGGAGAATACAGGATTAGTAAACATGCAGTCATTTCAGAAAGTTCTTTTAACTCTAACTTGTAACTCATTTGTAAATATCATCACCAAACACAAAGTACTTCACCACATGTTTAGTAAAGGTAAAACAATGACCGCTGCAAAATATTTCAAACATGAGCTTGAAAATTTACATTGGAATTTGTTGTTAAATCTTTGGATAATGGGGTAAGATGACGAGAGGGACCAACACTCCCTTAGAAAGCAGAATTCTAACATTGGGATCTTATTAAAGACCTGTAAACAATATAATTTGACTGAGAAATTCCTAAAACTAATGTGGAGGCAGAAAATGGTTTTGTCTATATATTATCTTGTAAATATTCAACACAGAACATGGTGCAAAGAATTGATTAGGAGCATTCAGACAGAAGGGATGGGGGTTTGTGCCAGCAGCTCCTGACATTAGCGTGGGTGAAGCTAAAAACAACTCCAGTTCTGTCTTTACATGTTTAGACTGAGTGGTCACCTGGGCACAAACTGGTTGGCGGGTCTCTTGGGCCGGTACTCGGGGTGCACCATGTACAGCATGTGGGGGAAGCCTGTGCCGAAGTAGGCTCCGTCTGTGTGGTGGTGTTTGGACGACTTGGGTGTGTACACGTCCATGCACTTGGGACAGTAAAGCTTCACCATGGCTTCTCCGGGAATGTCTGACAGTCCTGAGGTCGAGAAGGAGGAAAAGAGCTCACTTTTATTACATTGTGACGCAGGCGTGTGCACAACGAAGACGAAGATGATGACGGCCATGTTGTAAAAATGATAGCTATTTTTATACTAGTTAGCAGAATAACCCACTTTATAGATGCTATTTGTTTAGAATATACATGAGCAATCTGGTTTTGGGTGAGCTCTATATTTTTCAAACACTTTTTTATAAATTAAATTGTGCTAATAGAAGATAAGTCTATAAGCAAAATATGTCTTATATGCTAATTATCTACATTATTACCTCCACCAGGGGGCAATGTTACCACCAAGATTTAATAGTCTAAGTCAGTGTCTCCCAAAGTGGGGTCCGCGGCCCCCTGGTGGGCCGCGAGGGTACTGCAAGGGGGCCGCGGGAGGTCATAAAAAAAAAAAAAATAATATAATTATTTAATGTTAAATTTATAATGTTGTGTTTGTAATATTAAAATATTTGTGTTCATTATTTGACTTGAATAATCCACTGTAATCATTTTTGTATTACAATGTTTGTAGCAGAGGCTATTTCCTCAAAATAAAATAACCAGAAGAGCCTATTCTTAATGTTGTCTTCTTGGTTATTATTTTGGGGGGCCACGCAGACCCGTCAGATTTTTAAGGGGGCCTCGGTGTTACTGAGTTTGGGAATGGCTGGTCTAAGTAAATTCAAACCAGTTTTGGGCCAATTTTTATGACAGTAAAGTAATACGACATGGAACAAATCTGATCCAAAAGTGAACCAGATAGCCGTCTGGATTCAGGATTTTGGTTTAAATGGAATTATTTGTAGAGATACGCTCTCTAAGGGTGATTTTCTAGTACTTCCATATTCAGTCTTGTCTATCTTGCTCTGTGGAACATGGTCATATCAAATCCAAGGGGATAATAAAATATGACCTGTATGCTGCATATACACACATGAAAAAGGACAACTTGGTCAAAAGCTGTGAAATCCGACTGGATGACTGAAGGTGTGGAGCAAACAAATATGAAACATACCAATAGGTAGCATGGTTTGGTTTTCACAATAGACTCTCGGGCAATGTCCAAAATCTCCCTGTTGATACTTTTCCAACTGGAGAATATGGGAAGAATAAAAGATAAGATGCATTAGAATAAAAGAACAAACCAAAGTGTTGTGTTATTGGCGTACCATTTGTGCGATGCCTCTGTTGGTGAGGATGTACCGTGCATGTATGAGGCCATAAAGCATTTCTGCCGCCTGCTCGATCAGGTCGCTCTGGTTTGGGTTGTCTTCTAGCTCCTCATCTGTGCAGTAAGGAAAATAATGTTAATGCAAAGATTATTTTTAATTTTTTATGTCCCAATAACAAGTACAGCTGCACAAAGCAATTAAAAGGGAACAGAGGACATGAAGTGATATTTCCACCTTGTTGTGATCTCGTTATCACAATGCAAATAAATAGTATGTTTTTGTCAATGATGCCAACAATGTGGCATTAAGATATGAAGTCTGACCTGGTTCTAAGTCCAGGATCATGTCCAGCGCTTGTCGATAGTGTGGGACCTGCTCATTCAAGCCGGTCAGGTTAAACTTGTCCTGAATGTAGTCTTCATCCACCTATCGAGGACAGACCAAGTTTATAGTTAGTTATTATAGGCTAGACACAAGTACAAATGATTACATTACACCTTTCATTTGTGTGTTACATTTAAACAGGTAGCTTTGTGTTTACATGTGAAGCTGCAGCCCACAAGTCTCTGCTGCAGTTTGTTTCATGTGGTGCTGAGTATGCCATTAAAACTAAAATGTTATTTCAAGTAGAACATTATTCTATTCTAATTATTCGTGGGACTGACAATTTAGATCAAATTGTCAGTCAACTAATTATTTAAGATCAATTGCAGGTTTACACAAAACCGCTAAAAATGGATGAGATTTGATTTTAAATGTATGTTTTGTTAGTACAGTTTTTATCAGATAATTATTTGAAGCATTCGCCAGGCCCCCTTTTAGTTGCCTAATCGATGGACAAGGTAAATATTTGGTCACAGTCAAGAATTTATTTGGTCGACTAATTATCTACTACATGAAACACACTCATGTCAAAAATACAGGTAATATGCGTTTAAGGATGCTTTGTGGAAAATAAAAACATGTTTATCGTTTAGTTTATAGACTATTAGTAAAAAACTATCAATACATGATTTACATTTTCCACCAAACAAACAGAATAACCAGGATAATGATGTAGTGCGGTTGGATATGTAGATGCAGGAGATGGAACCCACCTCGCAGAAGAACTCGTTCCCCCTCAGACCACAGAACCAGGAGATCCAGGACACCTCCTCTGAGCTGCTCATCCTGACGCACAGCAAACACACACCATCTTTAATCTCAGTCTCGCTGCAGCACAGGCCTCATGCACATTATTTAGTAGCGTGTGTGCAAACATTTGGCTGCTGTACTTTGTCACGTCAATAAGCAGGACTTGCACCTCCACAGACTTGACTCGGACTTATCCCGAGGGAAGGCCTGATCGTATGACTATAATATTATACAGTGATAACAAAACTGGTCTATCTCCGGGAATTAAGTCTTGAAACATGGTATACATTTTTTATGAACTCAAAAAAGCACCAACAACTAATCAAAGAGGAGTAATAACATAATAACAGAGTCAGCAGGCTGGACTACTATATGCTAATGCTAACATGCTAACGTGCCGAACCAGTCCGTGTAACGTAGAACTTCCTTTTATATACGAACTAAAGGCTTCTCCTAAACGTAACAAATTTACATCGTACAGCACCCAACAGCGACACATTGTTACCTTAAATGGGGAAATCAGGTCATATATCAAGTTAGTGGTAGTTTCTCTTCCTGATCCAGGCAATGAGCAGCGGCGCTTCTTTCCGGCCACTTCCGGATTCTCTTCAAAATAATATTTGTTTATTTTATTAATTTGTATTAATTGTGGAGTAATATTATCATCTCTATAGTCTATTCTAGTTGCTTTAACCAAAAAGGTAAGATTATTCTATTATATACTCATATTATGATATTAATGTGACATCACAGACAGACCCCAGATGGTGAGAACCAGGGACTTTGTGTCCTGCAGACACAAAGTGTGGATGCTCCCCAGGGGACCGTCCTCGCGTCGTTCCTCTTCACTCTCCACACTGCGGACAACATGGACGGTTGTGTCCTACAAAAGTTCTCTGCCATCATCAGACTCATCACAGAGGACTAACACAGGATTCTTTGTGGACTGGTGTCAGCGGAACCACCTCCTCATCAACGCGGGGAAGACTAAGGAGATGGTGGGAAGGGATATTGAGAGAGTGGACTCTCACAAGTACCTGGGTGTTCATCTGAACCACTAACTGGACTGGACTCATAATACAGACGCCCTCTTTGGACCAGAGCCGCCTCTACCTCCTGAGGAGGCTCAGGTCTTTTGGAGTGCAGGGGCCACTCCTGAAGACCTTCTATGACTCTGTGGTGACATCAGCCATCTTTTACGGTGTGGTCTGCTGGTGCAACAGCATCACAGAGAGGGACAGGAAGAAGCTGGACAAGGTCATCAGGAAGTCCAGCTCAGTCCTGGGCTGTTCCCAGATCCATGGCTGTTCCCTGGACACAGTGTAGCAGGTGGGGGACAGGAGGGTCCTGGACAAACTAACATCTATGCTGGACCAGCTGCAGGACACTCTTTCTGCTCTGGAGAGCAGTTTCAATGACAGACTTATTCACCTTAGCTGTGTGGCGAGATTCCACAAGTCTTTCCTTCCTGCTGCTGTCAGACTGTACAAAGAGAACTGCTGAGCCTGTACATGTCATTCATTTGTATATAAGCAAATACTGCAATCATGTGCAATACTGCAACTTCAGAATGTCTACTATATGTCACTTTATCTACTGCCCTTTATGTATTTGCACTATATATCTGTAAATGTCCCTAATGGGCTATATGCACGGGGAGGCGTGACGTCATTTCCTGTTAACACAGATCAGCCCGTTCACTTCCTGCCTATGCTATCCTATGGCTTTTAGGTGGGTTTTAGTGACGTTTTTTAGTAATTAGATTGATACATTCAGCTGTGAGACTGACCCAAAAGTGTCGCTGTGCCTTCTCTCTGAGGTAGAGCGTTATAAAAACACAATGACAGCACAATCAAAGAGCACTGCTTTGTCCCAAAAATTCCCAGTATCCTCACAGTTTAATTCCCGTTTGAGCATTATGTGGGAAACTCGTGTAAACTACTGCTGAACTCCAGTCAAACTCAAGCCGTTTCCCGCGAACAGGAAGTGAAGTGGGATAGTAGCTAAAACGGGGAAGTGGTGCGTGCATTGAGCCCATAGCTCTCATTTTGCCTCGATAATACTGCCATCTATTGGTGAAACTGAACGATGCTAATTAGGCCCTAGCCTTAGGCCCAAGCCCCGAACGGGATAAGGGTCGATTGCTTTTACAATGCTGAATGCAAGGGGTGGCGGTGACGCGTCCGTCACTCACCACAACGTGACGGTTGCGTGCGTAACCTCAAACGCTTTAAAATGATGTATCACGTGCCATTGAAACCAATATTCTTTTTGCTCGAGACGCTGAAAAAAAATTCCTTGGTTTCTTTATTTTTTCTTTTGCACTTTGAGCCTTAATTTGAACCCCTGAACATGCACGAAAAGTTGTTGAATTTTGCCCAAAAATTTGATATTTTGGTGTTTATTTTTATGGGACTCAAAAAATGCTCAAGTTTGTCGTAGAGCCGTGAAATTCAGTACACATGTTCCTCTAGTCAAGACATGAAAAAAAATATTATTATTGCCCCGCCCTCTGACAAACAGGAAGCCCATACATTTCACTGCAGTTCAGGACCTCAGACACAAAGTCCCTGGTTCTCACAAACTGGGGTCTGTCTGTGAGGTAGTCCAGGATCCACTCAGACAGGTTGTAGTCAACCCCAGCTGTCTCCAGCTTGTCCCTGAGAAGCCGCGGCTGGATGGTTTCGAAGGCGCTGGAGAAATCAAAGAAGAGGGTTTCTCCAGGTGGGACAGCGAGCAGTGGATCGACTCCGATGCTCGGCCAGTACACGAACTGCAGTGGGTCCATTGTTGGGCTCAGAGTGGAGCGGAGATGCCCCAAGACCAGTCTCTCCAATGTCTTCATGCAGTGGGATGTAAAGTCTGAAGTTGCTGAGGTCTTTGACCTCGGCTGCTGGTGACATATTGTCAAGAAAGTAGCCTGTGAGTCACCAGTTGACGTTTTGGGCAGAGAGCTGGTGTTCCTCTATTTTTCCCTTCTTGATCAATAAGTTGACAGTGGCTCCACAAGACCTGCAGGTGGAAACTAAAAAGTAAGGATTAAACAATACTGTCAATAATTTAAGTTAGGGCCCGACTTGTAATCTTACTGGATGCTCCAGACACACCTTTTTAGACTAGCTTTTGATTAGTTTTTATTATTTTTATTAAAACATTTTACATATTCTATTTATGTCTTAAAGAAACTTAGTTAATGTTTAACTTTTTATTGTATGTTATAGTATCCCTAGGGGTTCCTCTGGAGGAGCCCTCTGCACTGGGAGCAGTGGTCTCCTGTGGCTTTGGGGGCCTGGCTCTGGGGGCCTGGCTCTGGGACCTGGTGGAGGTCTGCAGCCTCCTCTGAGTCCTGTGTGGGTCCCTTGTGGCTGCTGATGACTTCTTCAGCTGGTTCCTCATAAACCTAGCCTTATATATTTTACTGGTTGCATCTATGGTTTAAATATAACATTTTGCTGAAATAAGATTTGGTCTGAGATTACTGCTACAGGCTTCAAACTAAACAATAACACACACAACTGAGACGACTACTGACATGTGTGAGAAAATGCTACTGTAGATAGATAGATACTTTATTGATCCCCGTAGGAGAAATTCAGGTGTTGTGTCAAATGTATGTATGGATTTTATATTTAGTGATGTCATACCAATGAGAGGATGTATTGTCTGTAAGATACATGAGATGTGTTGTTTGTGTTATTGTAGTTACTGCAGATCTGAGTAGCTATAATCGGGTGCAGAACATATCTGTCTTTGAATCTAATTTTACTGTTTCCCAAATAAATATTTATTTATCTACTTAAAGCTGAGAGCCGAGCGGATCAGGTGAAAATCCACAGGAGGAAAGCTAACTTTTTGAAAAATGCTAATGAAGCATTTAGCATTTTACTTTGGACTAGAGCAGAGAAAATGGTCCGAACCAAGCGGCTACTCCACCTTGTGACCTGTCCAGCTCCACCCAGAGGCTACACCACCTCTGCTGCTGTGACCTGAAGGGCTGTTGCTGATTATTACTATTGTTAGCTTTTTAGAATGATCAATTTTATATTTTATTTTTTGCTGCTACTGGACATCTGAATTTCTCCTACGGGGATCATTGAAGAATCTATCTATCTTGACTCAAATAAATGGCAGCTGACAGTTTTACAGACTCTTGATGTATATTTAAACCCCTAATTTAATGACAATTGGGCCCGTTTGAAATAATAAAGGCTTTTCCCCTCTTTTTTTAATCTTGGAAGGTAAAAAAAAAGTGTGTTATAGGATTGGGTGGGATATGCTCAATGTAATTTTTTGTTCAAATATGGATGTTTTTGGATCTAAAACACTGACCTAAACACTGAAATGAAGACATATATACAAGTATTAAAAGACTCAAAGATTTATTGTCAAGTTTTTCATCCTCAATTATAGAGTGGGGGTGGGGAGTGAGGAGCAGGAGCACAGGGAGGGCAAGTAAAGGAGGGAGTTCAGCGTCCTGATCGCCTTCTCCCTGAAGGCATTACTTTGAGGGGCTGTTAAGGGTGCGTAGGGTCCCAGGTAATTCTGACGGCTTTGGGAGTGAGACAGGTGGAGTGTCCTGAATGCAGGAAATCCACAGATCTTCTCAGTTTCTCTCACAATGCACTGGAGGCTCCTGCAGCAGGTGGCAGAGCTGGCATCGTGCTACACAGTGATGGAGCTGGTCAGGATGCTCTCGAGTCTCTGCAGAAGTTGCACATAACCGAGACTGGGACTCTGACGCTTCTAAACTTACTGCCAAAGCCCAGACGCGGATTACGTTTGTGGACCAGTGATGTAGTGTGCATGGTCCAGGAGAGGTCCTGTGTGTGCACATCAGGAACTTAGTGCTGGTCCCCCTCTCCACTGGGGACTGTTGATTGCTACAGGAGCATGGTGGACCTGCACTCTTTGAAAGTCCAAAACAAGGTCTTTTGTCTTGTCCACATTTAGAGAGAGATGGTTCTAGTGCACCACATGGGCAGACTGCTCTCCTCACTCCTGCAGTTTGCCTTGTCTCTGTTGCTGAGGAGTCCCCACTGCTGTGTCATCAGCAATACTGATGCAGATAGCACCAGTAGTCCTTGACGCTGGAGAGTGGGGACCTCTTTGGTGCTGGAATGATGATGGTGTCTTTGAGGTGCACTGGGACCACAGATGCAGAGATGAGTTAAACATGTCAATGTGAAGACTTCAGAATATTCATCAACCTTTCAGTACACACCTTGTGTTTGCATCCGGCCTTTTGCGTAGATTGATCCTACTCAGATCTTCTTTCACTTTCTGAAGCTTCAGCATCTGGTCTTCTGGGGGTGGACTTTTGTTCCAACTGATTAACTGGGAACTGCTCAAGAGCTCTGGGATAACGATGGTCCTCGTTCTGTAGCTTAGGTCCTGGATCTATAGCCCGTCTGTCCGTGTGGAGCGGATCCCTCTCTCAATGTGGATCTCCCCGAGGTTTTTCACTTTCTCCCACTGGGTTATAGATTTTTTTCCTTGCCGATGCAGGAGGGTCCGTCGGACAGTTAGTGTCAAACAAGAGGGACTGTGGTGATGATCCAGGACACTTTAACATTCTACAACACGTATGGACATTTATCAACATTCATGGACATTGGTCTCTCCCTATGAACCAATTCATATGATTTTGTGTGTGTCTTAACTGTTGATTCTCTGATCTGTGTTGGTGATTTCAATGGTTCTGTTAAGTCCTCTGAGACGACTACTGTTGTGATTTAGGGCTATGCTATAGAAGAATAAATTGTGTTGTGTTGTGTGTAACGAGCAGATAGAAAACATGTATCTTTAAGAGCTGCCACTTGCTGATCACCGCAAACAATTAGTCCCTCAAAGTAAGCAGATTCTGTCGTCCTGCATACACATGTTGTGAATATTTAATAAACACATTTACGTTAAAAGGTCTTTTTATACCTTGAAGGCTTAATAAAACCATAGTTTTCTGTTTCCATCAACAGCCATGTCTGGCACACATGCAGGGCAGGAGGACGAGTTCATTTGAAAGGTTTTATCCGTTTCATGGTCCACCATCGGCCGTTCAACAGAACAATGACAAAAGGTATCGCTGCATACCTTGACCTTCTGTAGATAAAACAAACAAGGATTAATGGGACAATCGGTATATCAAAACACATTTAAATGACAAGGTTGCTAACATAGAAATAAAAACAATTCAAAGGTTTCTCCTTGGATAAAAGCTGATTAAAGTGTTGGCGTGTTCACCTGTTTGTCAAATATAAAATCTAAAGTGACACCGAGGCTGCTGCTGAAGTGGGTCCGTGTCGGTGAGGGCTCAGTGTTGCCAAACACCATCACCTTTGCTTTCCCCTCATTCGGACATAACAAGATGTGGACGAACCATGGGGTTTGAGTGACAGTCGTCCGCATAAAAGTGGAAAGTATTCAACACATTGCCAGTTAGGAAGATGTTAAAGAAGGTTCTTCTTGTAATAAAGTGGGAGCAGACACAAACAAAACAATGATTTACCTGTGTTTGAGATGAAAACAAGGATATTAGCCTCCTCCTCCACTCCCCTCTCCACTCTCTGCTCTCACTCTCTGACCTCACGGGAACAAAACACATTCATTCACTGGACTCCATGTACAGATAGAATAGACTTCTGTACCTGTGCTGTATATTCTTTGTTTGAGCCATTTTCAATGTTTTTCACTTGAAAATGACTTTTCACTCTAAAAAAAACTGAAAAACAATGAATAAATGAGTGATTCCTTAAAGTAATGTGACTGTAATTCATCAATACTCACCTTGTTTCCCTGAACAGCAAAGACACCTGCAAAAGAAGCTATGCACCACACAACAATCCACACACAATCTTATAAAAACATTTGTCTTTTTAAAGGGGATCAAACAAGGATCCAAAAAATGTACAACACAAGAACAATGACAAACTCAAGTTGTAAAATATTTTTTTTGGTTATTTTTTGTTTTTTTAAAAGGGGATCAAACATGGATCCAAAAAATGTACAACAACAAACTGAACTTAGTAAAATATTTTTGTAGTTTTGTTCAAAGGGGATCAAAAAAGGATCCAAAAAATATACAAACTATTTACAAAGTGATACTTAACCCTTCACCGAGACACAGCTCCTGTGGATCCCAGCTCTGCTTCTGCTCCTCCAAAGAAACAAAAGACAGAAAGGATCAGTTCTTAAAAATAGAAGGAGTACTTGTGTGTTATCGGTGGAATAGGCCTCTGCGGCTCACATGACCTTTTCTGCTCCTTCCAGGGCAGCTCCCGCTCCTGCAGGTACGCCTCCATCTGCACCACCCAGTCCGGGACAGGTCCAGGGAACAGCGGGGCAGGCTCCGGCTGCGGAACAACAGGATCAGGACGAGGAGGAGAAGACTTTCGTTTGCATTTACGGAAGCTAGGAGGAGACTCAGGGGGAGGAAGAGGAGCAGCAGGGTGCCAAGCAGAAGGAGCAGAGGAAAGCTTAGGGCGCTTTGCAGGAGGAGCAGAGGAACAGGAGGCAGGAAGAACAGAGGAAGACTTAGCAGGAGGAGCAGAGGGGCGCGGGGCAGGAAGAGCAGAGGAAAGCTTAGCAGGAGGACCAGAGGAAAGCTTAGCAGGAGGAGCAGAGGGGCGCGGGGCAGGAGGAGCAGAGGAAAGCTTAGCAGGAGGAGCAGAGGGGCGCGGGGCAGGAGCAGCAGAGGAAAGCTTAGCAGGAGGACCAGAGGAAAGCTTAGCAGGAGGAGCAGAGGAGTGACCAGCAGAAGGAGCAGAGGAAGACTTAGCTGGAGGACCAGCTAAGCGCCAAGTAGGAGGGGCAGAGAAGCGCCAAGCAGGAGGAGCAGAGGAGCGCCAAGCGAGAGGAACAGAGGTAAGCTTACGTTGCTTACGAGAAGAGGCAGAGGAAAGCTTAGAACGCTTAGCAGGAGGAGCAGAAGGACGCGGAGGAGGAGGAGCAGGAGTAGGAGGAGGAACAGAAGGGCGAGGGAGGAGAGAAGAAGAAGAGTAGTGAGAGACCCTCCCAGAACCAGGAAACTTGGCAGAGCTGCCAGGCATCGTGTGAGCGAGAAACTTAGCTTAAAAGCAGAGTCCTCAGCAGGAGGTGTGGAGGCCTGATGGAGACCTGATGGAGTCCTCAGCAGGAGGTGTGGAGGCCTGATGGAGGAGGAGCACAAGGATCTGTGCAGGAGGAACAGAACATGTCAAACATCACTGATAACAGCTGCTTCATTTGAAGGTTTTCTGTCAACATGTGCCTTCACTTTTCCATGAGATAAAGAGGAAACATTATGCATTATTTGTGGCCTTTCGTGGTGTTTTGGGAGATGTTTAAACCAATTCACATGTGTTGAGTTCACCAATAATTGGCCTACCTCACTGTCATCACCATTTATTCATTTTCATCCCCTTCATTCATCCATTTCTGGATCAAGGGGTTTCAATCAGAGGTCTCAGTGCTACTAGGACTTCATACTATTACAGGACTGAGACTGGAGCTGTCAGACAGAAGGGGCGGAGTTACATGTTTGTGCCAGACGTTCAGCGTGGATGGATCTAAAAACCACTCCAGGTCTGTTTTTGACGAGGACAGTGTTGCATCATGGTTCATATAAGTTGATTAGAGTAAATATTGTGGCTTCAGGTGGATCAGGTCGTTTGAAGAATGAGATGTCTTCAAGTTTCAAATAGATGTGTTTCTTTTGTTATAAATGTTACATTTAGTTTGTCTCAACAGATAAAGTCTTGTAAAAGTAAATGATTATTAGACATTTCATCTTTTGTATAGAAAGAGATCTGTGAGTCGTTGTTTGATGCTTTGGGCTGATTGGCTGAAAGAGGATGGTCCTCTCTTATTCACTTTTGTAAAGTCAAAAACACAGACGTGTGAAAACTAGTGAGGGAACCAAACTGTTTAAGAGCGAGGGACGAGTTAGAAGAATGTATTTGCAGAGTTCTTTGTGTGTGGTTTGAAAGTCACGCTTGTAGATGTTTAAGAACCATTTGGACTGAATATGACAGGTCTGCCAGACTGAGTAATCTTCTCAATAACAGACTTATTCATTCAAAATCACATGGATTATAATCTCCATTTACAGACTAATAGTTTCACTGAACTGGCTGAAATGTAATCAGAGACAACAGTAGATACATCACTGCTGCGGCTGAAAAGGACCTTTTTATGAAGCAGAAACCTGTCTGTGATGTGGGTTTGTCACTTTAGACTCATCCTCAACATCTGTATGGCACAGCTTTCATGTAGCTTAAGAACTTTAAATATCCCTACACTTATTATGACTATTACTCTCTGTATACCTTCTTTAGACATGGATCAAAGTGATCTTTGTTGCTATTTGGCTACTGTGAGGCCAAACCCATAGGGACTAAGGTGAACAGGGAAAGTGGAAAAGCTCACGTTTTTTCCTCAGAAAAGTCTTGTAGTTGTGGTCAGGAGTGGGTCAGCAGCAGTCTGGGTGGAAATGGTCTGCAGTGATGTTTCCTGTTTGAAGAAATCGTCGAGTGAAGTTGATAAATTGAGTTTGTGTTCAGCCAAAGTTTTGCACGGATGCAGTGATTCAAAAGATGCACTGGCCCTAGCAACGCCACCTAGCAACAAGAAGGCAGGTGCGCGTGCTCATCTTGCATGTACGAGCTGCAGTGATTCTAAATATGCTTATTCATTTTATTTCGGACATGTGAAGAAGGTTACACATGACATTTGACACATGATAATGGCTCCCTCTGCTGGTGAGCGTCTGCGGCCTGCGGATGCTACCATGGACAGCTCAGTCATCAGATGCAACAAGAAACCTTTTATAAATAATACTTTTTTCTTTGCAATGGCGCCCACAGCTTACTTTGGGTCCAACACTGACTTTTTCTTACCAGCACACTGATCAAAGAGGCAGGTTAAAATGTTGAGAGACATAGGTTGATAATTCATATCTTTTTAGTTAACACAATTTCACTATCAGATGTTAGACTATTAACTTTGTGAAGTAACTTAACATTAACTGGAAAACACATGTTTGAAGAACTAAGATGCATTCAAACAAAACAAATTGATCCATGGAATAGAATTTCTATTAAAAAATGTACAGTCCATATTGATTGATTTTTTATTTATGTATTGTTCTCGCTCTAACTGATGTTTTGTATAAGAATCACTGCAATAAGTTACTGCCTCATGGATACAGATAATGAACCTGCCAAGGTCTATAAAGAAGAGCTAAGCTGTGGTCCAAATCATGAGCATCTAAACCAGTTTCTTCTGCATTAAAGTTACATTTGTAACATCCCTATCTTATTAAAATAATACTTTTTTTCTTTGTAATAGTATCAACAGGACACTTTGGGTATTACGTTGACTTTTTTCTTGTGTGACTAAGGTGAACGGGGAAAGTGGAAAAGCTCATGTTTTTTCCTCCGAAAAGTCTGGTAGTTGCTGCTACATGTTTGAATACAGAGACTGTACTGTACTTAATGATCTTTGATTGCCTTGGATGCAACTTGAGTATAGGATGTTGACCAGATGTTGACCAGATTGGAAACTGTGTCTCAGATCATATGTTCCTGACCTGTGGAGTCCCACAGGGGTCGATCCTGGGACCCCTTCTGCTCAATCTCTACATGCTGCCGTTAGGTCAGTTAATACGCAGAAACAAAGTGTCCTATCACAACTATGCAGACGACACTCAGATCTATGTCTCACTGACTGCAGGAGAACATGGACCAGTGGACTCACTCCTTCACTGTATCCAACAGATCAGTGAGTGGATGCAAAACAACTTCCTTCAGCTAAACGCAGACAAAACTGAAATGATTGTCTTTGGTCCCCAGAAACAAAGAGAGAGCGTCATCTGTCACCTCCAGTCTCTCTCCCTAAAACCTTCAAACAAGGTCAGAAATCTAGGAGTATTACTGGACTCAGACTTAAATTTTAATAGCTACATCAAATCAGTAACATCAGCAGCTTTTTACCATCTAAAAAACATTGCCAGGATCAAAAACATAGTGTCTAAAGCAGACTTGGAGATTCTTATCCATGCATTTGTCTCCAGTAGGTTAGACTACTGCAATGGCCTGCTCACAGGTCTGTCCAAACAGGCTGTAAAACAGCTACAGTACATTCAAAATGCAGCAGCTCGAGTCCTGACTAGAACCAGGAAGTACGACCACATTAGTCCAGTTCTCAGGTCTCTGCACTGGCTTCCTGTGGCTCAGAGAATAGACTTTAAAACAGCTCTGCTTGTGAACAAATCTCTCCATGGCCTCGCACCAAAATATATTAGTGACATGTTAGTACCATATGAACCAGCCCGGACTCTGAGGAGCACAGGGACTGGACTCCTGTTAGTGCCCAGAGTCAGAACTAAACATGGGGAGGCTGCTTTTCAGATTCATGCTGCTAAAATCTGGAACAGTCTTCCTGAAGATGTGAGACAGGCCTCCTCTCTGACAATGTTTAAAACCAGGTTAAAAACGGTTCTGTTTAGCTGTGCATACAACTGAGGGATTTTATATTTTTATCTTTCTTTTTAATGTTCTGTTATTATTTATGATTTTAATGCTTTCTTATTTTGTTCAGCACTTTGAATTGCCTTGTGTATGAATTGTGCTATATAAATAAACTTGCCTTGCCTTGCCTTGACCAATCCTGCTTTTGTTTATAAATTGTGCTCAATTTTATTCTATGCGGTGCCACTGGTTTGTTTCATGCATATATGTATCCAGAGGATGTGACTTGTATGTCTATGTTTTTTAAAGTACTAATTTAAGAAATATTTGAATAGGAAGCGTGTTGTTTGTCTGGTCTATTTAAAAAAAAAGATAACTTGTCCTTTCCTATTGTTGAGAAATAGTTCATTACTGACCCTTTTTTCATTGTTTCTGAATAAACAGAAAATGATGTACCTACTGTAAAGCTATGAAATGTTTTACAGAGTGAGAAGAAAACAACTGAGATGTGTTTCCAATATAATGGTTCAAATACAGATAAAGATGAAATAAGCTGCTTGTACCTTTATGTAACCCCTATTAATTTGGTCAGTACAATCTTTTTTTTTTCATTCATTTTATTTTTTACTTGCATAGTGAATGCAAATGGTCTGTTTAGACGTTGTTTTTGAAAAGTTTTACCATGCGTCACCAGCAGAGGGCACTTGACGCCATACGAACTATATTTCGTAGCCACGTGAGTCACGCTAAAGACTTGGAAAGAAACGTGGCAGGTAAACATGAGGTTTCGGTTGCAAGTTTAAGAATTGTATAATGATATTGTGTTTTTCTTCTGCAAACCCCAGTTCACACTGGTAAAGCCTTACTGATATAGCTCATCCCTGCAGACTCTGCAGAAAGCAGAGAAGAGAAGTAGCTATTGCTAACCCTGCTAAGCTAACGCTAGCCCCTGAGCTATCATTTTGATGTCTATAAAACCAATCGGAGAAAACTGTGAATAATTCTGTATTTTGTGATAATTGAAAATGATGTTTTGATGTATCAACTGTGGTTTACTGTCAATGTGGTTTGAGGCCTATGCAATATTTATTTTATTGTAAACTGTATTAGTTGATTTTTTGAGACAAATGCAAGCTTGTTATTAAGATAGAGAATGAGAAAATCCTGTATGTGAACTGTTAGTAATTTGCTCATTTAATATGCAGGTTGTTTTTTTTTATTGTGAGAGACTACGGTTGAGGACCTGCTGCCTTACCTGGACCTTACATGATCCTGAGCACTGGGACCCACCTCACCACATTTTGAGATCCAGATAAGAGTGAAAAGGAACCATATGGCCATTTGACTAAAAACGACTTGACTGACTAAAAAACGAACTGAGAAGAACAAATAACTGGAGATTGCTACCCACTTTACAAAGACAATTATAACAACACAAAACCAAAGGGTGGACACTTTATTTTCTTTTTACACACAAATACTATTTTTTGTATTTTATTTTTACTCTCATTGTATTAAACAAATACATTATTTGTTGGCGAGCCAGCCAGGAGAATATTAAGCCAAACGCTTATTGTTTGATATATTTAAAGTGAAAACATTTTTTTTGTCTCCCCGAGACACAGAATGGCTTCAGTTGTTGACATTGAACACAATCATGGTGTAAATGCCAAAAGATCTGCCCTTTTGCAGGGCATTACTAACAATGATACAGATCAAGATATTGTAGAGGCTGTCGCTACGTTTGGTAATGTTATTAAAGTAGTGAGGCCAAGTCAGTCACAAGCAATTATCGAGTTTGATTCAGAAGAGACGCTTAGGAATATTAGCTTTCCTTCTGATATACTGAGTCCGGATGATCCCACTGACAAATGGTGCTTAGATAGCATTGAAATCTTACTATCCCCCACACTTACTGACTTGAACGCAGAGCCAAGTTCCTCAATTCAGGTTGACGAGGACAGTCAAGACAGTGGGGCAGTTGACTCAGATAGTAGCAGGGCGACTGTTGTGTCAGTACCAGACACCACACCGCAAAAGAACCCTGTGCAGACACCACACCGCAAAAGAACCCTGTGCAGACTGAACCGAGACATGATGGAGCTGTAAAAGCCAAAGCAAAGACAAAACATGCCCCAGGCATGACAGCAAAACCAAGAGAAAGACCCAGACCTAATCCTTCTGCATTTGATTCTGACATATTAAACCCTCAAGATGTGCAACGCATAATAGTGGAGCATGTGATTAAAAGTTTGAAAGTTTGAAAAAATTGAAAGTTTCTTCAGGCATTGGCTCCAAGAGACTGCGCTCCTTCTCAGGCAGGGTGCCTAAACCGCTTGGTGAAGTAGACTTTGAGACATGGTGTTTACATGTTGAACTTATGTTCCAGGATGGTTTCTCCACTGACATGCAGAGGCGGCTGATACTGGAGAGCCTGCTGTCACCGGCAGCAGACATAGTGAAACAGTTCGGGTCCACTCCTTTCCGCAAGAGTATGTAAAACTTCTCCAGTCAGCCTATGGTCTTGTTGATGATGGGGAGGAAATCTTTGCAAAATTCCTCAGTACTCACCAAGATGCAGGTGAGAAAGCATCGGAATACATTCAAAGACTACACACACACCTCGTATGGCAGTCAAACGAGGTGGTGTAAGCAAGGCAAATGCAAACCGACAGCTTTACAAACAGTTTGTGCGAGGTTGTTGGGACCAAACCCTCCTCCTCACCCTTCAGCAAAGATTAAAAAGTGAACCTGCTCCAGACTTTTCAGAGCTCCTCCTTGAACTCAGAACAGAAGAAGAGAGACGTTCATTAAAAGCAGACAGGATGCAGCGTCACTTTGGAGGTTTTAAAACAAAACCCCTCATACAGTTTCAAGGAATCCCTGAGCCTGCTCCGACCACAACCAGTGTTAAAGATATAATGCAGAGATATATAACAGAAACAGAAAACTTGAGAAAACAAGTGAAAGATCTACAAGTGCAGTTAACAGAGAAAAGAACTCAAAGACGGAAAAAACAGGAACAAAAGCCAGCTGTTTCTGTAAGTGCGCCATCTCCGACTGTAGCTGAGCTCCAAGCACACCAGCAAATGCCAAAATTCAAGATTCAAGATTAATTTATTATGTCACGTAGGAAATTTGTCTTGGACTCACAGGCTGCTACATCGAAAATACACATAAGACAGACATAAAACACAACACAGTAACACCGACATAAACCATCACCGCTCTGCTCGATGGCCTGCATTCAGGAGGTTGACAGAAATGGGTAGGAATGGGTTCTTATACAGGTTTAGATATTGTTTCCTATTTCTAGTGGGTACTCTGTAGCGGCGGCCTGATGGGAGGAGCTTATATTGAGAGTGGAGGACATGGGAGGGGTCTGAGGTGATTTTCCTGGCCTGTCTTATTACAGTCTCCTCAAATATCTGCTGCAAAGATGGATGCTCCCTAACTCCCATGACTTTAAAGGCTGTGCGCACTAATCTGTAAAGTTCTGCTTTTGTTTTAACAGTCAAATTCCCAAACCACACACACATACCATATCTTATTACACTCTCAATTACAGCATGATAAAATAGCGTCATTATTTTCTGTTCAACTCCAAAACGTCTCAATCTCCGCAGGAAATAGAGTCTTTGTTGAACCCTTGTTGAACCCTGCTGCAGACAGAGTTCACGTGTACATCCCAGACCAGACTTGTATCGATGTGGACTCCCAGGTATTTATATGAGTGTACCTGTGTTACCGCTGAGCCATGGATGGAGAGCGGAGAGTGATTTCCAAGATGTCCGGGGTCAAAGATGATTTCTTCTGTCTTCTTTACGTTGATGATGAGATGGTGGTCCTCGCACCAGTCTGTGTCCTTGTCCATGAGTCCTAATAAAACAGTGCCATCTGAAAACTTGATGATTAAAGTGCTGGAATGGCCGCTGGTGCAGTCGTTTGTGTACAGTGTGAAGAGGAGCGGTGAGCTGACACAGCCCTGGGGCGCTCCTGTGTTGATGGTCTTCATGTCAGACAGTGTATGGTTCACTCTAACCTGCTGGCTCCTGTTGGAAAGGAATGAGTGATACCATCGGATTATGTATGGGTTGACGGACATTTGTTGAAGTTTTTTGAGAAGGATGTGTGGTTGCAGAGTGTTAAACGCTGTGAGCTGAAGTCGATAAACAGCAGCCTGGCATATGCTTTAGGGTGTTCCAGGTGTCCAAGTCTTTGGCGTGACTCACGTGGCTACGAAATATAGTTCGTATGGCGTCAAGTGCCCTCTGCTGGTGACGCATGGTAAAACTTTTCAAAAACAACGTCTAAACAAACCATTTGCATTCACTATGCAAGTAAAAAATAAAATGAATGAAAAAAAAAAAAAGATTGTACTGACCAAATTAATAGGGGTTACATAAAGGTACAAGCAGCTTCTTTCATCTTTATCTGTATTTGAACCATTATATTGGAAACACATCTCAGTTGTTTTCTTCTCACTCTGTAAAACATTTCATAGCTTTACAGTAGGTACATCATTTTCTGTTTATTCAGAAACAATGAAAAAAGGGTCAGTAATGGGTTAAGAATAATCCTTGTGTTTATGTTTAACCTTAGTACTTCTCTTCTGATCTGTGGAACTATAAACATGAACTATTTCTCAACAATAGGAAAGGACAAGTTATCTTTTTTTTTTAATAGACCAGACAAACAACACGCTTCCTATTCAAATATTTCTTAAATTAGTACTTTAAAAAACATAGACATACAAGTCACATCCTCTGGATACATATATGCATGAAACAAACCAGTGGCACCGCATAGAATAAAATTGAGCACAATTTATAAACAAAAGCAGGATTGGTCAAGGCAAGGCAAGGCAAGTTTATTTATATAGCACAATTCATACACAAGGCAATTCAAAGTGCTGAACAAAATAAGAAATCATTAAAATCATAAATAATCACAGAACATTAAAAAGAAAGATAAAAATATAAAATCCCTCAGTTGTATGCACAGCTAAACAGAACCGTTTTTAACCTGGTTTTAAACATTGTCAGAGAGGAAGCCTGTCTCACATCTTCAGGAAGACTGTTCCAGATTTTAGCAGCATGAATCTGAAAAGCAGCCTCCCCATGTTTAGTTCTGACTCTGGGCACTAACAGGAGTCCCGTCCCTGTGCTCCTCAGAGTCCGGGCTGGTTCATATGGTACTAACATGTCACTAATATATTTTGGTGCGAGGCCATGGAGAGACTTGTACACAAGCAGAGCTGTTTTAAAGTCTATTCTCTGAGCCACAGGAAGCCAGTGCAGAGACCTGAGAACTGGACTAATGTGGTCGTACTTCCTGGTTCTAGTCAGGACTCGAGCTGCTGCATTTTGAATGTACTGCAGCTGTTTTACTGCATGTTTGGAGAGACCTGTGAGCAGGCCATTGCAGTAGTCTAACCTACTGGAGACAAATGCATGGATAAGAATCTCCAAGTCTGCTTTAGACACTATGTTTTTGATCCTGGCAATGTTTTTTAGATGGTAAAAAGCTGCTGATGTTACTGATTTGATGTGGCTATTAAAATTTAAGTCTGAGTCCAGTAATACTCCTAGATTTCTGACCTTGTTTGAAGGTTTTAGTGAGAGAGACTGGAGGTGACAGATGACGCTCTCTCTTTGTTTCTGGGGACCAAAGACAATCATTTCAGTTTTGTCTGCGTTTAGCTGAAGGAAGTTATTTTCCATCCACTCACTGATCTGTTGGATACAGTGAAGGAGTGAGTCCACTGGTCCATGTTCTCCTGCAGTCAGTGAGACATAGATCTGAGTGTCGTCTGCATAGTTGTGATAGGACACTTTGTTTCTGCGTATTAACTGACCTAACGGCAGCATGTAGAGATTGAACAGAAGAGGTCCCAGGATCGACCCCTGTGGTACTCCACAGGTCAGGGCCATATGATCTGAGACACAGTTTCCAATCTGGTCAACATCTGGTCAACATCCTACTCAAGTCGCATCCAAGGCAATCAAAGATCATTAAGTACAGTACAGTCTCTACAGTATTCAAACATGTAGCAGCAACTACCAGACTTTTCGGAGGAAAAAACATGAGCTTTTCCACTTTCCCCTTTCACCTTAGTCACACAAGAAAAAAGTCAACGTAATACCCAAAGTGTTCTGTTGATACTATTACAAAGAAAAAAAGTATTATTTTAATAAGATAGGGATGTTACAAATGTAACTTTAATGCAGAAGAAACTGGTTTAGATGCTCATGATTTGGACCACAGCTTAGCTCTTCTTTATAGACCTTGGCAGGTTCATTATCTGTATCCATGAGGCAGTAACTTATTGCAGTGATTCTTATACAAAATATCAGTTAGAGCGAGAACAATACATAAATAAAAAAATCAATCAATATGGACTGTACATTCTTTTTTATAGAAATTCTATTCCATGGACCAATTTGTTTTGTTTGAATGCATATTAGTTCTTCAAACCTGTGTTTCCAGTTAATGTTAAGTTACTTCACGAAGTAAATTGTCTAACATCTGATAGTGAAATTGTGTTAACTAAAAAGATATGAATTATCAACCTATGTCTCTCAACATTTTAACCTGCCTCTTTGATCAGTGTGCTGGTAAGAAAAAGTCAGTGTTGGACCCAAAGTAAGCTGTGGGCGCAATTGCAAAGAAAAAAGTATTATTTATAAAAGGTTTCTTGTTGCATCTGATGACTGAGCTGTCCATGGTAGCATCCGCAGGCCGCAGAGGCTCACCAGCAGAGGGAGCCATTATCATGTGTCAAATGTCATGTGTAACCTTCTTCACATGTCCGAAATAAAATGAATAAGCATATTTAGAATCACTGCAGCTCGTACATGCAAGATGAGCACGCGCACCTGCCTTCTTGTTGCTAGGTGGCGTTGCTAGGGCCAGTGCATCTTTTGAATCACTGCATCCGTGCAAAACTTTGGCTGAGACACAAACTCAATTTATCAACTTCACTCGACGATTTCTTCAAACAGGAAACATCACTGCAGACCATTTCCACCCAGACTGCTGCTGACCCACTCCTGACCACAACTACAAGACTTTTCTGAGGAAAAAACGTGAGCTTTTCCACTTTCCCTGTTCACCTTAGTCCCTATGGGTTTGGCCTCACAGTAGCCAAATAGCAACAAAGATCACTTTGATCCATGTCTAAAGAAGGTATACAGAGAGTATAATAGTCATAATAAGTGTAGGGATATTTAAAGTTCTTAAGCTACATGAAAGCTGTGCCATACAGATGTTGAGGATGAGTCTAAAGTGACAAACCCACATCACAGACAGGTTTCTGCTTCATAAAAAGGTCCTTTTCAGCCGCAGCAGTGATGTATCTACTGTTGTCTCTGATTACATTTCAGCCAGTTCAGTGAAACTATTAGTCTGTAAATGGAGATTATAATCCATGTGATTTTGAATGAATAAGTCTGTTATTGAGAAGATTACTCAGCCTGGCAGACCTGCCATATTCAGTCCAAATGGTTCTTAAACATCTACAAGCGTGACTTTCAAACCACACACAAAGAACTCTGCAAATACATTCTTCTAACTCGTCCCTCGCTCTTAAACAGTTTGGTTCCCTCACTAGTTTTCACACGTCTGTGTTTTTGACTTTACAAAAGTGAATAAGAGAGGACCATCCTCTTTCAGCCAATCAGCCCAAAGCATCAAACAACGACTCACAGATCTCTTTCTATACAAAAGATGAACTGTCTAATAATCATTTACTTTTACAAGACTTTATCTGTTGAGACAAACTAAATGTAACATTTATAACAAAAGAAACACATCTATTTGAAACTTGAAGACATCTCATTCTTCAAACGACCTGATCCACCTGAAGCCACAATATTTACTCTAATCAACTTATATGAACCATGATGCAACACTGTCCTCGTCAAAAACAGACCTGGAGTGGTTTTTAGATCCATCCACGCTGAACCTCTGGCACAAACATGTAACTCCGCCCCTTCTGTCTGAAAGCTCCAGTCTCAGTCCTGTAATAGTATGAAGTCCTAGTAGCACTGAGACCTCTGATTGAAACCCCTTGATCCAGAAATGGATGAATGAAGGGGATGAAAATGAATAAATGAATAAATGGTGATGACAGTGAGGTAGGCCAATTATTGGTGAACTCAACACATGTGAATTGGTTTAAACATCTCCCAAAACACCACGAAAGGCCACAAATAATGCATAATGTTTCCTCTTTATCTCATGGAAAAGTGAAGGCACATGTTGACAGAAAACCTTCAAATGAAGCAGCTGTTATCAGTGATGTTTGACATGTTCTGTTCCTCCTGCACAGATCCTTGTGCTCCTCCTCCATCAGGCCTCCACACCTCCTGCTGAGGACTCCATCAGGTCTCCATCAGGCCTCCACACCTCCTGCTGAGGACTCTGCTTTTAAGCTAAGTCTCTCGTTCACACGATGCCTGGCAGCTCTGCCAAGTTTCCTGGTTCTGGGAGGGTCTCTCACTACTCTTCTTCTTCTCTCCTCCCTCGCCCTTCTGTTCCTCCTCCTACTCCTGCTCCTCCTCCTCCGCGTCCTTCTGCTCCTCCTGCTAAGCGTTCTAAGCTTTCCTCTGCCTCTTCTCGTAAGCAACGTAAGCTTACCTCTGTTCCTCTCGCTTGGCGCTCCTCTGCTCCTCCTGCTTGGCGCTTCTCTGCCCCTCCTACTTGGCGCTTAGCTGGTCCTCCAGCTAAGTCTTCCTCTGCTCCTTCTGCTGGTCACTCCTCTGCTCCTCCTGCTAAGCTTTCCTCTGGTCCTCCTGCTAAGTCTTCCTCTGCTGCTCCTGCCCCGCGCCCCTCTGCTCCTCCTGCTAAGCTTTCCTCTGCTCCTCCTGCCCCGCGCCCCTCTGCTCCCCCTGCTAAGTCTTCCTCTGTTCTTCCTGCCTCCTGTTCCTCTGCTCCTCCTGCAAAGCGCCCTAAGCTTTCCTCTGCTCCTTCTGCTTGGCACCCTGCTGCTCCTCTTCCTCCCCCTGAGTCTCCTCCTAGCTTCCGTAAATGCAAACGAAAGTCTTCTCCTCCTCGTCCTGATCCTGTTGTTCCGCAGCAGGAGCCTGCCCCGCTGTTTCCTGGACCTGTCCCGGACTGGGTGGTGCAGATGGAGGCGTACCTGCAGGAGCGGGAGCTGCCCTGGAAGGAGCAGAAAAGGTCATGTGAGCCGCAGAGGCCTATTCCACCGATAACACACAAGTACTCCTTCTATTTTTAAGAACTGATCCTTTCTGTCTTTTGTTTCTTTGGAGGAGCAGAAGCAGAGCTGGGATCCACAGGAGCTGTGTCTCGGTGAAGGGTTAAGTATCACTTTGTAAATAGTTTGTATATTTTTTGGATCCATGTTTGATCCCCTTTGAACAAAACTACAAAAATATTTTACTAAGTTCAGTTTGTTGTTGTTGTTGTACATTTTTTGGATCCATGTTTGATCCCCTTTGAAAAAAAAAAAAAAAAAACCCAAAAAAATATTTTACAACTTGAGTTTGTCATTGTTCTTGTGTTGTACATTTTTTGGATCCTTGTTTGATCCCCTTTAAAAAGACAAATGTTTTTATAAGATTGTGTGTGGATTGTTGTGTGGTGCATAGCTTCTTTTGCAGGTGTCTTTGCTGTTCAGGGAAACAAGGTGAGTATTGATGAATTACAGTCACATTACTTTAAGGAATCACTCATTTATTCATTGTTTTTGAGTTTTTTTAGAGTGAAAAGTCATTTTCAAGTGAAAAACATTGAAAATGGCTCAAACAAAGAATATACAGCACAGGTACAGAAGTCTATTCTATCTGTACATGGAGTCCAGTGAATGAATGTGTTTTGTTCCCGTGAGGTCAGAGAGTGAGAGCAGAGAGTGGAGAGGGGAGTGGAGGAGGAGGCTAATATCCTTGTTTTCATCTCAAACACAGGTAAATCATTGTTTTGTTTGTGTCTGCTCCCACTTTATTACAAGAAGAACCTTCTTTAACATCTTCCTAACTGGCAATGTGTTGAATACTTTCCACTTTTATGCGGACGACTGTCACTCAAACCCCATGGTTCGTCCACATCTTGTTATGTCCGAATGAGGGGAAAGCAAAGGTGATGGTGTTTGGCAACACTGAGCCCTCACCGACACGGACCCACTTCAGCAGCAGCCTCGGTGTCACGTTAGATTTTATATTTGACAAACAGGTGAACACGCCAACCATTTAATCAGCTTTTATCCAAGGGGAAACCTTTGAATTGTTTTTATTTCTATGTTAGCAACCTTGTCATTTAAATGTGTTTTGATATACCGATTGTCCCATTAATCCTTGTTTGTTTTATCTACAGAAGGTCAAAGTATGCAGCGATACCTTTTGTCATTGTTCTGTTGAACGGCCGATGGTGGACCATGTGACGGACAAAACCTTTCAAATGAACTCGTCCTCCTGCCCTGCATGTGTGCCAGACATGGCTACTGATGGAAACAGAAAACTATGGTTTTATTAAGCCTTCAAGGTATAAAAAGACCTTTTAACGTAAATGTGTTTATTAAATATTCACAACATGTGTATGCAGGACGACAGAATCTGCTTACTTTGAGGGACTAATTGTTTGCGGTGATCAGCAAGTGGCAGCTCTTAAAGGGTACATGTTTTTATCTTTCTTTTCTATCTGCTCGTTACACACAACACAACACAATTTATTCTTGTTTAGCATAGCCCTAAATCACAACAGTAGTCGTCTCAGAGGACTTAACAGAACCATTGAAATCACCAACACAGATCAGAGAATCAACAGTTAAGACACACACAAAATCATATGAATTGGTTCATAGGGAGAGACCAATGTCCATGAATGTTGATAAATGTCCATACGTGTTGTAGAATGTTAAAGTGTCCTGGATCATCACCACAGTCCCTCTTGTTTGACACTAACTGTCCGACAGGAAAAAAATCTATAACCCAGTGGGAGAAAGTGAAAAACCTCGGGGAGATCCACATTGAGAGAGGGATCCGCTCCACATGGACAGACGGGCTATAGATCCAGGACCTAAGCTACAGAACGAGGACCATCGTTATCCCAGAGCTCTTAAGCAGTTCCCAGTTAATCAGTTGGAACAAAAGTCCACCCCCAGAAGACCAGATGCTGAAGCTTCAGAAAGTGAAAGAAGATCTGAGTAGGATCAATCTACGCAAAAGGCCGGATGCGAACACAAGGTGTGTACTGAAAGGTTGATGAATATTCTGAAGTCTTCACATTGACATGTTTAACTCATCTCTGCATCTGTGGTCCCAGTGCACCTCAAAGACACCATCATCATTCCAGCACCAAAGAAGTCCCCACTCTCCAGCGTCAAGGACTACTGGTGCTATCTGCATCAGTATTGCTGATGACACAGCAGTGGGGGACTCCTCAGCAACAGAGACAAGGCAAACTGCAGGAGTGAGGAGAGCAGTCTGCCCATGTGGTGCACTAGAACCATCTCTCTCTAAATGTGGACAAGACAAAAGACCTTGTTTTGGACTTTCAAAGAGTGCAGGTCCACCATGCTCCTGTAGCAATCAACAGTCCCCAGTGGAGAGGGGGAGCAGCACTAAGTTCCTGATGTGCACACACAGGACCTCTCCTGGACCATGCACACTACATCACTGGTCCACAAACGTAATCCGCGTCTGGGCTTTGGCAGTAAGTTTAGAAGCGTCAGAGTCCCAGTCTCGGTTATGTGCAACTTCTGCAGAGACTCGAGAGCATCCTGACCAGCTCCATCACTGTGCAGCACGATGCCAGCTCTGCCACCTGCTGCAGGAGCCTCCAGTGCATTGTGAGAGAAACTGAGAAGATCTGTGGATTTCCTGCATTCAGGACACTCCACCTGTCTCACTCCCAAAGCCGTCAGAATTACCTGGGACCCTACGCACCCTTAACAGCCCCTCAAAGTAATGCCTTCAGGGAGAAGGCGATCAGGACGCTGAACTCCCTCCTTTACTTGCCCTCCCTGTGCTCCTGCTCCTCACTCCCCATCCCCATTCTATAATAAAGGATGAAAAACTTGACAATAAATCTTTGAGTCTTTTAATACTTGTATATATTGTGACAATATGAATTAAACTGTGCTTGAAACGGGTCGCGCCTGTCCCCTTAAGACACAGCATTTGGTTCGCTCTATAAATGCGCGTCTCTCTCTCGGGTGCGCCCCTTTTGGACACGCCCCCCCTGCTGCTTCCCAGTCTGCGTCTGGCCAGGTACGAGATGCTGCGCTAGTGCAATGTGAATGATTACACATGCAATGGTTAGAAAACACACTTCGAGCTCTGTATCTTTGTCCCTCCAGGCTGACGAGGGGCTGCCTTACACTCTGCAGCCGCGACTGCGCGCGCACTCTGTCATAGGTATAATGCTCTGGGGTCAATTGGGGGCATTTAAATAGTCTAGTAATAGTGTGTTCCCCTAGTGACAGCTCTGCTACGCCGCTGCAGCTCATGTGGGTTAGCCTGGTCCTGGCTTTGCACAATGCCAAGGGAGGTTAAATCCCTCAACATTAGCTCAAGTCCCCAAACCTGAGTGGTCCTGTGGTCCCATGCAGGCTGCCTGCCTTTTGCCTCGAGTATTGAAGTGGTAAGAAAAGGAGAGTAATGAAAATGGCTTAAATAGTAAACTAAATTCTAAACATCTCAGCAGTGGTGTGGGCTTATTGAACCCACTTGAACGTACTTTCTAGTCCTCTTCATCGAAAGTAACAAGGTAAAAAAAGCATTTATCTTTGTATATGAATTTTTCACATTAGCTCCTAACAGGCTATTTTATTAACAGCACTCCCTGTGAGCCAGCCCATGATAGCCAGCCGCAACGCTTCTCCTGGCCCCATATTGAAGCGCTCACTGTTGTTTTGCCTAGAGATTACGTTGGACTCTACATTGTTAACGAATATACTGTAAACTTGACCTGACTGTCTGTGATTCTGGGATGAAAGTGTATCGTTATCTGCACTAAACTTTACTTTTGTTTTAGGAGCTGAGGTTCCATGTGGGTGCACTGGTGACCCCTGGTGGTGGTGTTTGAGCCGAACGGTCTAGGTTCCCCTTTTTGTGTTTTGTAGTGTCTGCTGTGCCAGGGGGTTCTACTCCTCGTCCAGTTGCTAACTCCCCTCTTTCTTTTGCCACAACTTCCCACTGTAGCCTCAGCCCTCTAATTTTAAACAGGTCCCATCCTGAGTGGGCAGTTTTAACTTTAAATGTATTAAAAATGAAATTCCTATAGTTTGAATAAATTAACAATGCTTGAAGTATCAATGGTACGGCCCTCACCTTAATAAACCACCATTTTGTACAGGATGGAGTCTGGTATTTCATTTCTCTTTGAAGTTATCGAATCTGTGTGTCTTTGGTATTTTCCATGGCGTTGCTGATCATTACTTTCACTCATTTATCCAGGCATTCAATTTTGGTACATTCATTTAAATCTATTCCCATATCCTTTCAATATGCCACAATATGTCTTCATTTCAGTGTTTAGGTCAGTGTTTTAGATCCAAAAACATCCATATTCGAACAAAAAATTACATTGAGCATATCCCACCCAATCCTATAACTAGGGGTGGGCGATATGGACACAAAATTATCTGCAATGCTTTGCTTGCCAGGGAATCTATAAATAGAGACAGCGTAGATCAATATTCATTCATTCATTCTTCATTCTCATCCCTTTATTGTCCATTTCTGGGTCAGAGAGCTGCCACCCAATTCACATGGCACCAGTCCCTTGCTGATCCTCCTGCAGGTGGTGGGTCCACAGGAAGATGGCTGTTCCTTCATCACAGATACGGCCTTGATCTTAGATCAAGATTGTATCTGAAGATTTATTTGCAAAGTGCTTCACACACGCAAAGCATGCACAAACATATATATTAACATTAAAAATCAAATTCAAGTATCACAGAAAGAACACATCCAAAAAGGCTAGCTCAATATTTACTGAAATGTACAAATAAAGCAGTGATTGGCTTTTTAGGCACACATTAGACAAATGGGCATCTTTCCTTCTCTAATTGTTGAATGTATTGAAAAAAAAAAAAAAAGATAATACGAAAAAACATATCTTCAAATTGACTTTCACGATATTATTGTCTACGATATATATTGCCCACCCCTACCTATAACACGCTTTTTTTACCTTCCAAGATTAAAAAAAGAGGGGGAAAGCCTTTATTATTTCAAACGGGGCCAATTGTCATTAAATTAGGGGTTTATATATACATCAAGAGTCTGTAAAACTGTCAGCTGCCATTTATTTGAGCCAAGATAGATAGATTCTTTAATGATCCCCGTAGGAGAAATTCAGGTGTCCAGTAGCAGCAAAATAAATAAATAAATTGATCATTCTAAAAAGCTAACAATAGTAATAATCAGCAACAGCCCTTCAGGTCACAGCAGCAGAGGTGGTGTAGCCTCTGGGTGGAGCTGGACAGGTCACAAGGTGGAGTAGCCGCTTGGTTCGGACCATTTTCTCTGCTCTAGTCCAAAGTAAAATGCTAAATGCTTCATTAGCATTTTTCAAAAAGGTAGCTTTCCTCCTGTGGATTTTCACCTGATCCGCTCGGCTCTTAGCTTTAAGTAGATAAATAAATATTTATTTGGGAAACAGTAAAATTAACATCATAGGAGCTTGATTATCTAAAAAGACACATTTCAAATACACTTAGAAGCGGTTACAGGCCATATTAAAGACACTTTTGAGTCCCTTGTTCGCTGAAGAAGGTTCTTTTATTTACATTTTAATAAACCATGAATGATTTTGTTACTGTATAGTTGTAATTACATAGATATACTTTATTGATCCCCCGTAGGAGAAATTCAGCTGTCCAGCAGCAGAAGACTCATCCAGGTTTGTTGTACAGTCTGACAGCCGAAGGAACAAAGGATCTCTTGAAACGTTCCGTTCGGCAGCGTGGTGATAGGAGCCTGTTGCTTCGATTACTCCTCTGAGCGGCCACAGTGTCATGCAGAGGGTGTCTGGAGTTACCCAGGATGCCCTGCATCAGAGCCCTCATCCTTCTCTCCAGCACAGCTCCCACAGAGTCCACACTTCTCCCCATCACAGAGACACATTTCCTGATCAGCCTGTCGAGCCGGATACTGTCTCTGGAGGTCAGACTGCCGCCCCAACACGCAACCACAAAGAACACGGCACTAGCTTCAGCAGACTGGTAAAAAATTCGCAACATTTGACAGCTCACATCCAAGGACCTCAGTCTTCTCCGGAAGAAAAGTCTGCCCTGACCTTTCTTGTAGATGGCATTGGCCTGAGCTGACCAGTCCAGTCTGTGGTCCAGGTGGACTCCCAGATATTTATAGGAGTGAAACACTTTGATGTCCTGTCCATTTACTGTGACCGGATGGGAAGGGCTCCTGTGAAAGTTGATGATCATCTCCTTGGTCTTGGACGCATTGAGAATCAGTCCATTTCTCTCACTCCAGTCTTAGAAGGCAGCCACCACCTCCCTGTACTCTGCTTCACCCCCCCTTCACACATGCCACAACAGCGGTATTGTCTAAGTATTTTTGTACATGGTTTGTAGCAGAGTTGTGTGCAAAGTCTGCAGTGTAGATTGTGAAGAGGAAGGGAGCCAGAACGGTACCCTGTGGTGCTCCTGTGTTGCTTACAACAGTCTCAGACACGCTCTTCCCTAACCTGACATACTGTGACCTCACAGTGATGTAATTGTAAATCCAGTTGGTAAAGATGGTTGGTAATTATATATGTAGTACTTTGTTTATAACCAATTGTAATATGCACAACTGTTAAACGGATCTAGATTCGATAAGGAGAATAGTGAGCACAGCTTAGAGTTCTTGCCAAAAAAAATCTTGTATACAATGAGAGTAAAAATAAAATACAAAAAATAGTATATGTGTGTAAAAAGAAAATTAAGTGTCCACCCTTTGGTTTTGTGTTGTTATAATTGTCTTTGTAAAGTGGGCAGGAATCTCCTGTAATATCGACTGTAATGTTACAGTATATTGACTAGCGGATTACGTTGGCATCACATAGCTCCTTTAAATGTTGTCTGACTGCATCATAATCTGAAGGATGTATGGGCCTAGGCCGCTGTTTGAATGGGGTTGGGTCTGAGAGTCGTATAGAGTCGTATACAGTGTTTCACAGCTGTTGTGTGCCCGGGTTATTGATATGGTGAGAAGTAGTGAGTGAACCAGAGGGGGGCTATTGAAAATAGGAGAGATGAGCGGGTGAGCAACGTGGTTATTTTCCCCACATTTGAAGCAAAACCAAGCCTTAGGGGCTGATTTAGGCCCATAGCCTTGACCTCCAATGTTATGAAGTGCCTGGAGAAGCTGATGGTAAGAGAGCTGAAGTCAGACATAGGAAGCAAGTTGGACCCCTACCAATTTGCTTATAAAAACAATCGAGGCACTGACGACGCAGTGATAACAGCAGTGCATAATGTTCGCCAACACCTGGAACACCCTAAAGCATATGCCAGGCTGCTGTTTATCGACTTCAGCTCAGCGTTTAACACTCTGCAACCACACATCCTTCTCAAAAAACTTCAACAAATGTCCGTCAACCCATACATAATCCGATGGTATCACTCATTTCTTTCCAACAGGAGCCAGCAGGTTAGAGTGAACCATACACTGTCTGACATGAAGACCATCAACACAGGAGCGCCCCAGGGCTGTGTCAGCTCACCGCTCCTCTTCACACTGTACACAAACGACTGCACCAGCGGCCATTCCAGAACTTTAATCATCAAGTTTTCAGATGGCACTGTTTTATTAGGACTCATGGACAAGGACACAGACTGGTGCGAGGACCACCATCTCATCATCAACGTAAAGAAGACAGAAGAAATCATCTTTGACCCCGGACATCTTGGAAATCACTCTCCGCTCTCCATCCATGGCTCAGCGGTAACACAGGTACACTCATATAAATACCTGGGAGTCCACATCGATACAAGTCTGGTCTGGAATGTACACGTGAACTCTGTCTGCAGCAGGGTTCAACAAGGGTTCAACAAAGACTCTCTTTCCTGCGGAGATTGAGACTTTTTGGAGTTGAACAGAAAATAATGACGCTATTTTATCATGCTGTAATTGAGAGTGTAATAAGATATGGTATGTGTGTGTGGTTTGGGAATTTCACTGTTAAAACAAAAGCAGAACTTTACAGATTAGTGCGGACAGCCTTTAAAGTCATGGGAGTTAGGGAGCATCCATCTTTGCAGCAGATATTTGAGGAGACTGTAATAAGACAGGCCAGGAAAATCACCTCAGACCCCTCCCATGTCCTCCACTCTCAATATGAGCTCCTCCCATCAGGCCGCCGCTACAGAGTACCCACTAGAAATAAGAAACGATATCTAAACCGGTATAAGAACCCATTCCTACCCATTTCTGTCAACCTCCTGAATGCAGGCCATCGAGCAGAGCGGTGATGGTTTATGTCGGTGTTACTGTGTTGTGTTTTATGTCTGTCTTATGTGTATTTTCAATGTACCAGCCTGTGAGTCCAAGAAAAATTTCCTACGGGACATAATAAATTAATCTTGAATCTTGAATTTTGGCATTTGCTGGTGTGCTTGGAGCTCAGCTACAGTCGGAGATGGCGCACTTACAGAAACAGCTGGCTTTTGTTCCTGTTTTTTCCGTCTTTGAGTTCTTTTCTCTGTTAACTGCACTTGTAGATCTTTCACTTGTTTTCTCAAGTTTTCTGTTTCTGTTATATATCTCTGCATTATATCTTTAACAATGGTTGTGGTCGGAGCAGGCTCAGGGATTCCTTGAAACTGTATGAGGGGTTTTGTTTTAAAACCTCCAAAGTGACGCTGCATCCTGTCTGCTTTTAATGAACGTCTCTCTTCTTCTGTTCTGAGTTCAAGGAGGAGCTCTGAAAAGTCTGGAGCAGGTTCACTTTTTAATCTTTGCTGAAGGGTGAGGAGGAGGGTTTGGTCCCAACAACCTCGCACAAACTGTTTGTAAAGCTGTCGGTTTGCATTTGCCTTGCTTACACCACCTCGTTTGACTGCCATACGAGGTGTGTGTGTAGTCTTTGAATGTATTCCGATGCTTTCTCACCTGCATCTTGGTGAGTACTGAGGAATTTTGCAAAGATTTCCTCCCCATCATCAACAAGACCATAGGCTGACTGGAGAAGTTTTACATACTCTTGCGGAAAGGAGTGGGACCCCAACTGTTTGACTATGTCTGCTGCCGGTGACAGCAGGCTCTCCAGTATCAGCCGCCTCTGCATGTCAGTGGAGAAACCATCCTGGAACATAAGTTCAACATGTAAACACCATGTCTCAAAGTCTACTTCACCAAGCGGTTTAGGCACCCTGCCTGAGAAGGAGCGCAGTCTCTTGGAGCCAATGCCTGAAGAAACTTTCAATTTTTTCAAACTTTCAAACTTTTAATCACATGCTCCACTATTATGCGTTGCACATCTTGAGGGTTTAATATGTCAGAATCAAATGCAGAAGGATTAGGTCTGGGTCTTTCTCTTGGTTTTGCTGTCATGCCTGGGGCATGTTTTGTCTTTGCTTTGGCTTTTACAGCTCCATCATGTCTCGGTTCAGTCTGCACAGGGTTCTTTTGCGGTGTGGTGTCTGGTACTGACACAACAGTCGCCCTGCTACTATCTGAGTCAACTGCCCCACTGTCTTGACTGTCCTCGTCAACCTGAATTGAGGAACTTGGCTCTGCGTTCAAGTCAGTAAGTGTGGGGGATAGTAAGATTTCAATGCTATCTAAGCACCATTTGTTTGTGGGATCATCCGGACTCTGTATATCAGAAGGAAAGCTAATATTCCTAAGCGTCTCTTCTGAATCAAACTCGATAATTGCTTGTGACGGACTTGGCCTCACTACTTTAATAACATTACCAAACGTAGCGACAGCCTCTACAATATCTTGATCTGTATCATTGTTAGTAATGCCCTGCAAAAGGGCAGATCTTTTGGCATTTACACCATGATCGTGTTCAATGTCAACAACTGAAGCCATTCTGTGTCTCGGGGAGACAAAAAAAAGTTTTCACTTTAAATATATCAAACAATAAGCGTTTGGCTTAATATTCTCCTGGCTGGCTCGCCAACAAATAATGTATTTGTTTAAAGGCACACCGTGTAACTCTTGGCCACTAGGGGCGCTAGACCTGCAACTTTCACGTTTAGCGCCCCTAGTGGCCACAAGCAACTCAGCACTGTCGCAAAAGTCAACAAACAGTCAGTCGGTGTCTTTTGAGTGTGTATTCAGACAGCATGCACTGGTGTGTGTGTTCAAACTGTAGAGACATGCCTACAGATATTGAGAGACTCTGCTGTGGTCAGCCTCCAGACCGCTGCATTAGTAATCTACCACACATGGACTTCTATATCCTGGATGAGGGAGTTCTGCGTCTAGCTCGTGCTGCGTGGAATGACATCTTTGCAGTCGATGACATCCAGGAACCAGGTGAAGAGCAGCGCTCATACAGACATGCAGCTTACAGCACGATCCCTTTCACGTTTCCTCTTTTTAGCGTCCTCCGAAGGTTTAAACTTTTTCCTTGCCTCAGCCATGACCAGGAGTCGAGCAGGTGGAAAATGAGTAGCAAAAGCCTTAGCTCCATGAGTATATCAGCGCCTGTTGCCGTAAAGCAAATCGTTCTCCCAAGTCACGTGACCTGGTGGGAGACGGTCCGTCTGCTCTGAAGTTACATGGTCGGTATTTCAAGAGGGCAGCCCCGCTCGGAGCATTGCAAGTGTCAAGCGCTGTATATTGGCCCAAGTATTCATATAAAATAACTCATATGTGTCAACTCTTTAGGTCACAAAGTCCGCGGTGTGCCTTTAAGATAGAGAATGAGAAAATCCTGTATGTGAACTGTTAGTAATTTGCTCATTTAATATGCAGGTTGTTTTTTTTTATTGTGAGAGACTACGGTTGAGGACCTGCTGCCTTACCTGGACCTTACATGATCCTGAGCACTGGGACCCACCTCACCACATTTTGAGATCCAGATAAGAGTGAAAAGGAACCATATGGCCATTTGACTAAAAACGACTTGACTGACTAAAAAACGAACTGAGAAGAACAAATAACTGGAGATTGCTACCCACTTTACAAAGACAATTATAACAACACAAAACCAAAGGGTGGACACTTTATTTTCTTTTTACACACAAAATACTATTTTTTGTATTTTATTTTTACTCTCATTGTATTAAACAAATACATTATTTGTTGGCGAGCCAGCCAGGAGAATATTAAGCCAAACGCTTATTGTTTGATATATTTAAAGTGAAAACATTTTTTTTGTCTCCCCGAGACACAGAATGGCTTCAGTTGTTGACATTGAACACGATCATGGTGTAAATGCCAAAAGATCTGCCCTTTTGCAGGGCATTACTAACAATGATACAGATCAAGATATTGTAGAGGCTGTCGCTACGTTTGGTAATGTTATTAAAGTAGTGAGGCCAAGTCAGTCACAAGCAATTATCGAGTTTGATTCAGAAGAGACGCTTAGGAATATTAGCTTTCCTTCTGATATACTGAGTCCGGATGATTCCCACTAACAAATGGTGCTTAGATAGCATTGAAATCTTACTATCCCCCACACTTACTGACTTGAACGCAGAGCCAAGTTCCTCAATTCAGGTTGACGAGGACAGTCAAGACAGTGGGGCAGTTGACTCAGATAGTAGCAGGGCGACTGTTGTGTCAGTACCAGACACCACACCGCAAAAGAACCCTGTGCAGACTGAACCGAGACATGATGGAGCTGTAAAAGCCAAAGCAAAGACAAAACATGCCCCAGGCATGACAGCAAAACCAAGAGAAAGACCCAGACCTAATCCTTCTGCATTTGATTCTGACATATTAAACCCTCAAGATGTGCAACGCATAATAGTGGAGCATGTGATTAAAAGTTTGAAAGTTTGAAAAAAATTGAAAGTTTCTTCAGGCATTGGCTCCAAGAGACTGCGCTCCTTCTCAGGCAGGGTGCCTAAACCGCTTGGTGAAGTAGACTTTGAGACATGGTGTTTACATGTTGAACTTATGTTCCAGGATGGTTTCTCCACTGACATGCAGAGGCGGCTGATACTGGAGAGCCTGCTGTCACCGGAAGCAGACATAGTGAAACAGTTGGGATCCCACTCCTTTCCGCAAGAGTATGTAAAACTTCTCCAGTCAGCCTATGGTCTTGTTGATGATGGGGAGGAAATCTTTGCAAAATTCCTCAGTACTCACCAAGATGCAGGTGAGAAAGCATCGGAATACATTCAAAGACTACACACACACCTCGTATGGCAGTCAAACGAGGTGGTGTAAGCAAGGCAAATGCAAACCGACAGCTTTACAAACAGTTTGTGCGAGGTTGTTGGGACCAAACCCTCCTCCTCACCCTTCAGCAAAGATTAAAAAGTGAACCTGCTCCAGACTTTTCAGAGCTCCTCCTTGAACTCAGAACAGAAGAAGAGAGACGTTCATTAAAAGCAGACAGGATGCAGCGTCACTTTGGAGGTTTTAAAACAAAACCCCTCATACAGTTTCAAGGAATCCCTGAGCCTGCTCCGACCACAACCATTGTTACAGATATAATGCAGAGATATATAACAGAAACAGAAAACTTGAGAAAACAAGTGAAAGATCTACAGTGCAGTTAACAGAGAAAAGAACTCAAAGACGGAAAAAACAGGAACAAAAGCCAGCTGTTTCTGTAAGTGCGCCATCTCCGACTGTAGCTGAGCTCCAAGCACACCAGCAAATGCCAAAATTCAAGATTCAAGATTAATTTATTATGTCACGTAGGAAATTTGTCTTGGACTCACAGGCTGCTACATCGAAAATACACATAAGACAGACATAAAACACAACACAGTAACACCGACATAAACCATCACCGCTCTGCTTGATGGCCTGCATTCAGGAGGTTGACAGAAATGGGTAGGAATGGGTTCTTATACAGGTTTAGATATTGTTTCTTATTTCTAGTGGGTACTCTGTAGCGGCGGCCTGATGGGAGGAGCTTATATTGAGAGTGGAGGACATGGGAGGGGTCTGAGGTGATTTTCCTGGCCTGTCTTATTACAGTCTCCTCAAATATCTGCTGCAAAGATGGATGCTCCCTAACTCCCATGACTTTAAAGGCTGTGCGCACTAATCTGTAAAGTTCTGCTTTTGTTTTAACAGTCAAATTCCCAAACCACACACACATACCATATCTTATTACACTCTCAATTACAGCATGATAAAATAGCGTCATTATTTTCTGTTCAACTCCAAAACGTCTCAATCTCCGCAGGAAATAGAGTCTTTGTTGAACCCTGCTGCAGACAGAGTTCACGTGTACATCCCAGACCAGACTTGTATCGATGTGGACTCCCAGGTATTTATATGAGTGTACCTGTGTTACCGCTGAGCCATGGATGGAGAGCGGAGAGTGATTTCCAAGATGTCCGGGGTCAAAGATGATTTCTTCTGTCTTCTTTACGTTGATGATGAGATGGTGGTCCTCGCACCAGTCTGTGTCGTTGTCCATGAGTCCTAATAAAACAGTGCCATCTGAAAACTTGATGATTAAAGTGCTGGAATGGCCGCTGGTGCAGTCGTTTGTGTACAGTGTGAAGAGGAGCGGTGAGCTGACACAGCCCTGGGGCGCTCCTGTGTTGATGGTCTTCATGTCAGACAGTGTATGGTTCACTCTAACCTGCTGGCTCCTGTTGGAAAGGAATGAGTGATACCATCGGATTATGTATGGGTTGACGGACATTTGTTGAAGTTTTTTGAGAAGGATGTGTGGTTGCAGAGTGTTAAACGCTGAGCTGAAGTCGATAAACAGCAGCCTGGCATATGCTTTAGGGTGTTCCAGGTGTTGGAGAACATTATGCACTGCTGTTATCACTGCGTCGTCAGTGCCTCGATTGTTTTTATAAGCAAATTGGTAGGGGTCCAACCAATGGTGTAGGTTTGGTTCGAATCTTGGTGGGGACATTCACTACGACTTCGATATCTGCCTGCACTACATCTTCCCTGAATACCTGAGTTCCCTATAATAAATAAAACACATGTAGTACATTAAACAAATCAGATCTAAGCATATACAAAATAAAACCACCAACAAAACCAAATAAATACTTTCAACCTCACCTGAAGCCCTGAAGGTCCAGCCACTTCCTCATCCTCTACCAGCACTGCACATTCCCTGTTTGTCTGACTTTCCTTTATGGTATTAATAAAAACACACATTCTACATTGAATAAAATGAAACCTAGGCATGGTACACCAGTCGCTAAATATCTCATGAAACTAGAATTGGTTGATGGGTCTAAGATTATAACTGCTTAATCCTAACCTCACCTGGAGTCCTGTCTTGTCCTTGTCTTTATCTCCTTCTTGAATTTCCATTATATCTCTAAGAGTGTCCTATATTTAGTAAAAGATTTCAGACAACACTTTTTGCATCATTATAGTAGTAAAATATGTTGTAATTGGCATAGGTAATTTCCAACCAAATGATGTTCTTTAACTTTAGTATGATTCTATACTGACTTAAACCTAATCCAAATCTACATAATAGCCCTCACCTGAGGCTCCAACAGTTCAGGAACTGCTCTCGATACTTGAAATAAATCATGCTCTGATCTTTCAATTTCCTATAATAAATAAAAACAGAGGAGAAAATATTGAATTAGAATCTACAGTGAGTATCTCACTACATTGTTTGACATATACGATCAATCTCTAAAAACAATTCATAGTCCCATGCATACCTACAAAATTCCAACCTCACCTGATGCACTGAAGGGCCTGTTGCTTCTACCTCAACATTCCCTATATTGTTCTCTCTTGTTGGTTGAGTTTCCTATGTATGTTAACAGAAGATTAATCATCACAATTCATAATTTGCTATTACTTGTGCTTTCTCTTACTTACTTTCCAACTGTTAAAAAAGCTCCTGATATCTTTTATCTTTTTTTGTGGAGGTGGCATTTTTTCTAAATTATATAAGAAGGTATAGACAATCAAAAACAGACATTCATATACATGAACTGCAGAATCATTTATATAACTTGGCCAATGTCAAAAGTTACATAGTATTTCTCAATACAATGAGTTAACAAGAGTTTGGCAATAAGTAACAGTGTGGATTTTTCTATATTTTCTTTTTTTTATTCCACTCTCAACCCAAAAAGGCAAGTAATGACTCACAGGGCTCTCAAGTATGCAAAATAAAAACTTAAATGACCTGTTGTGGTGTGTTTTGCGCACAACCAGCATGCATCGTTAACGCAATGGAAAATTTAGGTATCCGAGCTTTAATTTTGGGAGCGCTGGTTGCGCTTTGGAAGAGTCAGGGGAAGAGTCAGGGGGAGAACCGGGAGATACGAGGGAGACAAAGTTCTGTCTGCTATGGTCGGCTCGGTACCATGTTAGAGCTGCTGCTTTCACCGCCGCGGCTGTCAGGACGTGCACATTCGAGTGCATCGCTTGAATGTGCTTAGAGCAAATAACAGCAAGTGCCCGCTGTCGCACATTTCACAGAAATTACATTATCAGCAGATAAAGGTTGTAAATCGTGGATCCGTGGAATATTTTCATCCCTAGTTTATCCTGATTCACACAACACACCCACTTATACATTTTGGATAGTAAGAGCACAATAAGTATTTTTTCAGCCTTTCAACCAACCTGTTTCTTTATTGGAGCCAGTTCTGTTCTGTCTCTATGCCGTGTGAGCTCCTCGGAACATTAAACAGTGCGCTGACAGATTAGAAATAACGTAAGTACTTTGAATGGTAATAGATCTACAGTACTTTCCTCTGATTACTCACGTGCTACAACGCTCAGGGAACGAAAAAAAAACACTTGCTTCACGCTGGCTAACTTTTAAAAATTAAACAGTCGCTCAGTGCTTCAGTTTGGCGCTGAAGAAGACAGCCAATCACTGCAGAGAACGGAACGGGTCACGTGCTGCTGCTGCTGCTGTTGCTCTGGAGGCGAGGAGGAGGCGCGACGTATGCACAAACGGAAGACATGTGTCCTGGACCGTCCGGGTCACGGGACATCATGTCATTTTGGTGGGGACTTTTTAGTCCTCACCAAATATTGGTGGGGACATGTCCCATGGTCCCCACGCAAACCTACGCCCTTGGGTCCAACTTGCTTCCTATGTCTGACTTCAGCTCTCTTACCATCAGCTTCTCCAGGCACTTCATAACATTGGAGGTCAAGGCTATGGGCCTAAATCAGCCCCTAAGGCTTGGTTTTGCTTCAAACGTGGGGAAAATAACCACGTTGCTAGAGAATGCAGTAATCCCCCAAATAAGGAACTCGTTGACAAAAAATACAAAGAGTTGAAGGCAAAACAAACAGAATGGCAAGCAAGGTATGGGAAATCTTTAAACTGGACAGGGTTTCAGTAGAGGGACAGACTGAGACCTCAGCAGAGAAAAGTCCCAAACCAGAGCAAAGAAACGAGGAGAGCAAGAAAGCACAACAGATAAACAGTATGACACATTCCCACTAAGCACTTTCAGATGAGGCTCTCTTAAGTGCGCTTGTTGGTTCTAAACGTACAGCCACATTCAGAGCGTATGTCTCCTTAACTCTGGCTCCCAAGTGACTACAGTGTCAGAGACATTTCATAAGCTACACCTCCCATCACGTCCCATACAATCAGTGGCCAGCTTGCTTGACATTGAGGGAGCAGGGGGGCAACCAGTACCCTATTTAGGCTATGTTGAAGTCAACCTCTCTTTCGCCAAAGAACTTACTGGGAGACCCGAGGAAATGAATACTCTAGCACTTATAGTGCCTGATTGCTGATCAAACCAAGAAATCCCAGTGCTAATTGGAACTAATGTCCTGGATGTGCTTTATGAAACTTACACTTCCTATAAAGAACAGAACTACAGTAAGAAACAAACAAACATCCCAGTGATCCAGACTATATACCACAAACAGAAAGTTAACAGTGAAAGTGGGAGAGCAGGGAAAGTGAAGCTTTTGAGTAAAAAGTGTATCACCATACCAGCTGGTGAAAGAGCTGTCCTAATAGGCTATGCCCGAAATATTGGCATAACCCCAGGTGCGCCACTGTTAGTTGAGTCCCTAGATTCTAACTTACCTGGTGGCTTAGTTTTTTGTAGCTACATAATGACCGTGCCATTTAAGGCATGCTTTAAAGTCACAATCCTGGTTAAGAATGAAAGTGCTCATGCTGTCAGAGTACCAGCAAGTAAGACTGTTGCAGAGTTATACGTCCCTCTCTCTGTCACTCATCTGGCATCTGCCCGAAACATCAATTAAAAAACCTGCCCTCCGCCGCCTAAATCCAGTGCCATGTGCAAAAACATCAGTTCCATTCCAGTCAGCCCACTGAAGTTTGATCTATCTGATACCCCACTTTCTAAAGAGTGGCAACAGAGAATCGCAGATAAGCTGAACTCCATGTCCGATGTTTTTGCAGCGCATGATTAAGATTACGGGCACACAACAGCTGTGAAACACTGTATACGACTCTATACGACTCTCAGACCCAACCCCATTCAAACAGCGGCCTAGGCCCATACATCCTTCAGATTATGATGCAGTCAGACAACATTTAAAGGAGCTATGTGATGCCAACGTAATCCGCTAGTCAATATACTGTAACATTACAGTCGATATTACAGGAGATTCCTGCACCCTTTACAAAGACAATTATAACAACACAAAACCAAAGGGTGGACACTTTTTTTTCTTCTTACACACAAATACAATGTTTTGTATTTTATTTTTACTCTCATTGTGTTAAACAAATACATTATTTTTTGTTTGGCAAGAACTCTAAGCTGTGCTCACTATTCTCCTTATCAAATCCAGATCCGTTTAACAGTTGTGCATATTACAATTGGTTATAAACAAAGTACTACATATATAATTACCAACCATCTTTACCAACTGGATTTACAATTACATCACTGTGAGGTCACAGTATGTCAGGTTAGGGAAGAGCGTGTCTGAGACTGTTGTAAGCAACACAGGAGCACCACAGGGTACCGTTCTGGCTCCCTTCCTCTTCACAATCTACACTGCAGACTTTGCACACAACTCTGCTACAAACCATGTACAAAAATACTCAGACAATACCGCTGTTGTGGCATGTGTGAAGGGGGGGTGAAGCAGAGTACAAGGAGGTGGTGGCTGCCTTCTAAGACTGGAGTGAGAGAAATGGACTGATTCTCAATGCGTCCAAGACCAAGGAGATGATCATCAACTTTCACAAGAGCCCTTCCCATCCGGTCACAGTAAATGGACAAGACATCAAAGTGGTTCACTCCTATAAATATCTGGGAGTCCACCTGGACCACAGACTGGACTGGTCAGCTCAGGCCAATGCCATCTACAAGAAAGGTCAGGGCAGACTTTTCTTCCGGAGAAGACTGAGGTCCTTTGATGTGAGCTGTCAAATGTTGCGAATTTTTTACCAGTCTGTTGAAGCTAGTGCCGTGTTCTTCAGGGTTGCGTGTTGGGGCGGCAGTCTGACCTCCAGACACAGTATCCGGCTCGACATGCTGATCAGGAAATGTGTGTCTGTGATGGGGAGAAGTGTGGACTCTGTGGGAGCTGAGCTGGAGAGAAGGATGAGGGCTCCAATGCAGGGCATCCTGGGTAATTAATAGTTACCTATTAACTATGCACCTGTTCTACGAACAGGTGCGTAGTCCCTTAGGACTTCGCTAGTGGGATATCACGTGACCCCCAGGTCACACGCCAGAGAGATCAAATATATAAAAATTTGCTCCAATCACCAGCGACCCTCCTCTATAAAAGCCCCTGCACAAGGCCGCGCCCCCTCTTGAACTCTGCCAAGCCGGGCTGGCCTGATGGGCTCGTAGCTAAGGGACTACGCACCTATTCGTATAACTTAAGTTACATTAGGTAACTATTAATTCTACGTAATGGTGCGAGAGGCATCTGGCTGCAGAATCCCCTCCCCTTGCAGACCTCCATGTTCAGCCCCTGTCACGTGACCTCCACCAGGAGCCCCTGTCACGTGACCTCCACCAGGAGCCCCTGTCACGTGACCTTCGCTGTTTCACTTCACTGCGACTTAAAACGTTTTTCTTCATAAAGTTATAAAGCTTATATTTAACATATAGTATATATTATGTAACAAACAAAAATAGTGACGTTTGTTCCACAAATTGTGACCAGGTATTATGTATATGAGCGATCCCTGTTTTCATCTGGGCATTTGGGATGCCAAAGGACAATTCTGTGGCCATGTGTTTACAAGAGCGCCACCTACATGTCACCCATAGTATAGCACATGAAAACACGTCAAAAAGACAATATATACATGGTAGAGATACCATCGCGAGGTTTTATTATAGTAAAGGGCTGCAACTTCTAGATGCTTATTCCATTCATCTATATTATTCTCACAACAGCTTTAAAGTTACATAGGTATCCACTATTTTTTTCTATTTTAGAGGAATAAGAGTTAGCTTGACCTATAGGTCTACACACATTTTTGATTTTCCTACCGTTCTGTAACCTTTGATGCTATACTGAACATTCCCCTTTTGTGGTGAATAAATTATCAATGATAAGGCCGTTCAATTATTTATTATACATTCACAATACAACACATATCCCATCTTATCAACACACTCAACAGAAAAGCGTTCCATGTCCTCAATATGAGAGAACACAAACTTGAAGGGCTCCAAGATGTTCTCTTGCTCCTCACTGTCTGGGTCAAAACCAGTCTCCCTAAACTGGGAGAAGTCTGCTTCAGCCTTAGCAGCTTCATCTCCTTCCCAGTCCAGCACAGGAGGAAACTGTATTTTTCCAGTGAATAAAAACAGGTTGTCCTTTGCCCAGCTTGCTGCTAATTGACAATCTATTAGGACTTTCCGGTCTCGAAGTTCCTAGAATGAAGACAAACATCAATGTGAATTTAAATGTATTAACAGTTAATGGATCGCCTTGGGAGGGCTCGTGCTCCTCCGGTTTATCCGTGCACAAATAAACTGATAATGGTCTCATAGCTACTCATTAGCTCTTTTGACCACCCTCCTGTTCTCCCAGTGCAGAGAACAGATTTTCCACTTTAATTATTATTATTTTCTTTCATTTGTGGATTCAATTTATAGATAACACTATTTATCAGTTTGCAATGACACAGCTGGTGCGAGGGTCCACATGCACCATTTTAATTCAGTGTATGTGTGGGTATGGTTGCTCACACATGAGCCATGAGGATATTAAAATTCTTGTTCTCAGTCTCCCTGCATTCACTATAAATCATTGTATTTTACATTCCTGTGGTAGGTAGTTGCAACCAAAAAAATCCAATAGTGAAAGACTGTTGGATAAGAACCCGAGTTTTATGACTCACTTGTGTAGCAGGCAACAGGTCTGTCTGTTGCACAGGTGCCAACTTGCGCTTTTTCACCCTCAGAACTGGCTGTACTTCCCCTCGAAGCCAATGGGCAAATAATTTGCCATAGCTTGAGTAAGAGGGTATTAATGGAACATTGAGAATATTGACAATAGAAACATTCTCTTCGAGTAATACTTTGAGAACAAATGAATCTCACCTCCCAAGGTCAAAGGTCTCCATCAGTAACAAACACCACCATTTCCTCAGAGTTGGCATGTCTTCCTTAAAAGTCCAAGAAGAGTCAATTATTAGTTAGCAATGTAACTGTAGTTTTACAGACAGAACAGGAAACTTGTCTGACATTTCCTAGGCAGATGTAGTTTCAACAGCTGGTCATGCACAGAGCCCATTTTGTAGGATCATGAGGGGGTCCCTACACTATGAGGTAGAGCCAAGCTCATCCTCAAGAAAAAGGATATACTTACAACTGTGAAGTCAAACTGCGCTTCCAGTACAGTGTACAGTGAATACTATGAAAAAGTGTAAAGTTTGGTTAATACTAATCAATGTAAGAAAATATGTGAAATGGAAGCCATACCATCAACATAAAGATGCCGCAATCATTGCCATATAGCTGCTTTGGAAGATCCTTTAAAAAAAAAAATGAACAAAAAAAGAAAAACAATTGGAGAGATTAGTGTGAATTATTTGGCATTTCTCATTTCCAATTGTCTTACCTGCATTTCCAAACCTGTCCTCTCTGTCCATGGTTCCCCAGGGATTATGGATTTGCACACATTTCTACAATAACATTGTGGATAGATGCTTCAGTGAAAAGCAATACATTAATCATTAAGCTGCATGCATAGCATTAAAAAGTTCAAATTTTGAACTTGAACAGAACTCTACAGGGCATTTAAAGATGCATCTTCTATTCAAATTACTTGGCTGTATGTGCCAAAAGGTTTTACACTATCTTGTGGACAATGTGAACATTAAATAAGCAGTCGCACAGGTGAGACAGCAGGATAAGTCTTTACCTGCATGTCCTCTATTGTAACTTCTCTCCTCTCTCGCTCCTGCCTTTGCCCTCCATCTTTTACATTCAATAGTTTCTTTAGAAAAACAAGTCATGAATATCTTTTTTACATCTTTAAAAGCCCTTAAAGTACAGATCCGAACGTGATCTGAAGAACTCAATAACCTCTGCGGAACGGCAAAGGAACAGGAACCACGTAATCATACTAAAAGGTGACCTCAGGATTCCCCTTATTTTCGAATCACCAAATCCAAACTGTGCCACTGCATATTGGGAATCCAGAAATAGCACTTCTCTCTGGCTTGGCCTCAAAACCTGTATTTGCATTTCATTAACGTTTACATTGTTATACTACTTAATTTGTCTCCCTCCGAAAAGTTATACAGAATACTTACAGACAACATGTAATGCCCTGGTTTCCAAATAGGGACCACTATGGCCTCTTTGAGGTGAGGATCCGTCTAATATTTAGTAAAAATTAAATGACTATGCAGTAGATCTCCTGAGTCAACAAACCATTTGCAACTTACAGGAAAGGAGGCCAGAGGGTCACAGGAATATGGTTCCCGCCAAGTTGGAACAACATATAGGTCCACAACGAAAATGTTCTTTCCCTATCAATCATAATTAAAACAAATCGTTGTAGCCTCCAACCACATTTTGTATTTTACCTTGACTTGCGCGACTTTTTCTATGATCTCAAAGCAGGCATTTCCAATCTGAAAAAAATAAAATAAACAATTTAGAATATGGCAATATTGTAGCCAAATTAGCAGAGCAATAAAAAAACGATACTCACAGTAGACTCCATATCTCGTTTTAAACCAAGAGTTTGAAAGTCAGACCGTGTTAGAGCCATCTTAGTACTTTGGACGATAAGCTCCTTTCCTGACCTCTCCTCATCCAGCACATAGTTGAGCTGAGTTAAATGGGTATTAGATGTATTTATTTAGAATGTAAAATTATTTAAAACCTTATGAACTCACAAGATGCACTTGCGCAGGATGTCTTGCTTGTGTCCAACATGCTTTACGTGGCTCTACCATACTGTAATTACACTCATTTTCACAATGAGGCCCACAAGCATCTAGAAATATCAGTTAAGATGTAACAATGTTAAAGCTAAGTCATATCAGAATTTTAACAATAAGATGACCATCAAAACTTGGCACCTTCGTCAGTGGCTACATGTTCATGTTGTGAGGGCCGCGATGCTTGCATTGCTGGAAAACCAAGATGTAATGAGTGGTCATGTAGGTTCTTTCGTGGCATTAAATATGGGAATTGAAGTTTTATTCACCAAATATGGCTTGTCCAAGATTATTCTTCTCAATGTCGTGAATTGTTTGTCCTCTTTGCAATTGTCTCTTTATGTATTTGTCGTTTTTTGTGTTATTTTGGTGATGTATTATGTTTCGCATGAGAAAAATGTGGGTTGAGGGGGCCATGTTGTTAAGGAAGTAATTGTTCTTCCTTAAAGTGGCAAACAGCTGCTCTGCGACTTGACTGTTTAGTGATGTGTGCAGTTCAGGGACAATTCCAATTCGCCTGAGAACTTCTTGAGGACTTTTTGTGTTAGTCTCATGAAATTTGTCATAAAGTATATAGTGGTCTGAGGAACCAGTTATCGGATGTCCATTGGGGTCAGGAAGGGCAAGCTTTTGATGAAGCCACGGCAGAGACACCTTTAGTTTTTTTTGTTGAGCTGCTGCAATGTTCTCTGGGGTAGACGACGCTAGTCTTCCTTCATGAGGCTTAAAAGGAAGATCTATTGGTGACCGTAAATTTCCGTGTGTTGCCAACCCCCGGGCAAAATCATACACACAAACATTTGGAATGTGCTCCCAGGAAAAAAGAAGATCAGCAAAGTCCCGTGGGGACTCTGCCCTAATATTGAATTTAATGCTGTAAACAATGCCGTGAGGACAGAGTATCACAGACCAGCCACCTTAAAATAAAAATTAAAAGTTACCAAAAATGCATAATACAAATTTTTGAGGATGAAGAACATGAGCTGTACCAGATGCTCCCCAGATCTTTTGGAACACTTTGTCATAAGTGTGTCTGGACTTCATTTCCTCCCGGAGTCGTAGTATGAGGTCCATACGCGACCCATTCGAGTCCAGGTTGCAGGCTTTGCATAGTTTACGCACTGTTGAAACCTTAAAGACACCAAATATATTCCATATGTAAATCATAAACTAATACAAAATACTACATTCACACTATGGCTGTCAAAGTTAACATTCATGCGATTGATCAAAAAAATGAATGCATATAGCGTGGTTTAATCATAGATTAATCTCAGCCTGATGTCTCCCAATGCTTATGTTTAGGAGGCTTCCCGAACCTAGAGCAGGGACACTCTGCTGTGACCACGGTGTGCCACATTCACAAATTTCTTGTAATACAGCTCCATATCTATATTAAACTTTGAAAATTTAATTTTAACTCATAATTGTAATCTTTTATTGAAATGCCTTCCATCACACTTTGTACAGCGGTTAAATACTGACATTAATATGCACTATGAGATTAGTCAAATTTCAAAAGTATTCACACGCACCTTTTGTTTCATCAGCTCATCAACCAGCCGATCCTCTGTAACAAGAACCTCTGCTGAAGTGACAGTCCGATTTGAGGCAATTTTTTCAAACTCTGTGTTCAAGGCCATGTTTGATTTTCTTGTCCTCCTTCCAATCCATGGAGCCCAGTATTCATAACTGGGATGAACAGTAAATGGGTTCTCAGAACAAGCTTAACAAAAAAATAAAACCAAAAGGTAAATAACAAAAATAAACAATCCGTCAATCATTGGGCCTCATTCACGAACGGTTCTTAGGAACAGATTTGTACGTAAATCCTACTTACGAGGTTTTTACGAAGAAAGTGGCATTCACGAATTTTTCTCGTAACCAGAATTTCTCTTGGGCAAGTACAAATCCTACGAGTCCTCAGGAGCACTCGTACGCATTCAGTGCCGACATGTTCACACGCCGGGGTTGTCCTCTTTGGTGAAGTTTAATAAAAATACAACATTCCAGTGATATGTCCGTCATATCGATGTATGTATTTATTTATTTGTAGTAATCTTTATTAGTAATCTTTATTGATATACCGCCTTTTTCACTGCAGATCTGGCCTACTTTTTAATTGATTTTCAAATTAAATGTGCCAACGCTTTATCAAATACATTGGAAATCTTGCCGTGTATTAGTGACCCCTTCCTATTTATAGGGGGCATTTCTTTATCCACGGGCCACAGAACAACGGCATATATACTGCTGCTGCAGGAGGTTACTGGGTCCGCGCTGAGTCTCTGCGCTGGTCTCTCCTATGGATCTATACGGGTCTGCACTGGTCTCTCCCATGGATCTATACGGGTCTGCACTGGTCTAGTCAGAATTGTAAGTGACTATCAATCTGCCAAACTTGCTGTATGAATGTGGAGTTGGCTCATGGATGGAAAAACACACATTGGAATTATCATGTGTAGGGACTGGGACACAAAGGGGGACATGTGATTTGTGGGCATTTTGTTGACGTTTCAGGCAAATATTTTTCTTGGACTCCGAAAAAAAAAGCAAACCAACCATTTGAATTAAAATGCCCTCTTCGAGACACTCCTCCACAGCTGTTGCCGAGCAATAATCAATAGAGCGAATGTGCTCACACTGGAGGTTTGGTACCCCACTCCTGATGGCCATTTGGTGAAATTGCGTGCAATCCTCCAACTCGCACTCAACTCTGTGTTCCCTACCCCAAGTTTTCCTTACAGCATGAACAGGCACAGAAAACCCATGTCTGTCTTTTTGCATCGCAAAAATTCCGTTGCATTCATCGACGCATACACCGTTTAGGTGATTTAGAGCAGTAATGTCCATTTCTTTGGGTAGATGTTTGCGCTTGATATGAACAGAAAGGTTTTTTGCCAAACACACAAGCGCACAATGAGGGCATTTCACTTTCTTGGCATTCGGAGTAGAGACCGAGGACTGCAGAGAAGGAACTGCAGACACCGAGGACTGTAGAGGAGGAGCTGCAGACACCGAGGACTGCACAGGAGGAGCTGCAGACACCGAGGACTGTAGAGGAGGAGCTGCAGACACTGAGGACTGCACAGGAGGAACTGCAGACACCAAGGACTGCACGGGAGGAGCTGCAGACACCGAGGACTGCACAGGAGGAGCTGCAGACACCGAGAACTGCACGGGAGGAGCTGCAGACACCGAGGACTGCACAGGAGGAGCTGCAGACACTGAGGACTGCACAGGAGGAGCTGCAGACACCAAGGACTGCACAGGAGGAGCTGCAGACACCGAGAACTGCTGAGGAGGAGCTGCAGACACCGAGGACTGTAGAGGAGGAGCTGCAGGGCTATTACATATACATAAATGCCTTTCCATATCAGATTTTCGAATGCAGGAAGGGCAGTGGTAGTGTACAGAGTCTCGACAGAGCATGTGGCAACGGCATATTTTCCAATGTGGCAACGGCATATTTTCCAATCTAAAAAGGAAAATAAAAAGTAATGCATTATCTGTTACATACATATTTTAAGCGCAATTAGAATTACATACACACAATTATGCATTCAGGGCAAGTATCCGGCTTATCTTGCTGGAGACTTGTGCAAAGTAGTAGTGAAATTCAATCATAATTGGAAAACCTTTTCAATTAATATTTTATAATTGTTGGCACTTTACATTCACAACCAACTGAAGACACTTTCCAAAATGTTGTGGTTAGAATAACAAACGTATCTCCTCCAGATGTATCACTATTAAAAATACCACTAGTAATACTTCTATCACTAGTTTTCATGTACTTTAGATCTGGCGCATCTTTAGCTTTGTCAGACATAAAAAGTAAAAGTATTCATGACAAAGACAGTGACTTGATGGCTCTTTCAAATAGTCTGTAAAATACATAGAATGGATAGCTGCTATATTATGTTATTAACATACAGTACAATCAATTATTGATTATATTTATTATTGTAAAAATTTCAAACAAATCTTACCTTTGTAAACAATTGCCTGCCTTAAATGCGACTGCAAGTGTATCTGCATTTTATGTAACTTTTGGGGTTTCACCATTGGACATATGGGGCAGTGAAAGAGGGTGCAACAGGTTGTGCACCGCTCCACAAGAAACTCTCCTTTTACAATTGATTTGTGCATCTGCAAAGACACAATATGAACGTTAAGCATTAAAGCGTTGCAACGTCATCAATACGGAGTTCAAACTGCGTTAATTGTACATAGCGATAGTGCCTTTGTGCCTAATGGACGTTAAACCATAAGCATTAATGGTTTACAATCATGTTAGCAATGCATCAACGCAAGAGGGGAAACGTTAACGCTAATATTTGTGTGTTTTTTATTCGGAGAGAACGGTGGGCAATAATGAAGAGCACTCACTTAACTGTTAATACACTGTTGTAGCTTTGAGTTACTGTTAAACGTATAAAGCTAAGCGTTATGTTGTCGTAGAAAGACAAGTGTAGCCGACAATAACTAATCTGTATCTGCAGTAACTGAATCACAAAACACGTAACACAAGCATCTTACCGTGACCGCATCTTACCGTGACCGCAGATCGTCGCACGTGTAGTACTGTCCAGTAAAAGAAATGACGTGACTTCTTCTTATAAAATTTTCCGGCAGGCGGTACACTGGCGGAAGTGACGTAACAGGGGCTCCTGATGGAGGTCACGTGACAGGGGCTGAACAGGGAGGTCTGCGAGGGGGGGGGAGTCTGCAGCCAGACTCTCTTGTCTGGAAGCGATAAACAAAAGCGCAAAAAAGAGGAAGACGAGAAAAGAAAGCATGATAGTGGTGAGTGACTGTCAGTTAGTTCATCTAGTCTACATGACGCTCTTGGAACTAACTTGTTTGTTTGCGGATCACAACACAGCAACATTTAGCATGCTATTGTTAGCGTTTTGAAGGATTAATACACTTTGATAGCAGGTAGTGTTTGTAATTAATTATAACATGATGAGTGTAGTGAACAAGTTTATAAAAAGACATGCTAATTTATTTCTCATTGCTTTTCGTCACCAAATACTTTTTAAAATACTAATTTTCTATGGTAGACTGTTCAGTATGCCAGGCAGGCCCCAGGCTTGTACATTTATTGTTAGAAATAAGAAATTGTCTACATTTTAATGTTAATGTAAACTAATAATAGATGTTGCATTTTTACTTACTAAATTATATATTTTTCCCCTTTTTCTCAGGATTGCTAAGAAAATTTTTGGTTCCCTCATCTTCTTCAAATCAGGAACATGCTGCTAGTTGTAAGTACTTTATCTATATGTATTCTTACTTCTAAAGATATTTTATCAAAATACATTACGACGTTAATGCCATGTTTGATTTCTCTTTATCTTTAAGCTCAGTCTGCCGCTACACACACTACTACAGCCCCAAGTACTGCCACGCCAAGGTTTACTGCCCCGCCAAGGTTTACTGCCACGCCAAGGTTTACTGCCCCCTCAAGCTCTACAGCCCTGGACAGAGCAGCAGTCAGCTATATCCCATACTGCAATTGTCAACATTTCGTTGCCTACCTCCATTGACCAAGAGGACCAAACAGACCCTCAAGCACCCACTCCAGGTATGATATTAGTGCAATAATATATTTAGTTTAAAAAAATGCTTGAATTTTACACACTATGGCCTTTTGTAGTATCTACCATAACTATAATTTCAAACAAATATAAGAGGTATACTTGAAAATAAATCAATATCCAAGTTGGTTTGTATTTTGAAGATGTGTAAATTAAAAATACATAAATAGTAATGTAAATATGGACATACTTAGCAAGCCATCTTTAGCAAGAATTGTAATTGTAAAGGCTGTAAAAAGAGACTAAACATAGTGTTTGTTCAAGTAATTATATCACATCAGGATTATTTATGGTTATTGTGTTTTTCTTTTGAGAATTCATGTGTTTTTTTAATTGGTTTCAGCTCAAACGGCATCCACAGACCAAGAAAAAGCAACACCAATAAGATTGACATCTTCTGATCCTGGACAGTGGCCTGATGTTCTTAATGATGGTGAAAAAAGGTCCTCTTCAGGTGACAGATATTGTTTTTCCTCAAAGCAATGAACAAAATCCTTGGAGATTCACAAAGGAAAATGATTACATGGTCATGAGAAATGGTGAAAAAATAAAGCGAACATGGCTAGTATATTCAAAATCGACCGATTCAGTGTTTTGCTTTGCTTGCAAAATATTTGGCAAAAAGGACAATAATGCTCTAACTAAAGGAGGGTTTAAAAACTGGAAAAACCTTGTTGCACATTTAAAAGAGCATGAATATTCCAAACCCCATAACATGAAAAGTTGGCATGAGCTCCAGATAAGGTTAAAAACAAAATCTGCTCTAGATCGAACAAACCAGGATCTATTGCACCTTGAGCAGCAGCTCTGGAAAACAGTAATCCACAGGATTATTGCTTTAATATGCAAATTCTACAAAGAAGTATTGTCACAGAGTTGAGAACCTATAAGCTTTATTGTTTAGTTGTTAATTATGTTTTCATAATATTGTTGTTCTGCTGATCTTTTGTTGTTGTTAGTATTTTGTCAATTCTGTTTCAACTTTATGATGCAAAATAAATAATATATTTATATCTACTGCAGTATTAACCTTTTTATGTGGTTATATGGTCGGTATCGGGCCCCCCAAGGACTCTTTTGCCTGGGGCCCCGGGGTACCCTTGGAACGCCACTGAAAGTAAGTTACGCCCAGCACTACCTGTACACAAGTTCACTTTTGTAATTTATAAAACTTTCTCTAAAATCAGAACTTATAGACTGATATTGTTGTCAAGTTTCTTCACATCATTTCTCTTCTTCTTTTTGGGCATTTGTCAGAGGAGAAGTTTTCTTTCTGCTGTCTTTCTTTTCTATAATCAGTCAATAACACTTTTATTTCTTTTGAGTTTGATAACCTTCCGGCTGCTGACCTTAATGCCTCTTCACATGTTCTCTTGAATCGGATCTACAGTGCGTTCATTATTCTTTTTATATGACACATAGTATGACATATAAGACGTAATATGAGTTCATATCCATTATATCAAGGATATAGGCTTTGCCACATGCTCAAAGCATGAACGTCCCAAACACTAGCAGTACAGTAAAACAAATGTTTACTTTCCATATTTTTACTTTCCACTAAGTAAACACTATAGTCAGTAGTTACAGTAGTGACAGTAAAATGACGGCCATAAAGTGTTCATGAGTTCCTAACCCTAACTACAGAGGTTTACTTTTGAATGTGTAGGAAACGGCAGCAAGTCCTAAAGAAGCTTTGGAACAGTTTTTATTTTTGTGCTTTACAATTGTTTTATGTTTTTTTCTTTCTTTTTGCAAGTGCAGTGTTTCAACCTGGAGAGACTACAAGAGACGAGATGCGTTTAAGAGTTGTTTATTTTATGGATTGAGTTTGTTTATTGGTTTGGAGCTTAGGCCCCGGCTGTGGCCGTGCTTTGAAGAGATCTGCGCCTGGGTGCAGATCATGATCCCCAAAAAGAGAGCTTGGCTAGCGATGCGTTTGCCACGACTTGGTTGCTGCGTTTATGGAAGGCGCATGGTGTGAGTGACTGTTTCCGTGCGCGAGCTCGGCTCTAGCGCTAGGCGTTGGCACGCGCACGAGCTCGGCTGAAGTGCGCGGCGTAATGTCCGTGCGCGAGCTCGGCTCTAGCGCTAGGCGTTGGCACGCGCACGAGCTCGGCTCGAGTGCGCGGCGTAATGTCCGTGCGCGAGCTCGGCTCGAGCGCTAGGCGTTGGCACGCGCACGAGCTCGGCTCAAGTGCGCGGCGTAATGTCCGTGCGCGAGCTCGGCTCTAGCGCTAGGCGTTGGCACGCGCACGAGCTCGGCTCGAGTGCGCGGCGTAATGTCCGTGCGCGAGCTCGGCTCTAGCGCTAGGCGTTGGCACGCGCACGAGCTCGGCTCGAGTGCGCGGCATGTTGGAATGAGGAGTTGCCACCACCAGGAGATGCATACGTACTTATATGAGAGGAGGCGCTGGGCTGCCAGAACGGATGAATGTGGTAGAGAAACGGGACAGCGCTCCTGGAGAGATGATTGAGGGAGTCCCAGGGCAGCAGCCCAAGTGGCTGCTCCTATCCGGAAGGAGTGGCGGATGTAGAGAAAGGAAGAGAGGTTACATGCAGGGAGCGCAGGTTTTGAATTTGTTCAGACCAGGGGGTCGTCAAAGGATTGTTTAAGGAGTAATTATAGTCTATGAATGTTGATAAAATGTCCATACATGTTGTAGAATGTAAAGTATCCTGGATCATCACCACGGGCCTTCTAGTTGGACACTAACTGTCCAGACCCTCCTGCATGGCAAGGAAAACTCACAAAACCCCGTGGGGAAAAAAGTGAGAAACCTTCGGAAGACCCTACATGAGAGAGGGTTCCACTCCACGGACAAACAGGCTAGTCGTCCAGGACCTAAACTACAGAACAAGGACCATTGCCAATACTCCTTTAAGGATCTTCTTATGAGGGTGGAGCAGTGTGACTCGAAGTGGATTTTAGAGAATGTATTTAATGCCGATGTAGATGAGGCAGTGACAGCAGTACCCGCGATGCTGATGTCCAGAGACTGAGAGTGTGCAGTGAGAGGGAAAGGAGAATGCTGAATGAAAGATGAACTGCTGGTGTTTAGAGCGCTGATATTCGAACATGATTCCACTTGGGGAGACTAGAAGGTGAAGTACACTTACCCAGGAAGATTGATGTTCGATAGGAGATCTCTGGACCCCCAAAAACCAACGCACGAGGGCCCGGTCAGAATGAGGGCCAGGGTGCGTCAGGTAAGGCGAAGCGTGAGACAAGCTCGGCGGCAGGAGCCGCACCAGGAGACCAGGAGAGAATATGCCTGGGGAACATGAGAAGGAGCACCGCCTACAGCCACTCAGAGTGCACGCAAACCGTGGCGGGCAGTGCTGCACACCAAAAGCCAATGAGTGCGGCCTGGGGAAGATAGTCGACCAGGTTTGAAGGCCACGCCGAACAGTACTCATGCAGTCTTAGCAGGCCAGCGTTGCAGCAGGCCACCGTCGCGGCATCGCAGCAGAGCTTTGGTGCGGCGTTGCGGCATCACGTTCCTGCGAAGCTGAAAAGAGAAACCTCGAACCACTATCACTCGAGTGAAAAGGACCACGTCTTCAGTCAGACCACGTCTTCAGTCAGACCACGTCTTCAGTCAGACCACTGACCTGATCCTTCGATGCCGGCTCTTCCCGTCATTGTAAAGCAGAACTCTCCAAGCGTTGGATTGTTCACCCACCAATAGGGAACGCGCGTCCATGGTCGACACTGGTCCCACGATGAATGGATGAGAGCACGCGAATGCGTCGAAGCGTGGCGTCGAGAATGCGGCAGGAGGCGGACACCAACGTAGCGTCAAACAGCGGCCACCGGCGTGGAAGCGTGCGCCGCCGACGTGCTGCGATGAAGCGCGCGGCCGCCGACGAGCTGCGATGAAGCGCGCGGCCGCCGACGAGCTGCGATGAAGCGCGCGGCCGCCGACGAGCTGCGATGAAGCGCGCGGCCGCCGACGAGCTGCGATGAAGCGCGCGGCCGCCGACGAGCTGCGATGACGTGCGCCGGCGTCAAAGCGTGCGCCGTCGTCGAGGCGTGCGCCGTCAAAGCGTGCGGCGTGGAGGAGGAGTCGAAGAGTGGAGGAGGAGTCAAAGCGTGCGGCCACCGACGTGGCGTCGTCGAAGCGTGCGGCCACCGACGTGGCGTCGTCGAAGCGTGCGGCCACCGACGTGGCGTCGTCGAAGCGTGCGGCCACCGACGTGGCGTCGTCGAAGCGTGCGGCCACCGACGTGGCGTCGTCGAAGCGTGCGGCCACCGACGTGGCGTCGTCGAAGCGTGCGGCCACCCACGTGGCGTCGTCGAAAGCGTGGGGCCACCCACGTGGCGTCGTCGAAGCGTGGGGCCACCCACGTGGCGTCGTCGAAGCGTGGGGCCACCCACGTGGCGTCGTCGAAGCGTGGCGTAGCGTGGGGCCACCCACGTGGCGTCGTCGAAGCGTGGGGCCACCCACGTGGCGTCGTCGAAGCGTGGGGCCACCCACGTGGCGTCGTCGAAGCGTGGCGTCGTCGAAGCGTGGCGTCGTCGAAGCGTGGCGTCGTTGAAGCGTGGCGGCGTCGAAGCGTGGCGGCGTCGAAGCGTGGCGGCGTCGAAGCGTGGCGGCGTCGAAGCGTGGCGTTGAAGTGTGGCGTAAGGCCAAAGCAATGGGCAAACGAACAGCACAGAGGGGCTCGGCCGCGCTCCGACCAATCAGAGCGGCTCATCGGACACGGACTGCCGGGAGGCACTGCAGTGGGCAAAACTTACAGTCCACGGTCAATTAGACAGAGCGAAGGCCATTGCAGCTTGAAGTCCGTTTGGTGAGCTGTGCTCTGCTTTGCTCTTAAACGCTGGCTTGATTGACACGGCTGCGGGGAGTTGATTAAGACAGGCTGAGTAAGGCGTGGTCAAGCCTGGTGTGATAACGTAGGTAGTCTACCATCCTGAACCTCCGCTTCAGCTGCATTTATGGTTATACACTGGTCCAGACCGGAGCGGAGAGGATTATGGTTCAAACCAAGCGGATCAGGCAAAAATCCAATTAAGGACGGCTAACTTGGTTCAGACCAGAGAAAATGGTCCGAACCAAGCGGCTTCACCATCACTGCTGCTGTGACCCGTCCTGCTCCACCAATCACCCTCTCAGAAGAGGATGCGCTGTTGCTTGTCCCTGACAGTGGCTCCAGCAAACCACACTGTGAGCGTGATGGATTTAGAATATTATAGTATATGGGAATATTGCATCACTGGAAATACTAGAAGACTGATATGTATACCAAATTACTACTAAAAAGTTTAACATTTAATAATGGTCCAAACCAAGCGGTTAATTTCCCCAATTTGAGACGAATAAAGGATCTCTTATCTTAAAATATATATTTGAAAAATTCCCAAATAAATAGTTCACTTATATTATAAAAGACAAGACAAATCTCCATAAGAAGGTGGTGAAAAATACAAAAATACAAATACAAAAGTTATTTTTACTATAAATGGACGCCTGTCTGTTGAAGAGTTGAAATCTGTGATGGGAGACCTGACCTGCCTCTGGAAACACCAGGTGCCACAGTGACGGAGCTGTGACCGTAAAGTGCCAAATTGTCAAAGTGTACACACTCTGACAAAGGGAAAACTGTTGAAACTCGGTCACAAAGCTGTGGAAAGTCAAAGTAGTGTGTAAAGTCCCCTTCCAGTTGAGTATGCTAGCTGTGTGAATCCATCAGGAGCTCAGTTTGAATCAGATTTAACTCGGGTACAAAGACACATTTTTTTTTTTTTTGAGAACTGATAAAGACGAAGCATTTCAGAGCTGCCACAATAACAGAGTGGATTGACATCACGTGCGGGAGTCATTTGGAGGGACCAACAAGACGACATTGTAAACAAATCTGCACCAGTTTGGCAAAATATCGAATTGCAATTTTCCTGGGATGTTTGTGTAAGCCCTCAGTCGTACAGGGATTAGTCAAAGCAAAGGAAGGTTTCTCACCCATCATCTGTACTTCTTTGGGAAAACTTGCTAAGAAGTACAGATGATGGGTGAGAAATTTTCCTGGGAAGCATTGCAAATACATTTATGTATTTAAAACTTTGGGTTTATTTAGAGTCAGATATGAAACTATTTCAAGAGTTAATAGAAATAGTCTTGTAAAGGTAAAATTAATAAGTCAGGCCAAGTGTCTTCTTCTTATTAGAAAACATTATTTATGGAGATATCATTATTATCACTAATTGATGCTTTGGGCTAAGAGCTGATTGAGTTTTCTGTTTGAAACTAGTGAACCAAGGAACCACAGCCAGAACTATAGTTATAAACAGTGCTTATGTTTTTGAGAAAGTGACGCTATAAATACCCCCGCTTTAATTGTAACAAATATATAGAATATTAATACATGTTTGAATGAAAGGAGGTTTTATCTTTATATTAAAACATTGTGACTTTTAAAGTAGGCTAACATAACGTAAAATATGAACAAAAAGAATACTAAACTGCTCTGGCATAGGGCTAAAAATTAATTTATGTAAAAAACATTTCAATAAAAATATGTGTCTAATGGAATCTTATATCTTTGATTATTAACAGAACACCTGTTGTTTTTACTGGGTCTGACCTAGTGTGATTTAGTGTATCAAACATTAAATTATATTTAACAAACTATTCCAGTATTCAGAAAAGCCTAAACATTTGCAGTGGTAGAAGATGCATAGGTTAAACATACAATTTGTGTGGTTGGTGTTGGTGGTTCTAACAAGTCCAATTAGTAATTATGTGTCCACCCAATGTTATGGTTAAAACAAGACATATTTGGTCTGTATTCATAGTGCCAACCATCCCGAATTTGTCATTATGACCAATACATTGGTAGTTAAACTGTGCTCTGAGCAACTCGCCCCTGTTTTAACAGACATTTTTAACCTGTCGCTAAGGAACTGTACTGTGCCGAACTGCTTCAAAGAGTCGACCATTATCCCAGTTCCTAAGAAAACTCCTGTGACATGCCTTAATGACTATCGTCCTGTGGCCCTCACTTCTGTCCTAATGAAGACTTTTGAGCGGCTTGTGTTGGACTTCATTAAGAGCCAGATCCCTGTGAGCGTTGACCCGCTCCAGTTTGCTACAGACAGAACAGGAGTGTGGAGGATGCCATCTCCTTTGCTCTGAACTCTGTCTACAGTCACTTGGACAATAGGAAATCTGTTGCAAGAATGCTTTTCATCGATTATAGCTCTGCTTTTAACTGCCTTGTCCCAGGTAAACTGATCGAAAAACTCATGTCTCTCGGTTTAAGTGTTGCCATGTGTAAATGGATCTATAGCTTTTTAACAGACAGATCTCAGAGAGTGAATATCAATGACTGTTTTTCTGATGTTGTTTCTGTGAGCACTGGATCTCCTCAGGGATGTATTTTGAGTCCTTTACTTTTTACACTGTACACTCATGATTGTGTGTCTTCCTCAGACTCTAACCTGATCCTTAAATATGCTGATGACACCACCATCATCGGTCTCATCAGTAATAACGATGAATCGTCTTATAGAGCCGAGATCCAAAACGTGGTTCAGTGGAGTAAAGCTAACAACCTCCAGCTGAACGCATCCAAAACATGTGAACTGGTCATTGATTTTAGTCGCAATAGTTCTCATTTGCCTGTCGCAATCGATAACTCCCAAGTGCAGATTGTAGAGGAGTGTAAGTTTCTGGGTCTAACTCTGTCTAACGACCTGAAATGGGTTAAAAACACTGACCGGGTCGTAAAGAAAGCTCGTCAGCGTCTCTACTTCCTGCGGAAACTTAGAGAATTTACCACTAACTCTAAGATTCTGCTGAACTTTTATCGCTGCACCATTGAGAGTTTACTTGTTGGTTCTGTGTCTGTGTGGTTCGGTAACATCACAGATAAAGAAAAGAGAGCTTTAAACAAGGCTCTCCGCTCTGCTAAGAGGACTGTGGGCTGTGAACTTCCTGTCCTGGAGGCTCTTTATCAATCCAGACTTTTTAACAGTGCCCTGAGAATTATCAATGACTCTTCTGGCCACCCAGGAAAAGCCTTGTTCCAGCTTCTTCCCTCTGGCAGAAGATATTGTTCTCTGAGATGCAGGACATCTCGTTATGCTAATAGTTTTTTTCCACGAGCTGTTATCAGTTTGAATAGAGCACTTTAATGTTTTTGCACTTGTACAGATCTGTTTTAGTTGGTCAACTTCACAGTGACATTTGTTTACCGTTTTTAAAATTTGTTTTATTTTTGTCTTTTAATGTTGTTTTATGTCTGTACTTGTCCTGTGCACACTGGGAACTTTTACTAATGTATTCCAATGTAGTGTTACTGCAAATGGTGAATAAATGAATCTGAATCTGTTCTGTCTGAGACGTTGTTAAAACATTACAATCCATGGTGGTGATGATTGGTAATAATGCTTTTCATGACAACCAGAAACATCACATGGAAATAGGAATTCACTGTTGGTGGTGTTGTGGAATTTCTGAGGATTGAAATACACAATAATTAAATATAAAATAAACAACAAAGAGCTGTAAACAATCAAAGTGTGGTTTATTATCTCAGTAAATGTATACATATACAGGAATTACAACCGTCACCGCGTGAGCAGGTCTCGAGTAGATCTGCTCCATAGTGCTCTGAGTCTCTGAGTCCGAGATTAAGTGGGAGCAGTCGCTCAAACCCCCGTCTCTTCTGACGTCTTACTCTGATATTACTCTGATATTAGAAAGAATGGTCAGTATGACCAGTGACCACGCTCCTCTTGCCCCGATATCAAGCTAGTACTGTATCTGCCTCTATCCTGTCATCGGCCTCGCCGTCTCTACACTGTAATAAGTGAATCAGACCAAACTTTGATGTAAAATATTTTAAGTAATAACTATATACTTCATTTTCCACTATTCTATATTTTTGGTTGACAAATAAGTACTGTATAATATTATCATAGCACCCTGTACAATACTGATTTTATTGCTTTAAGTGAAAATACTTTAAATATTTCTTCAATGAGCCTGGTGGCCCATTAATGACAAAACAAATGATGATTGTGTTGATTGAAAACAAAATGTGGCGAAGCAGTGATGCTACCCAGAATGCATTGCAGAGAAAAATATAAACTTCTTAAAAAATCTACATTTGAGCATTCATTTTAAGAATGAATATGAAGCAAGTCCTAGGGCAAAATACTTGAGCAACATTTTGAATAAACTAATTTGATCAAGTAGGTAATTGTATTTATTTTTACCAACCGTCATCGACAGGGCCAAGCCAAACTACCCCTATACTCCCTGGGTTCAAATCAGACATCAGATACTTCAAAATAGTCATGATGCTTGCTTAAAATCAAGTCCTAAACGTGTTGCAAGCACATTTACTCCCCAGCATGAGGGTTTCAGAGTTCAAAAGCACACAATGTAAGGATTACAAAAACTAACAAACTTTCTCCAGGTGGAAGAAAGTTTCATTTTGAATTAACACAAAAATATTGAGTATATTGATCATCTCCAAGTTAGTTTAGCTTTGAAAGGACACACACATTTTAAGTAAATCCATCACTTCAAAATAATAGTTTTGCTTTCTGTCTAATTGAATTTAATATTCTTTATTACTTAATAAAGAGCTAAAGTTGATAGTACTCAAAAAGGCCGATGGAACCTGTTACAGAATTTTTTTTGTTTCTGATTAAAGCAACACTTTTTACAGTGTACAGAACAACAGATTAGTTTGAACAGATTGATTAGCTTGAACTTTGTCCCAGATACCCTAATTCATCATTAGATTCATTCTTAAGTTAAATTGATTTATAACCCCAGTTAGATTTCTACAACAGTGGTAAATTCAAACATTAATACAGGACAGAAGAGCCTCTTTAAGAAGGGAGCCACTAATCTTGAATTGTTTGTATGTGACCAGATGCTCAGTTTCGACTATAATTTGCAAAGACATTCTTTAAACATCAGACAATGTGATGTTCTGGATTTCTCATTCTCTCACAGTTCAGGTTTACCTATGATGAGCATTACAGGCCTCCCTCATCTTTTTAAGTGGCAGAACTTGTGTGGCCAAGAGGAGAGATTTAAAACAATGATTTCATATGAAACCCAATTAAAATGTACTAGATTAAAAAGCCAGCAATGCCACCTAGGTTAGGGACCTAGTAACCAATTTAAAAATACAGGTTAAAACACTGGAGTGAGTAATGTAATTAAAACCAGGTGATATAAAAGTAGATTTATTACAATAAAATAAAAAAAAATCAATATGCGATCGCCATAAAAAATAAAAATAAAATGACGCTTGCATATTGAAAAGGTTTAAAATAATGGGCAGTGGACAGTCCCGGTGCACCTGCGTCTGATCCCCAAGCACTCCGCTCCGGACCTCAAGGTCGCCGCGCCTCGCTCGGTCCACACCGCTCCTGGGGGATAAAAACAACAGGACCGTCAGTGAGGAAAGGCTGGCCCCGGGAACTCCTGCCCCTTTTTGGCTCCACTCAACGGGCCTGAGCGGCTATCAAAACAGCCTGGCCTCGCAGCCTCGCTCTGTTAGTCCTGGTTTAATCCTGGTTTAATCCTGGTTTAGTTTAGCCTGGCCTTAGCCATCCGTACACTCCGCTCAATCATCATTTCACTGCATGTAACGTCTGGGTCTGGTCCCTGTGTTTGCGATTACAATGAATCGGTTGAATTTCGAACAACCAACCAGCGAGCGTGGAAGGCGAGTGTTGTATTTAGTTGTGGATGATGTCAAGAGTTTGCGTCGAACGGGAAGGTCGTAGTTTGGCAATGGCGAAAAATGCAATAGTGAAGTAATCCGGTCTGGTTCTATCAAGAAATTGAAGCCGGAGCAAGAGGAATGTTTAGCAAATGCAATCGCTAGAAAAAATTGTGGCACTACTCACCACGGGCTCTGTTAGCGGCACAGGAGATGGCTAGGCTAAATGCTAAATGCTAACGACTCACTCGGGTGCATTACAAACGTCACGGTAAACTCAGATCCAATCGTTTCAATCTACAAAAGGAGTTAACTCCTCCCACCTGTAAACAGAGCTCAATGGAGCACCTCCAGACCTTTGTACGAAATATAATTTGTACTGTGGTGTGGTACGACCAGGCTAGGTTTAGCTCCTGTTTTGGCTGTTTTCGAGTGTCTTGTGTCCCCGTGAAAGCTCCGGAAAAAAGTTCATCTCTTGCTTTTGCCGAATGCATCGAGTCTCTGTGTCCACTGCTTTTACTGCGCCGCACATGCTATTCCTCGCACAGACGTGCATAACTATTGACACGGCTTTGAAAAACAATCTAAAGATCCATGGACGCTACGCATGGTGCGGTTGTTGTTTTTGCATTTCCCAGAATGTTTTGCGGTTCCTGCCCTGCTATGATACTGTAGGTCGAGAAGCCTCTCCCGACATCCCCCAGAAGGCCACGCGCTTCTGACTCGGCTTTATTTCCACGTGTCTATCGCGATATATATCGTTATCGTTTTATCGATAAGCCCTCTGTCTAACTGAATGTTTTTTTCCCCCCACTGTGGTGGTTTTGAGGGAATTAGACTCAATAACTCTGCTCTTCAGAGCGACAGTGTACTAGAGAATGACAGGTGCATGTGCACCATTTTGTTCTGGAATCTGTGCCAAGTGAAATCCAAGAAGACATGTCATTTTTTCCACCTCCAATAATGACTCATAAGAACTTGGCCGAACTTGCAGCGGTCCCAACGGAGCATGTGGCATGAGTAATCGGTGTCTCACACATTTATTGTTTGCTTGTTAAAGAGATTATGTGGCTAATTCCGAATTATAATGATGCAGTTTTGTAAGTGGATTGTTGAGAAGTCATGGGATAAAGGCTGTGCTGACCTCTGCAACTGCCACGACACGTGTTGTGTGACAGCCTGCCCTCTGCCCAGAGGTGAGGCAGAGCTGGTTTGGCTGGTGTGCAAACGCTTACTCACTGGTTGTTTTCGCTGCACAACCAGTGACATTTGTCATGTGACATCATCTGTGTACTTCATGTAGATCTGGATAGAACATATCTGTTTTCTCCTGATCAAAGCGTGAAGTAGATATTAACATCCATCCACCATATTTCTTACATTGGATCGGCTTTTTCTGGAGAAGACACTGTCCTCAGTGCCAGTGCCTCAGTGTCACTGTCAGTAGTCAAAGGTAAAATTTTATTAGAACACTTACTATAATTTCACACTTTTATCTCTTGATGGACATGACGCTCTCATATTCCAATACACCTAGTCTCAGGTCTCCAAGATGTCTGCCCATGCAAATCAGTGGAGGGTGCTCACTGGCAGGTGCTCGCACCAAGGACGTCCGAGCATTAGCGGAAGTGACACATTATGACCAGTTCTGGTTCTGCCGGCCTTGCACAGTAGGACCGCAGTGATTCGAATTCCTGGATTAGAGTAACACATAAGGTTCTGACCAAACAGCACTGACTGTGGATGGCGGCGCTCGTCCACATTGTTCTTATTTACGGAGGGACATGTGTCACAGATCAGTGCAAAGCTAGACAAAAGTAAAGATTTAACTGAATTCAAATTAAAAATGACACTAAAATCCCCACAAATCCAACCTTTGTGTAAGCTGTAGGTTCCCTGAACTGAGGACAAGCCATTTTAGTCTTCAGGTCTATGGGGAGAATTTCTTTGCAACCCTGTACTGTTGTGGGGTACTTCTTAATCTGTAGCCTCGTAATGAAGCAGAGTCCATTCCTAGGTGTTCACAGGTGTGGGAATTAGACAGGCTTAAATGTTTTAAAGTGTTTATCAAAGATTGATTTGTATGTGAAAGTGCAGACCTGTGAAGGAAAGGGGTGTACTGTAAGTGAAGGAAATTAAGTAAATGTACAACATGTAAATATAAAATAATATATACTTACATTTTGCTCTTTTGTTTGTCTCAAGACCCAGCGATCGAAGATGGCGCCGTATTCAATTGAATAGTTTGTGCTCAGTGGCGGATGTGCCACCATGGGCCCCGAAAGTTCAGCGGAACTTGCCTATATTTGGGCATCGTCTGGTCCTCCCGGTTTTGCGCAGTGGACGAGCTCCCATGATGCGTTGCGCCAAATACGCATGTGTGGCTCTCATGCACGTGCACAGAGGGGCTCGGCCGCTAGAGCGGGAGTTAGAGCGGGAGACGATCGAGCAGAGTTTGTGGCACTAAAATGTGGATTTAAAGAAAACAGAAGGATTTAAGAAGAAAAAAAGTTCAGGATGACAAAAGACACTAAAATCCCCACAAAATCCGACCTTTGTGAAAGCTGTAAGTTCTCTGTCAGCTGAGGTCAAGCTGTTTTAGTTTACATTGAGTTCTATGGGAAACATTTCTGCGTAGCCCACGTGAATTTAGTTTTGTTTATTTTGCAGTACCGAGATAATCTCGCGAGCACATGGTTCTTCAGCTCCAAGCTAGTAATACCCTATCCTCTAGTTATTATAATAGAGCCATGGTTTGTCTGCCCTCTTTAGGAGTTCCGGCCAAAAGAGTCCCAAGGTAGCCGGAGCACCTAAAGAGGGTTCCGGGTGCATCCACCCTGCAGAGGGGGTGTCCTGGGTTTGTTCTTTCAACTTTAGTAAAGCTTGAGAACGAATAAATCACTACTAATTTGTAGAATATGGAATCACTGCTTTAATTATTGTATCTTTTTGTATTTTGTTTATATTGGGCTGCAGTTGGTGTTGCCTTATTTCTGTCACCTGCTATAAGAGCAGGCTACCAACTCTGAGCAGGAGGAGTTTTGAATGACGTGCTGTGCTGATTTTAACCCCAAATGTAAATATGTAAATAAACCTGCACCTGGGTCTACACTGGAAGCTGCCTCTATTCAACTTTGTTCCTCAAACAACCTCATAAATGCCCTCCTGACATGACAAGTGTCACAAGCCTACAAGGGCGGACTGGGGCAAACATAAAACAAAAATAGCCTTGCACTTGTCCATATGTCAGCATGTAAGTAATTTTTTATTAAATTTGGAGTGAAGATATCAATACAACTAATGCAACCATTTTTGTTTATAGAAAAAAAAAGGTTTTCCCAATTCATGGTTAACACAATTTTGCATAATTATTGTTTTTTTTCATTTGAAATTATAACTGAAACCAGGAAGGCCTGGTTTCACCGTGTTGTGGTCCATGCATTTCTGAATCTCCATGATTAGTTTGCTGTCACCGTGATGCAGCGCTCGTCCTGGACACTAACAACTGTGCCACTGCCCCCACTGCACCCGCCCTCACAAAGGCCACGTTACCACGGCAACTGCACATTTTGGGCCTGTGCGAGATACATTCAAAACTCCTTTTATGACCCACGGCTCAAGCAGGTTCAGTCAGTTAAAAGTTGACGTAGATGAATCTGACATGAATGAAAACACAGGTCAGTGATGCTTTAGTCTCTGCGTCTGCATTCTTTCCATTCCGCTTTTTGCCCTGTTTATAGATTGTGAAAAGTGCTGTCCAAAATATCGCGTTATTAACGCGTTAACGCAAATCAATATTAACGGCGTCATTTTTTTTAACGCGTTATATGTGTTTATTGCAGACAAACACATATACAGAAAAAAAAATAGAAACAAAGAAAAGGACTAGTTCAGATACATTGTAGACAGAGATTACAAACAATATGTAGTTGGAGATACAGGGGGCCAAAGAAGAAAGCACATAGGAGGGGGGGGGGGGGGGGGGGGGGGGGACATGAAGTGGGAGATGGGGGGGGAGGGGTTAATAAAAAAGGCAATACAAGCAAACAGTATACAGTCATAGATATACCGAAAGTAAACAGAGAAACAGCATAGAGTATTTACATGAACAAATGTACAAAATATTTACAGATTGTTTATCATCATCATAATGACACCATGATGTTTCTATACAGTCTATGGTCTATACCCACACATACACACACACACACACCCATAAACACACACACTCCACACACACACACACATACACCCCACAGATAAGATAAGATATAAAGTCTGCCCGCCTGAGTTTCACCAAGCTAAGGGGAACCCAGCCAACATCAAAACCAAATCCGACACACACACAGACCCCCAAGCAGGCCCCCACCCCAAAAAGGGGGGAAGGAGCCCACGCCCGGCCCATTCCTTCTCTTATTTTGTTTTTCTTAACTAAACGTGTCATGCATTAAAATACTTGTGTATTATCATTATATGCACATATTATTCATGTTATTAAATTTATCTACTTATTCATTCATTTTTTATTTTATTTTATTATTATTATTAATTTTATTATTTTTTTATTTTATTTTAATTAATTTATTTATTTTTCCTTCTTCTCCCCCTAAATCAGTCTTTTTAGTAGTATTAAAATGATAATTCAAGGGACATAAAGAATAGATACAAATGTGTGACTAATTTGCGATTAATCGCGAGTTAACTATGAAATTCATGCGATTAATCGCGATTAAATATTTTAATCGTTGGACAGCACTAATTGTGAACATTACTTGCAATCCTTTTACTGTTGTTACTTATATTTGTAATGTGTATCCTACAGCAGCAGATTGGGAGAAAACAACAAAACAACCCTGCTATTGTCCATATGTCGGGACGATGTAACAAATTAAGATGATCTGTTCAAATACATGTGTGCCAATATAACACAATTCTTGGTTTGTTTCGATGTCAATTAAACATCTGTTGACTTAAAGGAACACTATATATTATTTCAAATTTTCAATTACATCTACATATTCTGTACATGTCCCTAGATAATACGTCTACATTTACAAATCATGTTTGAAGTGAATGTTTGTAATAGAAAATACAAAGGACATGATCTTCAAGCAGATTGTTCAATCACATGGTAGAACGAGACTCTCATTTGGGTTGGCAGTTTATTGAAATGTTGCCGTTTTTTATTCATTTTTATTTTTACATAATATTAAAAAATGCATATTCCCTAAACATCGGACAACCCTCAGCTCTCAACCCAAAGAAAAGCATTTAAAATGTTGTCATGTTCTCGATAAGAGAGACTGCCTGTTGTGATGTAATTTGTTGTCATTTTACTTTTACACAAACTTTCTGTTAGGAACAAAACAACATGATATATTTATAAAGCAAAAGGCCTGGCCCGTACCCTAGAGGACTCTCTGAATCCAACCTGATTACGAGCCCAACATCTTATCGTGGAGCAGATGATAGCCCTGCAGTGTGCGGCAAAACCAGAACATGGCCGTTCCTATCTTTGCATCTGTGTGTTCTACTTTTGGCGTCTCGACGCAGAGCAGATAATGGTCCCAATGTCCGCTGCAGAATCAAACCGCCGGCCACGTCAGTCACATTTGCGTTCCTCTTTGTTGAGATCACACCCCGTCCTGATTAATGCGGCAGAACCTGCAAACGTGCAACTCTGCCTTATGCTGAACAGGGTTTCACCTCATATCTCCTTGATGAGTCGGATTGAAACCTTATACACGTCAGTTTGTGCTTAACATACAATGTGTCTGTGTCAAGCCCTGGTCATCCGAAATGGCGCCCTTTAAAAAAAAAATTGAGTTAGAGCAGAGCTAGAGCGGGAAGAAAACAAGCAGACTTATTGCATTAAAGTGTGGATACTGTATATAGAAATTGAAGGATTTAACAAGAAGCTGACAAGGGACACTATAATCTTGGTTGAGCTGTTTTAGTTTACTGCGAGATTTTTGGGACATTTTTCTTGGTAGCCTGCATGAATTTAGTCTGCAGTATCGTGGGTGCCCCCTGTGCCCATGGGTGTAACATAATAAGCCAGTTATATCCTATCCAAATGTTCTTATTAGGGCCGGGACTTTAACTCGTTAATTAAGATTAATGTAATTAATTTTAATTAAGACAAAAATGTGCACATTTAAATTGTATGTGGTTTTGAACCACGGCACGTTGCTCACTGAAGGATGAGTTTCAGACGGACCGCCAACTGAGCTCCGTGACTTTTTTTGTTCAAAAGTACATTATTAAGAGCTTAGACCAACTTTAGTGGAATCCCAGTGAGTTAGAGAAGGGAAAGAGCGCTGTGTATGGAGCTATGGACTCTGTGTGTGAGGAGGAGGAGCAGCGAGCGACTCCTGTGAGCGGACAACATAACATTTCACCTTCAGACAGCCAAAACAAATCAGGATTATTCTCCGAAATGATCTCATACATATTAGTTCTTAACTCATGATACAAAGCGCACTACAGCAAAAAGTGAACCACACAAGTTACAAACAGTACAGGTTCTGTCCTCTTATGGGACACCCTTGTAATGCCCCACGTCCACCTCTAGGGACAGCACTCCTGCTCTGAGCTCTGTCTGCTTTTTAAATTATCATATATCTCAGTGAAGAGACTGTCTTTAAATTGTAAATAACTCTTTAGTCTAGGCTTTAATAGTTGATCCTTTTGAGCAAGGATTCCCTGACATGAATCATTTTACACTCTGTAGATTGTTCAGAGTGAGTCGCTCCTCGGATAAACGCAGCAGGCAGTTCTACAGTCTCAGTTCCAACACCAAGGAAGTATCTCTTGGCTCTGTGCTGAACTACATTACCTTCTGGCGCTCCACTAAAACCCCAAACTCCAGCCGCATAGAACAAGACGCATGCTACCATTGAACCATAGAGTTTTGTGAACATATCATAACCTAACTCAGGACAGACTTTCATCTAAAGTGATTTTTTTTTAAACGTATTCGTTTTTTTTTTTAGCACATCTGTCAGATGGACTGTGTTGTTAAAACGTCCGCCTTAACAACCACAGTGTTTCTCACAGCGCTTTCCTGCTTGTTCCATGTACTTCACGCCATTAGTAAGTAAGTAAGTAATGTTTATTTATATAGCGCATTCTACAGACCAAGGTCACCCAAAGCGCTTTACAATGTTCAGAGTTCAGATACAATGGCGCATCAGACCCCAATCAACACCATCCATTCACTCTCTCATTTACATTCATACCTATTGTGCATATTTTTAGTGGTAGGGGTAACCATTACCCTGATATTACAAAGTTACAGTCTTGAGATTACTCACAACCAGCGGATGTGGGCCACTAGATGGTACTAATGCATCACTTATCAAGCCTCTGTGCCCCGCTTAAATTTTTTGCTTCCTGACTCTTGTCTGACAGATTTGTCTCTGCGGACCAGCCCTCTCCTTCACTTATAGATGTAGCTTTGCTTCAGTGTTGATAATGGCTCCAGTGAGATTTCTCAAGGTTTGCTGCACAGCAGCTCCAGTCCACACTACTCTGACTGCGGCTCCCCTCCACAGTTACACCACAGAACAGCACTGCCACATGGAGGTCACAAAACAAACTACCATCAAAGTGAGAGGTGCAGTGTGGGATTTCCTAAACCTGAAGTCCTGCTCTTTTGGAATTGTTTTGGGCTGAATACACCTAGGGAACATCCTATCTGAGCCTATTTTTCAACATTTTGCCATGCTAGGACCAGAAACATGCATGTAAATTGTATGTCAAAGACACACCAATAACTCACTATGGGAAACGCAATCATGTGAAATGTATTCTTAAAAAAGGTCAAACGCATGAATACATTTCAAAACTGAAAAGTGGGGTATTGACCCCATTTATTCTTGTATAGTCCTAAATCACAACAGTAGTTTTCTCAGAGGACTTAACAAAAAAGTTTAAATCACCAACACAGATAAGAACAGTTCAAACACACAAAAATATAGAACACATTCTATAATGGGTCCATAGGGGTAGTAGACTAATGTCCATGAATTTTGATAAATGTCAATTAATGTTGTAGAATGTAAGTGTCCTGGCTCATAAACACAGTCCTTCTTGTTAGACATTAACTGTTCAACAAACCCTCCTGCATCTGCAAAGAAAAACGCTCAAACAACCTTGGGGAGATCCACATTAAGAGAGCGATCCACTCCACACGGACGAACAGGCTATAGATCCAGGACCTAAGCTATAGATCCAGGACCTAAACTATAGATCCAGGACCTAAGCTATAGATCCAGGACCTAAGCTATAGATCCGGGACCTAAGCTATAGATCCAGGACCTAAGCTATAGATCCAGGACCTAAGCTATAGATCCAGGACCTAAACTATAGATCCAGGACCTAAACTATAGATCCAGGACCTAAGCTATAGAGCCGGGACCTAAGCTATAGATCCAGGACCTAAGCTATAGATCCAGGACCTAAGCTATAGATCCAGGACCTAAGCTATAGATCCAGGACCTAAACTATAGATCCAGGACCTAAGCTATAGATCCAGGACCTAAGCTGACTATATCCAGGACCTAAGCTATAGATCCAGGACCTAAGCTATATCCAGGACCTAAGCTATAGATCCGGGACCTAAACTATAGAACGAGGACCCAAGCCACCCAGCGGCTGCAGAACGAGGACAGGTGCGGTGCAGGACTGAAGCAGCCCACAAGGCGGGTTGGGCAGGGCTTCTCCTGAGTTCAAAATGGAATTTGTCTTTTGTTGCAATTACGGAAACATGTCTCACCAGCCTTGGACATCATGAAAATGGAAATGTTGACACCAAGAATGACGTTCTAAGTTCTTTAGAAGTTAAGACATTGATGTATATGGTGTGATTCCATGAAGATGATGCATGACCACCATTTCAAAAATAAAAAGCTACAGTGCTCTCGTGAACAAGTGGGAGTTTTTTGTGTGCTTTTCACATCTCCCTTTTTTGGGAGTTTTTTCATAAATAAGTTTTCAAAAACAGTGTTTAAAATGCACTGCTCAACATAAAACAGTCATAATACAAAATAACCCAAAAATAAGGCAGAGGGTAAACAAAAAGAAATGTCGCTTCTCTGGTTGTTCGAGCCAAGGAGCCTGTACCGAGGAGGCTTGGTCACCTTTCGTCTGGAGCCTCGCCCTTGGAACAGCCAACAGGGACTTTAGACAGCTACCAAGTTACCAAACCAAAAGTTTGGTAACTTAGTGCCAGACCTAAATTTAAAAATTATCAGTCAAGGAGCCAGAGGAAGCAAAGTTCATCTAAAACATAAAAGGCTATTATTACATTATTGTGGTCATTAAATATTGTGGTCAATTGTGTCAAAGGCTGCACTAACGAAGTCATAACGAATTTAAATGGAGCACTGTGCTCTATCTGTGGCAAAAAGACAGTTGAAACTCATTGGAGAGCTGTCTCTGTTCTGTGTGATTCTTTAAAACACAATTGGGATTTCTCAAATAACATTTAAATTCTAATTAGATCTCTTTTAAATGTGGCTGGACCACAACATGTTTAAAAATAAATGGGACAAGCCTTAGTCAAGAGACTGATCGATAAAATGTAAGGTCGAACCACATTTAAAACATTTCAATTTGTTGGGGAAATTAGACAACAATGAAATTCCAAACTCTCTATTTACATACTGTAAATGGCTTGGCTCGGATCAGTTATTTTGATATGCATATAAGTTCCTTTTTGATTATTTATTTATTTATTATATATATATAATATATATTATATATATACGGGGTGTATATAACCTTGAACCTTGAACCTTTCAACATTTCGCCACATTTCAGGCTTCAAACATAAAGATATAAAAAATTTATTATTTGTCATGAATCAACAACAAGTGGGACACAATCGTGAAGTGGAACGAAATGTATTGGATAATTTAAACTTTTTTAACAAATAAAAAACTGAAAAGTGGGGCGTGCAATATTATTCGGCCCCTTTACTTTCAGTGCAGCAAACTCACTCCAGAAGTTCAGTGAGGATCTTTGAATGATCCAATGTTGTCCTAAATGACTGATGATGATAAATAGAATGCACCTGTGTGTAATCAAGTCTCCGTATAAATGCACCTGCTCTTTGATAGTCTCAGGGTTCTGTTTAAAGCGCAGAGAGAACCATGAAGACAAAGGAACACACCAGGCAGGTCCGAGATACTGTTGTGGAGAAGTTTAAAGCCGGATTTGGATACAAAAAGAATCCCAAACTTTAAACATCTCAAGGAGCACTGTGCAAGCAATTATATTGAAATGGAAGGAGTATCAGACCACTGTAAATCTACCAAGACCCTGCCGTCCCTCCAAACTTTCATCTCAAACAAGGAGAAGACTGATCAGAGATGCAGCCAAGAGGCCCATGATCACTCTGGATGAACTGCAGATAACTACAGCTGAGGTGGGAGAGTCTGTCCATAGGACGATCCAAAACATAAAGCCAAATCTACAATGGAATGGTTCGCAAATAGACGTATCCAGGTGTTAGAATGGCCAGGTCCAGACCTGAATCCAATCGAGAATCTGTGGAAAGAGCTGAAGACTGCTGTTCACAAAGGCTCTCCATCCAACCACACTGAGCTCGAGCTGTTTTGCAAGGAAGAATGGGAAAGAATTCCAGTCTCTCGATGTGCAAAACTGATAGAGACATACCCCAAGCGACTTGCAGCTGTAATTGCAGCAAAAGGTGGCGCTACAAAGTATTAGCGCAAGGGGGCCGAATAATATTGCACGCCCCACTTTTCAGTTTTTTATTTGTTAAAAAAGTTTTAATTTTTTTAAACTTCACGATTGTGTCCCACTTGTTGTTGATTCTTGACAAAAAAATATATTTTTATATCTTTATGTTTGAAGCCTGAAATGTGCTGAATACTTTCGCAAGGCACTGTATATCTATATATATATATATATATATAGATATATATAATATATATATATATAGATAATATAATATATATACATACATACCTACAATCACTTAGCTCATAAATGCAATGATTGTATATGTTTGATACAATAAAATTGTATCAAATATGGACTTCATTGAGGAGGAAATGTTATCTGCAAAACTACTCAAACTTCAGTGTGCTCTGAAAAAATAATGGTCGATTAATTGCAGCACTAGTTCTTTCTGCTGACAGGACTCAGATCAGCCTGACAGTACAGCACAGCATCAGGAGTGAGAATTGAGCTGAGGTGCGGTACCTCGGGTTAACTATGTCTTGGAAACAACCCCAGGCTTCTGCAAAAACTCCAATGTGAGAATGCTGATGACACCGGTTTTGCGAGATGGTAATCTAGGTAATAACACCTGGGCACCATTGCAGTCTGACTTGTCCTGAGAGATTGGAATTTCAGGTCTCCACAAGTGCTAAATACTTGGAAACCTGTTAAACTAGAAAGGAGAATTCAACCATCACTCAAAGTGACCTGTGGATTCATTTTGTGCAATGACTGCAATGAGTGAGATTATTTAATGAGTTCAGGGCCAGAGCTTCACCAGGTCTGAAGATAGAGATCTGGGTCTAAAACAAGGGCTTATAGGTTTACGTGGGGAGGACTAAAATATCCTTAACAGTTTATTCATACACAACGCCTCCTCCTCGCTTCCAGAACAGCAGCAGCGCCATGTGACCCACTCATCTGTGCGCTCTGCTTAGCTGTCTTCTTTCATGACACAAATTGTACCTGTAGCAAGCTACTGTTTACCTTCTAAAAGTAGAGTCCGACTGACACTGCTTTCTGAAAAGCAACAGGTGAAGTCATGTAGCCAGTGTCAAGAAACATGACTTGTATTCTCTGTGCGTCGTCATCATCAGGTTTTAGTGTAATTATCCTTCTGGTCAAGTGGTCTGAATTTGGTAACTCAATTTTGCAACGGGAGATTGATTCCTGGTCAGAACGTGGATGTTTTTAAAGGTTTTGATTTGATCTGAAACCAACCTACTCCATTGGTCTTAGAAGTTTATAATTATTGTATTGTTACGGCCCCGGCGACAGTGGCTCAGTTGGTAGAGCATTGGCCTTTGGGCCTGAAGGTCGTGCGTCGAGCCCATCATTAGACCTACTTCACAACTCCCACTGATGTCTGGGAGCCCCCGCCGGAAGATCTCAGCTCCTGTGGACTCACCATCTGCAGAAGGATCAGTGAGGGCCTGGTGCTCTCTGTACTGGGTGCAGCTCTGACAGCCACGCCCCTGACCCAGAAATAGATTCAGACAATGAGTCACAAAGACCGGGGCTTTTATGGGTATTCTGAAAACGTCGAGGAGGATACTCACCACTCCCATAAACTGTATGACTGGTCCACAAGTTCAATTCAATTCTGTTTATTCTTGTCTAGCCCAATAACAATAGTTATCTCGGAGGACTTAACAAAACTACAACCGGTGCACCCGAAGGAAACCGTCAGACACGGAGAACAAGGGTATGACCCGGAATCAAACCGAAGTATCTTCTTGTGAAGAAATGAGATCCAACCACTCCAATCCAATTATATTTCCAAATGTAAGCAGAGGTTGATTAGTCCCTGATACACTTTAAGAGAGAGCAAAAATAACTTTTGAAGAAAATTATACACTTGTGTTTTGTTGCTCTCATTAGTTCTTTGAGTCATTTCAGGAGAGCTTTTTGCAACTATTAGCAATCCAACTATTTTGAAATGAAAGGTTTCCGGCCAGTAAACACTAAACATCAAACTATTAAATAGATGAATACGCCAGAACAGAAAATCCAATGAACCAATACTGTGCTCATATCTGATATAGAATCTTCTTACAACTGCCTGTTAGAATGTTAAAAATGGTAAGTATTACAAGTACTACAAGTATTACAAGCTGGGCCATAGAATGAGAAGTTGTTAGTCCAGTTGGTGTCCTGCCCATCTGCCCATCTCATACTGTGATTGGCTGACCCTTTTCACAGCAGTCTGTATATATTGGTGTAAATAAAGGCGTCAGTTATGTGCATCTCAGCAGGTAAGACAAAGATCAGTTATCCATGAGTAACATTGTAATATGAATACTAATTGTAACTATTGTCTTTCAGCGATGGGTTTCCTGTTGCTGCATTTTGCTCTGCTGCTTCTCTTCATCTGTAAGTTCATGTCTTTTTTCTCAATATTTGTTTTAATTGGAAAATAAGTATCCTGATGTAGGTACATTTTGACTTTCGTAACTCCATAGTAAGGAATCAAGTAGCTCTAGTCCTATTTGACTCCTGTCATGCGTCCTCCATTGAAAGATTTTGCTTATCAATTTTCCAAATGCACTCATCCAAATTATGTCAAAAACTATTTAAAGTTGGGGTAGCTATTTGTTTCATAAATCATACATACATTTTGCTTGGCCCACACAAAAAGGCCCAACCAAAATTGTGTCTACTAATTGCAGTAGGATGCAGTTCAAAACATTATAGTATAGTTTGCCCAGTATAGTTGAGCAATGATGATTACTGGTAATCCATACTTATTTTTCCCTCTGAAAAGGTCAGACATTATTTTAAAGTCTGATTTAAAGCTGTACAGAGGTTGCATGAAAACTACTACCTAACTATTTTGATTTTCTTGTGGTTTGATAATTCAACCATTAGCTTTTGATATTTTTTTTATCACGTACCTATTTTCCACCAATCCACATTTAATTCTCTCTACAAAGTGAGGTTTTTAGTATTGACTGAATATTGACTCTTAAATTGCTGTGCTTTCTACCAGCGTAAGACCCAGTCATGGTTCAATGTTTAGTAATTTATCCGAGTTGTCGGCTCCATCAGATGAGTCCATTGTTGTCTGAGCTGGGGGCAGGTGCCTCTGTGAAAGAAATCTAATGTAAACGGCTGAAGAATTGGAGAGAGCAGCACAAAGGCTCGCCATCTAAATTGAAAATGGCTTTTTGGGGCATTAGGACTTCAGCGTTATTGAAACAGTCATTCTTATGCAGTAGGTCGGCATTGATAATATATCAATCATTCATTTATGTTCTCAGTGCAAAAGACAGTGTTTTTGCAACAGTGGAACAGTCATTTTAATCCTATAAATGTGTAGTGGTGTATTGGTCTGAAAAAAGTGCTATATAAATAAAGATTACTTACTTACTTACTACATACCTGCACCCATGCAAGTAAGGATAGGTCAAGAATGTCATTGCAATGAAGATAAGATTTATATTTATAGGCTAAACAATATTGATGCTTTCAAATGACTTAAATGTAGGATTTTGAAGTACCTGATTTTCATAAAAGATTGTATTTATGTATACCAGTCCAGTGCCATTCTTTTTATTTAATGCTGTTTTATTTAAGGATACTTTTTATGGATTTACTCATGGAAAACGATGACTCCAAACATATTGTAGTTAACTCACTCTTATAAATGAGTGGATTGGCAATGCAGTTTTTAATCAAGTTGTATGTCTAATAAAACCGTTAATATGTTTGGTTATGGAGGTCAGAATGCCTATTCGTCTTAATAAAATATACTTTAGGTATAAACTATTGTCTTGAATTAATAATGACTAAACTCACTATCTAACTAAATTCCAATGGGCCTTCGTTATCATAACAAACAGCATGTATCAAAGGAAACTTGAGAAAGGGAAGAGGATGTTTCTGTAATAAGTAGTTTAAAGACTTTATCAGATATCACTTTTTTACACATTTCTCTCATTTTCATCAGGTCCATGCCAGGCTCAGGGCGAGGTTACCGATGAACCAGGTATTTTAAACACATTATGCAAAAATGTCTTTGAAATAATATAACCCTCCTCATTTAAACCAGATCTGGAATTGTTTTTAGCTCTATCCATGCTGATGTAAGGAAAGTGTGGAATAATCATGCATGACCCTGTCCCTCCGCCGCTTCTGTCTAAATGTTATGTTTTCTTTGATGACATTTTCAAAACTTATTTTGCTTATGATCAAGATGTTTAAGATGTTGCAGTCTGTGCTAAATTTACGTTGGAGCTAATAGGAAGCCTTTACTTTACCTTTGTAATGACTGAAGTAATCAGAGGTGGGATTAAATAAGTGTTTACTTCTTCCCACTCCTTTTCGAGCATCCATTTGTGTTATGTTAGTATCATTTACTCTTTTTTTGAAAAGAGTTAATAAATTATACGCAAGTTGAAACTTTTTGTTCCTTTGGAAATTACACAGATGTTGTGTAAATTTATTGGTGTAATAGCAAAGGCCATAATGGACAATTCAGATGGCTACGATAGTTGTGATTTATCCAACTCTTTGTGGCAGCAATCTGTCTGTTATGAGACTAAGAATAGTCTGTTGCTTTAGGTTTCTGATAACCCATAAACCATGCATGAACACGTCAAACGGTGGCTGAGTGGATAGCACTATTGCTTTAAGCAAGAATGTCTGGGATCGAATCCTGGTCGGAGCCAAGGTTTTTGCGTGGCCGTTTGCGTGTTCTACCTGAGCCTGCGCAGGTTTCTCCCGTGATACGGTTTCCGTACCACTAAACCTAGTTAACTCCTGTATGGGGCTGTTCTACAGTGACACCGTCTGACGTAAGCTTTAGTGGCATCAGGATGGGTCAAATGCAGAGGAGGAACTGCCAAGGGATTAATAAAGTGCCCTTATACCTTGATGAACACAGCACACAGCTGCTTGAAAAGATGAGGGCGGCCGGACCATGGTGACCAAGCTTGTAGAGTATACATTTGGACATTTCCTTTTGTAGTCCAACATGCCATTGAACATCAACAGAGCGGAACAACTAACGGCAGCCGGAAAAGCATGTTGGGCAACTTTGGAGCGACATGATGAGAGGGTCAGTGCGACAGGTAAACAGACGTCCACAAAGACCCAAAAAGAGGTACATGCCACCTACTAGTTAAGTTGACATCAATCGAATGGGAGAGTGAAGAAATTCGGGGAGTCACTGAGGGTTAGGATGGTAGTACATGCACTCCTTGTCAAATAAGGGGTTGACCCTACCGTCACAGGGTGCAGATGAGATACATTTTTTTTTCCAAGACTAGATTAATGATCTGGAACAAAAATAGATCACCAGAACGAGAAGATCCCAATTGCCAAACAGACAATTCTGGACCATTTTGACAGCAGTGTGTAAGCTCTGTTTACATCAGAGTGCAAGTACAGTCTTCTCCCTATTAGGTTGATGTAATCGCTGTCTGGGACATGAAAGAGAATCTGCGCCACCGACAGAAGTGTGGCTGTGACTACTCTTAGGCACTGATGTCGAAACAAATAGGAACAAAATATATGTGAGAGTTGGGTTAGAGTGACAAAGATGTCATTACAATAGAAAAATAACTTATAATGGAACCACTCTTTTTGCTAAAAGAATCTATAGTCACCATATGTTGATATGTTTCTCATTGACAAACTAAAAACTCTAGAAAGAATTACCCATTACTTGACTCCCCGATAATGTTCTGGGCAATTTTTTCTCTTTTTTTTAAACTAATTTTTTGGGACTTTCTAAACTAAAATTGCATATAAAAGAAATGTCCAATACTTCAAAACCCAGAACGACCGATGTGCTTTCTATATTTATTTCTTATAGTGTAGGAACAGCAAGATACTGCGCAGAAACCTCAAGCTCCAGGTTGGTAGAGGCCAAGCTTCGTGAGGGCATAACGCCCGCGGAGGGCCAAAGGTGAGTGGACAATTTTCATCTCTATATCTATCTATAAATTTATATCTGTAATAATATTAGTGCTGTCCAAAAAAATAGCGTTATTCAGCTATAGCAAATCAATATTACGGTCATTTTTTTATATCACGATTGAAAAAAAAAATGCGTTTGCAGACAAACACATATAAGAAAAATATAGAACAGAAATGGACTAGTTCCGATACATTGTAGACAAGAGATTCAAACTAATTTAGTTGGGTTAAAGGGGGCCAAAGAAGAAACCAGAAGGGCACATAGGAGGTAGGGGGGGAATGAGATTGGGGATTGGGGGGAGGGGTTAATAAATAAATAGGCCATACTAAGCAAAAGTATTCGTCATAGATATACGAAAGTAAAAAACAGAGAAACAGCAAAGAGTATTTACTGAACAAATTACTAAATATTAAAAAAAAAGCAAAGCAAAGCACGCCTATCACTTTTAGTAGTATTAAAATGATAAATCATGGGACATAAAGAAAAAAAAAACTCGATAACAAATGTGTGACTAAATGCATTCAAACGCGAGTTAACTATGAAAATTCAAGCGATTAATCGCGTTTAAATATTTTAAACTTTGGAAGCACTAATATATATATATGTTATGTATAATTATTAATATATATACTATAAACTTGTATACTATAATCTATACATATACATATAAAGTGCTATTAGTGCGCTCAAAACGATTAATATTTAATCGCGATTAATCGCATGAATTTCTAGTTACTCGCGATTAATTCGAAATAAGTCACATATGTATCTATTCTTTATGTCACTTGAATTATCATTTTAATACTATAAAAAGAGGAATAGGCGGGGGTGCTGTGTGCAATTGCTTTTTTAACTTTTTTGTATATTTGTACATGTAAATACTCTATGCTGTTCTCTGTTTATTTCGGTTATATCTATGACTGGATACTGTTTTGCTTGTATTGCCTTTTATATTAACTCCGCCCATTTCCCACTTCATGTCCCCTCCTCTATGTGCCTTCTGGGTTTCTTCTTTGGCCCTGTATCTCCAACTAAAATTGTTTGAAATCTAAGTTACAACTAATCTGAACTTAGTCCTTTTCTTGTATCTATTTTTTTTTCTTGTATATGAGTTTGTCTGCAAAACGCAATTTTTTTTAATCGAGCAATAAAAAACTGACGCGTTAATATGATTTGCGTTAACTCCGTTATAACGCGATATTCTTGGACAGCACTATAATATCTACATATATATTTATATTTATATATATATATAATAAAATTTCACTTACTTTGGGCCTCCGCGAGAAGGCGAGTTCCTCTACTAAGTGGGTCCTTACTGAGGCTGGGGTTGAGGGTTTCGCGGCAGTATCTATGCATGTTCCTAGCATATATAAATAGATATATTAAGTCACAACTGTCGTGGTCTGTGTTTTGATTGTTTTGACAATACATATATTCACATTGTTTAAGTTTAGAAAGTCCCAAAATATTAGTTTTAAAAAAAGAGAAAACGTGGCCAGACGGACATAATCAGTCAATTTAATGGGGGAAATGACTTTCTTAGAGTAATTATTTGTCAATGAGATACTTATCAACTGAATGTTGAATAGTACTTTTTTATGCAAAAAAAGAGAGGATTCATAAAATAGATAATATTGTTCTATTTATATGGTATCATATTCATAACCAACTATCAATAAAAAGTATGTTCCTAATTGTTTCGACACAGTGACGACTGGGAGACCAGGCACAATTCAGACGGTGAGCAGTTCACTTTCAGGTCCCTAGACAGCGGATTACATCAGACCTAGATGAGGGAGAAGACAGGACTTGACCTTGATGTGAGAACAGAGCAGTACACACTGAGTGTCAATAGGTCCGGAATGTCTGTTGGCAATTGGTATCTCTCTTCTTGGTGATTCTTTTGATCCAGATCTATCGGTTCTAGTTGGATAATAATCATCATCTTGCACCTCTGAGAGTTAGGGTCAACCCCTTATTTGACAGGAGAGCATGTACTAATCCAAGCCCACAGTGAGACTCCCCTAGATTTCATATCTCCATTTGTGCTTCAACTTTCAAGTAGGTGTGGCAAGACCACGTTTTGAAGGTTATGTTGAGTGTCTGTATGTAGCTGCCTCTCTCATCATGTCGCCTCCAAAGTTCGCCCACATGCTTTTGGGGCTGCGTTAAGTTGTTGCTCTGTTTGAATATTCAAATGTTGTGACTTCAATAGGAAATGTCAAATGTATAACTTCCAAGCTGGTCACTGGGACCGGGCCGATCCTCCCTTAATGTTCAGCAGCAGAGTGTGTTTCAGTTCAAGGTAAAGGGGCACTTTAATAATACGGTTATGGCAGTTCCTCCTCCTGCATTTACCCAACTGAAGCCATAAAAGAACGTCAGGAGCGGTGTGTCAGGGTAGGAACAGCGCCATCACCGGAGGTTAACTAGGTTTTTGTTAGTGGTACGGGAAACGTGTCACTGGCGGAACTGCGAGGCACAGAGGAGAACACGCAAAACTCCACTCAGAAAGACCATGCTTCGACAGGTCATACGAACCCCCGGCTTTTGGAGCAAGAAGATATCTATCACACGCCACCGTTTGCTGTGTTATGCATTGTTTATTGTATTAACATCACCCCCTGTCACCCGACATATACTGAGTCTTTGCAAAACAACAGTATTTGTTATGCTCCCAAGATTTGGATAAGATTCAACTTTGTCAACCCACTGCCTAGTCAAAAGTGCCTTTGGCAAATCCCAAAGGATACTATTCACAAGCTGCTGTTTAAAAAACTGCAAAGGAACAAACATTATCCTTTGCTGAAACCACAAAACAAAACTACAAAACATCAAAAAAATAATTCATCCATATCCCTCCAACCTAAATCCACACCCCCAAATTAATCTAACACAAATTCTAAATATACCAAATGCATAACATTTTTAATAACGACACAATCCCACCCATCATGTTTGATAACCCACCCCACGACTTTTAACCCATATTTACCAAACGTTATGAAAGTCTCATACACTTCCATTCAATTAATTTACCTTATCACACTAACAATCTCCTCATAAACCCAACCCTACCATAACTATACCAACCAAAACCAAACACCACAATTAAAACATATACCCAACACCCCAATAAACAATAACAACCACACAATTACCCCTATCAACTCACTCTCCAACTTTTACAATATAAGATATCAAACAAACACCACTCTAAACCCACATTCCCACTCAAACTACCCTCTTACCTTAATACAATCCCCTTCCAAATCATATATTCTTTTTCTTAATCCAATCCAAAAACCCAATCAATTCCTTAATATATAACCACATCCCCCCCAACCCCTCTAACCAATCCCCCTATCTCCCCCAAAACAACCAACTCCCTCATATATATCCCTTCTACTCAATCAACCAAACTCCCATTTCTAATCAAACACCCTTACATAACCTCCTTCCAACCATCCCATCACTCTATTCCCATATTCTTCCTCTAATCAAACTATCCCCCTATAAACACAACTTCCCACTTCACAATTCCCACTACCCAAAATAAAATAACACAAAAACCATCACAATCCATGATCAAAAAAAATATCTATCAATCACTCTTATATCCTCCAATTTCCCTAAACAAAAGCACCCCCTTACCCAATTAAAAAACTCCCCTACACAAACATCAACTAAAACAAATCCCCCAAGCAAAATCACAAATACAATTATCTGCCTCCAAACCCCAAATAAAATCCCCATCACATCCACCCCAACTAAACTCCATTAAACCACACCATTACACACACCCCCACCAACTCATTAACCTCCAATAAAAACCAACCCACCTTACCAAAACACCACCACTATAATAATAATCTTCTCATATCATCTCAAACCCACCCCATAATCTTTACCTAAAAAATAAATACACTCTCTTAAAAAACCCCCCCAAACACATCACATTAAACAAACCAAACCCCCCCTTAAACAAACAACACCAAACCTTATTACAGCCCAATCAAAATCACCTTCCCCTACCCTTCACCTCACTAAAAATCTCCACCCCCGACCAATACTCTAAAAAACCCTAACCTACAACCACCAGATCATATCCTCCCTCACTACTCATATATCATTCGAGCATCTCACCACTCCCATTGACTATTCTATTCCCCCATTATTGCCCACCAACACAATTAAACAAACAAAACAGATTTATACAAATAACTTCCTTTTTTAAAACAACCTTTACCACCTCAACAACCCATAACCCCCTTGATTATTCATACATTAATACATTATTCCAGGACTTCAAATCCTCTATGTCCCCTATACCATATCCCTCCCATGTCTTCAAATACCATCATATAATTCTCAACTTACGTCCAATACATCATATATTAAAAATTCCGACAAAAATATTATCGTAAACATGCTCACAACTACACATCCACATATACCAATTTCCGTAAAATTCCACCCCATTACAACTAATCATAAGACGACAACTAATATGCATAGATAAAGAGCTTACCTAAGTATAAGCTACAAAAAAATCAAATAATATATCAAACCAAACCCCTAATAAATCGATTCATCTGCACTATGTAAACTAAGAATGCTAATCCAAGCCTAAACTATTAATAAACAAATACACTGCGTTTTGACATAAAAAGATAAATAAAATAAGAAATACTGCAGTTATCTAAATTCATCAATAATAAATCAAAAAACGTGGCTCAATGTCAATTGGCTAATTTCATCGCCAAACACAGAATTGTCCACAATGTGTACCAGAGGTGCGGGAACTCCACTGCAATTAATTGTCCAAAGGACTTTAAACACATTGAACACATAAGGACTACTAATCAAACAACCTCATAAAAAACCTCAAAGTTATGTATTCAAATAATTCTTTGACGGGCATCCATCAAAATGAATGCGCATTGACGTAAATTTAGTTTCACCGCACGGTATATACTTTTTGGTTCTTTGCCGATAGTACCACCGCAGTAGTTGTAATTAGCCATTGTTGTATTTTGCCAAAGGCAAATAATGACCATTCCGTGGAGACGCAATAATGAAATTCAGATATCCCTAATTTTGCGCAATAGTAGATTGAGCTCAACAGTACTAGAGTCTAGATTGATATTGTAAAGCAACACAATAAACCTCAATGGCAGAACACAGCCGTGGCTGAGAGGATAGCACTTTGCTTTTCGCAGGTGAAGGTCTGGGTTCGAATCCTGGTCGGAGCAGTCTTTCTGAGTGGCAGTTGGTGTTCTCCCTTGCTGCGGCAGCGTTCACAGGTGATCCGGAAACCGTATACCCTCAACTATGTTAACTGCCTGGAGATGGGCTGTTTTGCAGTGACCACCGCTCTGACGTACGCATTAGTAGGCATCATGATGGGTCAATTGCGAGGAGGAACTGCCCTACGGATTAATAAAGTGCCCTTTACCTTGAATGACCCCAGCACACAGCTGCTTGGACCATGATAGAGGAGCGGCCCGGTCCATTGACAGCTTGAAGTGTATACATAAGGACCTTTCTTTTATGAAGGTAACCAATTTGAACATACACCGAGCGTGAACACACTAACGGCCGCCCGGGAAAAGCCGTAGGGGCAATTATGGAGCGCCATGCTAGAGAGGGCAGTGCGACAGTGTACAAGAACGCTCAACATAGACCTTCAAGTGGTCTTGCACACCGACTTGTAAAGTTGAAGCATTCAGAATGGGAGAGTGATGAATTAGGGGAGTCACCTGTGGGCTAGGATGTTAGTGACCTATGCACTCCTTGTCAAATAAGGGGTTGTCCCTAACGTCCACAGAAAGGATGCAGGTGATGATATTATCCAGGACTAGTCCTTGATTGATCTGGGAACAAAAATAGATCACAGAAAGAGATGATACCAATATCCAAACAGACAATTCTGGACTATTGACTGCAGTGATGTATGCCTTTACTCTGTTCACCATACAAGTGCAAGTCTGTCTTCTCCTCATTCGGTCTGATGTAATCGCATGTTGGGACATGAAAGAGAATTGCTCCACGACAGAAGTGTGGCTGGGTCTCCTCCTTCGTCACTGGTGTCGGAAACCAATATAGGGAACATACTATTATGTGAGAGTTGGGTTAGAGATGAATTTGAATTCCATAAAATAGAAAATAACTAATGTATATGGGAATCCTCTCTTTTTGCATAAAAAATAGTATTAGAAATTTGTTTGATATTATTCTCATTGCCAAATAGAATAACTCTAGAACGTCATTTTCCCTTACTTTGACTGAATTATGCTTTGGCAAACTTTTGCTCTTTTTTTTAAACTAATTTTTTTGGGACTTTAAACCTAACAATGTGAATATACGTCTTGTGGTCAAAAACATTCAAACACAGGACAGAACATATGTGTTATATTTATTTATTGTGTATATAATGCTAGACCTAGGCAAAGAAACTGCGCAGAACCATAGCTCCGGCCTTGGTAGAGGACCAAGCTTAGAGAGGAGTTACCGCCGCGCGAGGGCCAAAGGGCGAGTGGACAATTTTATAATTATTATACCTATATATAATATATATATATGTATATATATTAGTGCTGTCCAAAAATATCGCGTTATTAACGCGTTAACGAAATCAATATTAACGGTATTTTTTATTGCCGATTAAAAAAAATTGCGTTTGCAGACACAACATATACAGAAAAAAATCGAAATCAAAAGAAAAGGGACTAGTTCAGATACATTGTAGACAGAGATTACAACCTATGTAGTTGGAGATACCAGGGGACCAAAGACAGAACCAGAAGGGCACTAGGAGGAAGGGGGGGGACGATGAAGGTGGGAGATGGGGGGGAGGGTTACTAAAAAAGGGCAATACAAGCAAACAGTATACAGTAATAGATATAACGAAGTAAACAGAGAAACAGATAGTAGTATTTACATGAAAAATTTACAAAATGTTAAAAAAAAGAATTGTAACACACAGCACGACTATTCATTGTTATTAGTAATATAAATGATAATTCAGGGGCATTAAAGATAGCTACAAATGTGTGATAAATGCTTAATTCGCGGGTTAATATGAAATTCATTGCGAATAATCGCGATTATATATTTTAATCGTTGGACAGCACGCTAATATATATATTTGTTTATTGTAAATATATATATATATATATTATTATATATATATATTATTATACACTAAATAATAATTAGTGTTGTCAACGATTAAAATATTTAATCGCGATTAATCGCATGAATTTCATAGTTAATCGCGATTAAGCGCAAGAATAGTCACAATTTATATCTATCTTTAAGTCCTTGATTATCTTTTACACTATACACAAAAGATGAATAGGGAGCTGTGTGCATGCTTTTTTTAATATTTTGTAAATAAGTTCATGAAAATACTTTATGTGTTTTGTTTACTGTGGTATATTCAGAGTTATAAGTTAGCTTGTAATGCTTTTTATTAACCCTCCCAAATCTCACTTCATGTCCCCCACCCTCCTATGTGCCTTGGGTTTCTTTTTGGCCGTATCTCCAATACATATTGTTTGTAATCTTGTCTACAATGTATTGAATAGTCCTTTTCTTTTGTTTCTATTTTTTTCGTGTAATGTGTTTGTCTGCAAACGCAAATTTTTTTTCTGTGCAATAACAGAAAATGACGCCGTTAATAATGATTTGGGCTTTAACGGTTAAAAACGCGATATTTTGGGGACAGCTTAAATTATGTTACATATATATATATTATTTTATATATATCATGTTAAAATTTGTCAATCCCTTTGGCCTCCGCGGCGGGTTATCCTCTCTAAGCTTGGGTCCTTCTATACCAGAGGCCTGGGAGCTATGAGGGTTCTGCGCAGATTCTTTGCTTTGGTTTAGCACAATCTAAATAGATATAAAAATAATCTGTTGTTGTGTATTTGAATGTTTTGACAAGACTATTTATTCCTTGTTAGGTTCTAGAGAGTCTCCAATAAAATTGTTTAAAAAAAGCGGCCCCAGTGGCATAGCTAAACAGTCAAAGTAAATGGAAACTGACTATAAGCGTAACATATTATTTATTGAGAAACCTTCAACAGAAAGATTGCTAGATAATTTTTTATGCAACAAGAGAGGATTCCCATAAATTAGTTATTTTTTTATTTTATGGGTCAAATAAAAAACAATCTACAATGAAAAAGTATGTTCCTAATTGTTTCGACACAGTGAGAAGGAGGAGACCAGAGGCCACACTTTGAGGGGAGAGATTCTCTTTTCATGTCCCAGACATCGAATAATCAGTTCCTCATGAGGGAGAATAAGACAGACTTGCCCTTGATGAGGAGTAACAGAGCAGTAAACACTGCTGGCAATAGGAAGAATTGTCTGTTGGGCAATTGTATTCTCTTTCGTTGGTGATCATTTTTGTTCAGATCAATTGTCTAGTCTGGATAATTATCTCATTTTCACTCCGAGACGTTAGGGTCAACCTTATTTGACTAGTGTCATTACTAACATCTTAGCCCACAGTTGACTCCAGCTAATTTCATACTCTAATTCTGAATGCTTCAATTAAAAAGTAGGTGTGGGAGCCACGTTTGAAGGTCTATGTTGAAGGTTCTGTACCTGTCGCACTGCCCTCTCTCATCATGTCGCTCCAAAGTTGCAAAGCTTTTCCGGGGCTGCGTTAGTTGTTTCCTCTCTGTGTGAGTTTTCATAATGTTGGTGACATCAAAAAGGAAATGTCCAAATGTATACACTTCCAAGCTGGTCTGGGGACCGGGCGTCTCATTCAGTTCATGCAGCTGTGTGCTGTGTTCGTTCAAGGTAAAGGGGCACTTTAATAATCCCGTGTAGGGCAGTTTCTCTGCATTTTACCATCTGATGCCACTAAGTAAGTAGGCGCGGTGGTCATGTGAAAGCGCCAATCACCAGGAGATAAAAGGTTTAAGTGGTACGGGGAAAGGATATGGAGGGAATGCGCAGGCACGGGCGAACGCAAACTCACTCAGAAAGACCTTGCTCGACCAGGATTCGATACCTGGAGCCTTCTTGTGAAAGCAAGAGTGTCATCCAAACAGCCACGTTTTTGTTCATATATGCATGGATAAAGTTTTCAGCAACCACCAAGCAAATGACTATATTGAGATTGCCAAAACAAAGATGTGAGATCACCCAGAGTAGGATAGTATTCCACTTTCGTCTCACAGAATGAACCATCAGAGCAAATTCCCACCCCATTACCAACCACAATATGCTAATTAATATCTTCAAATGAACCCAAAAGAAAAACGTTGCGGTAAAAAATTAACTAATTATATAAATTTATGATGATGCCATCAAGAAAAATATTTAAAATAAAATTATTATTCTTAATTTAAATAAATATGACCTAAGGATACTAGTAGTTTTAAAGTCATGACAATACAGCCAGATTGAGAGGGGGTATTAAACCCTCTGAAATTTATAACATTGAGTACCATTCTTTTTAGGCGAAGAAAAGGGCCATTCAAATGTAATGTCAATCGTATCAAACACAAAACAATATGTAATCCATCATCAATACATAACAAAAATTTAAAAACCATACACTTAATCACACAATGTATAAATGTAGACCAAACAAAAAAAAATAACCACCCAAAAATTCAGATAATATAATAACTGTGTCAAATTGAGGTTGTAAATCAAAAAAAATCAATAAAGATGTTATCCATATGGAAATATAACACGGCGTCTACATGATTAGGCAACGGATTACATTGAGTAGATTATGAGTCTCTACGAAATCGCCAGCCAATAATACACCCATTCATTGAAGGAAGTTGTGCAGTTAATTAAGCCCACTACAAAGCGAAACATCCACGTGCTCCAATACACCTAAACGTCAAGAAGCTGAGTGCCAATGCAGAAATGAGTTATACATTATCACTGGCAGGTTGCTAACAGGTACAGTTTGGACAGACAACCAAGACATGCTCCACAGAGGAACTTAGCAGAAGTGAAGCCCCATTCGCTCACCCCCGTGAGTCATAAAAGGACACACTCAGCTCATGAAATAGAAATATATATATTTCCACCAAAAAACCTGCATTGCCCGATAACATTAATACATTGCAGATTATCTAGCGTGCTAGTGACAGCACCATGAGTAACTTCTTAAAAACTAACACTTCTCCCCTGTATAACTCAGGGTAATCTCTATAACGCAAAGCATTACATTGTACAACACATTTACAAAATCATCAAATTCCTATCGCAATAATACAACTTATGTAATATCAATACTTGAAAACTACATCAACACTCCAAGTGTAAACCCACTAAAAATCCACACAAAACTCATTACCATACCATATACTATACTACCATCACAAACACAAATCACATGAGAATAATAATATCTCTCTGAGCAAATATTCTTACACCAAACATTTAATTTAAACCTAAAAAAGTAAATGTCAATAGCTCTTAATATCAACCCTACAACATACTATGAAAACCAAATTAAACCATGAAACCAACTAAACAAACACTCCTGTACACACATATATAAAAGCACCGCAAATCGATCAGAACCAAATATCGACCAACATAATAAGCCTAAAAATACAGAACAGCAAAAAAGTTCAGGAGCATGCCAATAATAATGCGCTGCGCATCACACGCACCTGAATAGTCAATGCCAACTTGAGTAACAACAATACATTTACACATATACAATGAGAGTGACTCTTGATATGCGCGGTGTAAATTACTTACACTAAAACCAAGAACAGAGGCTGGCATTATTGTCAGTTGTATGGATTAAGCATAAAAGCAGCGATCAGAATGATATGTCACTCTTAAAGCAATGCAACCTGATATTCTAGATTAGGAAAAGAACAGACTGTGTATAAGGACTCAAAAATAAGTTCGAAAACTCATCATCTAAATGCCATTGTATAAAATAGGCAGTACCTAAGCAACCTCAAAATTGACAAATTATCTTAATTATGAAACCTAAATGCTATTGCTCAATATGGAGTTCCACAGTGAGCAGATAAATATAATCAATTGTATCAAACACAAAATCCTTTACTTAGAGTCAGCGTTACTTGGAGAAAATATGAGTGAAGAAGAAGATAACGTGTTGTCCACGAAGAAACCTGGAGTGAGAATTAAAATTTCCAAGTAGAATAAATGGAAGGTAACTCTTATGGTTCCAGATAAATCAATCTCACGGATAGGTCGCAAATACAAGCATGCGCATGATGTGAGCTGTGTTACGTGATGATTTTGATTGACGCTGCAATGACTGGGACAAAATTACTAACGTTATTAAAATATATTATAGTCTCCAAACACAATTTAACAAGTAATCAAAGATCAAATGCTAAATAAATATTTAAGGGCTTTATATTTGCTCAAAATATAAAATCTTTTTGTTTTGTTTGTGTAGAAATCATCTTGCGACCCCCCCAGGGGTTCCCGCGACCCCCCGGGGGGTCGGGACCCCCACTTTGGGAACCACTGGGTTAGACTACTGTAACAACAGCTGCAGTACATTCAAAATGCAGCAGCTCAAGTCCTGACCAGAACCAGGAAGTACGATGGCAAGGCAAGTTTATTTGTCTAGCACAATTTTTTTTTTTAAGCCAAAACTGAGAAACCTCAAGAGAAACCATGCATCTGGACCAGCCCATGGACAATCTGCACAGCCCCTGATTCCAGTCAGGCTGTGAGCTGCTGAGACATGGACAATACCATCGTCCTCTTTTGCATGGACATCATTTGGAACAATTGGATTTTCTGAATTTGGACATAATTTGGACTGAATTGAATTGCTGAATCTGGACACTAAAGCTGAAACGTGTGATTGAAAGACACGTCACAGAAGAATTCATGGCTCGACACAAATGCAGCCTGAAGAAACACAGAGAAGTGGGAGAGACTGTTTTCAAAGCAATATCTGAGAACCATCGACTGATGAAGTTTGGTATTTTACTGAAGATTGTTGACAAGTTTTATGAAAGATCTGAACATGTTTTATGAGTTTTCTGAGTTTTTGAAGTATTCCGAGTTCTGAGTTTTTTGAAGTACCGAGTGAAGTACCGAGTTGAAGTATTGAGTTATGATGTTATATTGCTGTTTATCGATCCTGATGGTCACACGTGAATGTATGACCAGAGGGGGGAATGTGAGATTTCATAACACTTTGAAGCAACTTTTGTTAAAGTTAAACTCATCATTCTATCAATGTGCAGAAGCCTGTACTTTTCCCTTGTTGTGTCTATCTGAAGGCCAAGCTACAAGCACACCGTGGAAGCTGCTGATTGGAGGTCTCCATGCCTCCGCTCTGTATAATACACTTGCATTCTGTTGTATTTGTGTTCGTGCTTTGTTCGTGCTGTCTCTACCATCGACAATAAAACATGTCTTCTGTCAGAATTAAAGACGCGATCCCAGACTATGTCATCTTCTTCATAGATTCACACTGAAGGCATCAAAACTGAATTAACTCATCTGGAATTATGGTTCAAAGTAGCACCATATATATATATATATATATATATATATATACACACACACACAAACGGCTGTTTGGTGTTATCATCACTCTCTTTACACAACCAAAACTTGGGGACTTCACAAAACTTGTTTTGTGAAACTGAGTGCGCATGCGCAAAACGCAACTAAACACATGCGGAAGTCGACTGTGGAGTCTCGTGGAACGTGAAGAGAGTACTTGAATGTACGTAAGTAAGTGTTAAGACACATTGTTCATTTTTATAAAGGTATATAGCTATAGAAGTGTGTTAAGAACGTGTATACATTCGACTATATTATCTTATAAAACTCGTGTGTGTCTGTCCGGCCTCCGGGAGTTTACTGAGGACAGCGGTGAATGTAGCTAGCTGTTAGTAGCTAACTGTAGCCGTGTTCAGAGCCATATTCCCGGCCCTAACTATGCGGGCCGCCGCCGCAAGGAAGCGCCGCTGTGATTGCTCCGTGTGTGATAACTTTCTGTAAAGCATGGAACTGCTGCAGGAGCAGGGACGAGGCGCACAGAGCAGACTGCTTCGAAAGAACCGAAGGAAAAGCAGTTTGGGCTCATGGCAGAGCCTGATGTACAGGAGACTGTGGACTAGGGTTCTGTGGAATATCTAACATATATCATTTGTTTTGCACTGATCCTGTCTTTATTTGAATCTGCTCTCGTAGGTTATTGCATCTGTTCCATTCCTCCTTCACTTGTAAATAATAGTTCATGTTTGTCTTACAGGGAATTTACACAGTAGGCGTAAACGGCGCTTACTGCGCGCTCTCTGCGCGTAACATTTTTTTGGAGTATCTTACACAGGCCGTGCGCGCAGGTCCGCAGCTTCTGATGCTCTCCCTGTGTAGTCTATGGAGCAGTGTAGAGGGACAGTACGGGCCAGAGGACTGATGTTTTTCTGACCGCTAGAAAAATCATGTTTTACATGAGATTTCAATGGGAGACGCGTTGGTGCGCGCACAAAATTAGAAATCCATCCTAAATTAGCAGTGACTGCTAATTTACACATCACGCGTTACAGCACGTACGCGTTATACGCGCGTATGACAGACGTATGACGCGAAGCTGCGCTCTAATTTAGGATGGATTTCTAATTTTGTGCGCGCACCAACGCGTCTCCTATTGAAATCTCATGTAAAACATGATTTTTCTAGCGGTCCTTGGCTCTAGATCGCAGTATACGCACACACTGCACTTGTGTCTAAACATCAGCAGGAGGAGCAGCAGGTTTTACAGTGATTCTGGACATCGTTTTTTTTCTTTCATAAAGTCTGGCGTCTGGCTAAACCAGCACAGAGACCATGGAGACAAACACATGCATGTAATTTGTGTTGCTCTACATCAGTCCTCTGTACTGTCCTCTACACTGCTCCATAGACACGGGGAGAGCATCAGAAGCTGCGGACCTGCGCGCACGGCCTGTGTAGATACTCCAAAAAAATGTTACGCGCAGAGAGCGCGCAGTAAGCGCCGTTTACGCCTACTGTGTAAATTCCCTGTCAGATACCACTTTTTGACGCTCGAACGCGCGTTGCCATTGAATGATCCGGTCTGAACGCAGCATTAGATTTGGGTCAAGCCAAACAGGAGAAAATGTGCTTGGTCAGGTACCTCTTACCCCTGCCTCAACAAAGCCTTTTTCACCAGTTCAGCTGAAAATGTTACAATCGAACGCTAAGACTTTCACTTTTATTATTGTACTTTTTCATCTCATTTGTCACTTTTGTCTTTCTGTTCATTTTTTTGTTTTTTGTTTTTGTCACTTCAAGCCAGCAATATGGTGAATAAAGTCCATTGCTTGATAATGTTATTGAGTGAATCTAGACCTCCTTTAAACACATTTGAGAAAAAATCATGTGATATTGTTTTATATATATTGATTATTCTTTTTTTGCTTACAGCGTGTTGCAGTCCGACACCCAGAAATTGTCAATTCTGCCCCATCTGTGGAAAATGTCAAAGCGCGCTGGCCAGCACTTAATACAGAGAGACAGGTGTGTACATATTTTTTACAACTATGCATTTAACTTGAAGTGTTTTATGATTTTTTTTTAGGTCCTGGCAGAATTTAACCAGATCACCAGCTCCAAACTGGGCAATGATTTCGTTGAAGCATTGGATTGCCTAACGACACAGTTCATCAAGCTCTTTAAGGCCAAAAGGGGGTCAGCTGGCGCTAAGCTTTCCAAGATTGTCCGGCACCTCGATTCCTGTGTAAGTTCATAAAGCAATAACAAAAAGAAATGACATATGATTGTGTTTGGTGTTGAAATGCACATATGTGCAGCAGAGGAGATGGGGAAAAGGAGAAAGGTAAGTACATCCCCCTCCATTTGTCTCCTCTGTCAGTACAGTGTTTTACTCCTATGAACAATTATGAAAAAGACTTTGACCATGAGTGTTTTTCTTTCCTTAGACAAATGCCTTCCCGAAAAACAAAAAGAAAGCTATGCTCTTAGAATTATCACACTTTTTTCTTCATTGAAGGATCCATTTTCTCAAAAAGGTTATGTAAGTATTGTTAATGTATCCATGGAAATTGAATTTGGTTTATCTACACATGTTTTGTGTCGGTAATGGATATGTATAGATACCAATCATAACTGTACACTTTGTTTTCAGACTAATCTAGCCTCGTAATGAGACGGTGACCTCCTATTTGCTTAACACAATATCTGCAATACAATGTGAACAATAAGTCCACATTTCCACCATGTTGATAAAGACGACATTGTATGTAAGTGTTTTACTGTTTCTCCTTCCTTGTGTGATGTTACTGTGACTTGCGTTTGATTTTTATTCATATCACTCTTTTGATTGTTTTCTAGCGGCCTGTAAGACTTATTATGAGCCATCAAAATCAAGCCAGAAAACTCATTGAGGGCGGATGTGGCGAAGAGTTCAGCTCAGAGTCGAGCGAGAAGAAAGAGGGTAAGACTAAACTGCATCGCACAGTAAGGCAAGGGAGGTTTATTTGTGTAGCACAATTCATACACAAGGAAACTCAAAGTGCTGAACAAAAGAAAGCATTAATATAAATAATCACAGTACATTAACAAAGATAAATATAAATTCCCTCAGTTGTAGCACAGCTAAAGTGAGACAGGCCTCCTCTCTGACAATGTTTAAAACCAGGTTAAAAACAGTGCAGTTTAGCTGTGCTACAACTGAGGGATTTTATATTTATCTTTGTTAATGTACTGTGATTATTTATTTTAATGCTTTCTTATTTTGCTCAGCACTTCGAGTTGCCTTGTGTATGAATTGTGCTAGACAAATAAACTTGCCTTGCCATCGTACTTCCTGGTTCTGGTTAGGACTTGAGCTGCTGCATTTTGAATGTACTGCAGCTGTTGTTACAGTAGTCTAACCTACTGGAGACAAATGCATGGATAAGAATCTCCAGGTCTGCTTTAGACACTATGTTTTTGATCCAGGCAATGTTTAGATGGGGAAAAAGGATTTGATGTGGCTAATAATATTTACTGATTCTTTCAGCTGCTGGAATCGAGACTGAGTGTGCTAGAAAGTGACAAAGTGGAACTCTGGAAGTCCGCCACGGTAGACCTAATGTCCAATGAAGAAGGCGGCGTTGTGGACGGTGTCTCTGGGTGGATTGTGCGGTCGCCGTCTTTTCGAAAGCCGGAGTTTTCTGAACTCTGTGTCAAGCTGCAGTCCCGGTTAGAGGCGGCACGGAAGTACAGAGCCACGCACATTAAGCGTCTCTCTAGAACCCTGCCAAATTACAACCCAGAGGAGGCGATTGGACAGTTCAGAGTTGTAATTTTTTAATTACCTATGTGTGAGCATAAAGCTGTGTGTGTGTGTTTTAATAAAGCTTTCTTTGTATGAACATATTCCTGGAAAATGTTCATTTCATATCTTTTCAAATCTGGTTTCCTTTTCTCCATAGCATGTCTGTAACAAAAGTTCTCATAATCTGAAGTCGGCGTATTTACATGGTTTTATGAAACAGAATTCTGAGAAAAACAGGTTTAAAGATCGACATTCCAAACATAATCATCACAGTCACATATAACATGTAAATTTTGAATTACTCTGTTATGGCACACTTGTTTTAGTCACTATGTTGTAGAAGATTAAAAAGATGTTACTTTGGCACCAATTAAACACACAACACTCATGAATTAGTCGAAAATCAAGAATGTATTGATTCTTTCAATATTCAATGGATTGAATTTTGACCTCCTCTTCTTTTTCTTTCTCTTTATAATTTACTGAAAATTAGATATGTATTAGACATTGCCAGTATTATTCTATCAAATCACGCAGTCTAAATATCCACAACCACCAAGCATTTTTAATGCAAGGAGAAACTTAGGTAACTTTAAACACAAATAAAACAAATGGACCTGTCCGACTCGAGTGTCTATGCTTCGTGTGTCTCTGGTTCTGTCCAAGTGTCTATGATCCGTGTGTCTCGCGTGTCTCCGCCTGTCTGGGTTTTGTCTGCGTATATGTAAATGTAAATGTCTGTCTGTGGTTCTGTTCGCGTGTCTATGGTCCTGTCTGTGGTTCTGTTCGCGTGTCTATGGTCCGCGCTCGGAGCCCAGACGGCAGTGCGTTCACTGAGCTGTCAGAGCGGGGGTCACAGCAGCTGCTCCCGGGGCCAGAGCGGAGGATGTAACGTAACGTTCGGTTTATCAAAACATATCACAATATTTAACGTATAACACTAGTGAATTTCACCTAGATTTTTTCAGACGTTAAAGACAAGATGTTATATAATAATTGTTTAATGAAAAAACAATTTTGCCACAAGCAACCAAAAGATGTGCCTCAGACAAGAATCGAACCTGGGTTCTCCAGGTCCCTGTATTTAATGCTAACCATTCGGCTAACATAGCACCTCTGGGCTAGACAGGTTTGCACGCAGTCTTATACCTGAGCGTCTAAGTCGCTGGCAGAGCTAAAGCGGACTTAGCCTGCCACCTTGTGGCGATAAGATGTACTATTTTTCACGCAGCTGCGTGATTCCCGAGAAGCGTGAATGAAGACGACAAAACGGAATGGGACCTACTGTAGCCGTATGCTAAAAACAAAGGGTTGTGGCTAGCTTGTAGCTTGCCGAAAGCAGCGGTTTTAGCAGTAGTTTAGGCAGTAAACATTGAGTTTAGGCAACTGAATGCAGTTTGGTTAAACAGAGTGGCACTAGTTTTAACAGTAGAGAAGCAGCTTATAGTGGGAGGGTGGAATTAGGAGCAGGGGCTGTGTTCGAGTGTAGCCTCGAACCTAGCGCCCAAGGGCGGAAGTTAGTCTTATGCTAGAACAAAGGAATGTAGCTAGCCGTTAGCTTGCGAGCGCGGAGGACTAGCGGCAATATTAGACAATGAACAGTCTCGCAGCGAGTTATACGGTTCGCACAAGCACGTATTTGCAGTGGTGGGATGGAGTTGTCTGTAATGTACTGTAGAGTCCTGGTGTGTGTGTACAACAGCAGGTTAGCAGGAGGAGACAGTGGAGAGACAGGGCTAGCGTTAGCCACCTTAGCAGAACAATAGCATCACATTCAAACCGCTGCCATTCGCAGCCTTTATACACATAAAACACTCTGTTACAGGCTTCGTGACACGGGTCACAAAAGGGACACAGAGTAGGTTTGTACGCCCGTGTTCTGGGCACGGCGCACAGTGGTTTAGGATAAGTTTTTGCACTTTCTCTTAAGAGGGAAGCGGCTTCACGATGTCACGCCGCCTACCAGGCCTGGGTAGGGCGATACGTTGCAGACAATGTGTAGTACCCAATACAAACGTCGGGATTTAAGACTAAATTAATAGTCTGGTGCATGCACGAGTCGCTATTATTGTAAGCGGGATGCGGGGGGGCTCGATTGGCGTCGAAGTCACTATGGCAACGGGCAGCAGGGAGAGGCGTGGGGTGGGGAGGTGGGGGGGACAAGCGCTTGGAGCGTGAGCAGTGCTTAAGTTAGCGTATTACAGGTCAAATTACAGAGTACGAGTTGATAAATCTGGTTTATATGCCCGGATCTCACAAACAGGGTACCATATATGTAGGGTAATAATATTACTGATTATGTTATGAGAAGAATTGTAAGATGTAGTGTAGTGCGGGTAGTCTCCAAATCAGAGTCTGCCGTACTACACGAGTGGGGATCTGCTTTAATTTTTATGGCACCAGCAGAGTTTGAAAAGTCTGCACAGATCCAAACTAACTTTGCCTCGAGTCAGTCTCATAATCTAATAGGTAGTGAATGCGTAAAATCAGCCAGAGATATCCAAAACTTAACAACACGACGCTTAAATGATTGAGTTAAAGTTAACGTGAATTTATTGACTACAAAAATTAAAGATGGAAAATATAACGAAGGGGATTTCTGGTCACATTAAACAGAAGTTGCATACATCTCATTTGAAACACACATCCAACAAAAGAACAGTCTTACTTTGAGCCGTTCAAGGGAGATGGTGATGAAAAGAGGAGAATGGAGAATGGAGATGGGAGGATGAGAATGAAGAATAGGATGGAGGCGATGTCCTCGTCCACGTGGTCTTTGTTCGAACAGGGAGCAGGAGGAAGCCAGCAGATCGGATCCAGGCGTGGATTCCACACACAACACGGTCTAGAATAGCGTTGCGGTGGGGTGTTCCAGAAGCCCGAAAGTGGCTGGCGATAGAAGGCCCTCGTCTCCGACAGCGAGAGTGGCTGCTGTCCTCGTGGATGTACAGGCCCGAGATGGTGGCGGGCGTAGGCCGTGTAGGGGACACGTACCAAAAAGGATGGTTGCAAGAGTGATTTCGGGGGAACCAAGAGGAAGTCTCTGAGTGCGCGCTTTGGTTTTGTTGTGGTCAAAGTGGGCGCGTCCGTGACGTCATCTTTGGGCGCTCCTTTGAGCCGGCATGTTCACACAGGCGAAACACAACACATATAGACATTCTATCGTTCATAATCATATACCGATACACAGTGCATTCACATCACAGACAACGCCACATACGAGTAGTGTCCGTAACGGTTATCAACATAATGTCATCGGGGAATGTCCGTTTCGAGTGTCCGCCTCGGGTGTGATAGTGTCCGGTATCCGCTGGGGGGCGCCATAACGCCGTGGGGGAGTCGTTGATTGTCCAGGGACAGGAAGGTCCCGGGAGGGAGAGCAGAGTTGTGATCTTTGATCTCTACAGGCAGGCAGAGACAGAGGTGTTTATTCCCATGGTGACTTTATTGCTCTGTTTGACGCCTGTAATCTCCGTGATCAATGGCAGTCCTCCGGTCGACCTCGCTGTTCCTTTGACGTAGCAGTGGGATGTCTCCCTCCTTTTGGTTGAATGTTTACACAGCTCAGGGCCTGGCTTTGTTGTCCGACCCTGTCCCTTATTTAACCTTACATATTCGTTTGGCGTATGAAGCTCAGGGCTTGCCGCCTCCGGCCCAGTTGAGGGCTCACTCATCTCGCGGGGTTGCCGCTTCGGTGGCTTTGTTCCGTGGCACTTCCGTGGAGGAGATCTGCAGAGCGGCGTCTTGGTCCTCCTCCTCGACCTTTGTGCAGTTTTACCTACTAGATGTGGCCTCTGACTCTGTGGCTCATTCGGTTTTGAGTGCAGGGCGGCCCTAGTTCCTCCTTCAACTAGGGTTGTCTGGAGAGGTGTTGGCGCTCTTGGGAGAGGCGGCCTGGACACCTCTGCAGTAGGGATAGGCGCTCTTGGGAAAGGCGGCCTAGACCCTTCTGCAGTCTGCTCTACATTCCTGGGGTTCAGGTGCTCTTGGGAGAGGCTCCCAGGTAAAAAAAAAGTACAACTAAATGTACTTAAATTATATTATCTTTTCTAAAAGTATGTTTTAAGTACATTACTCCATTATATGTACTAATTTTCAGTACATTAAAAATAAACTTTGTATACCAGCTAAAAATATATTCAAATTTCAGCTGTAATTAATTTACACTTAAAAGTACTTAATTAAAATGTACTTTTGATTTAATGTATTTCAGTGTATTCAGAGAAATGTACTTGCAATAAAATATAATTAATTTGAATTTTAATACACTAAGAAAATATACTGACAAAATCTGAACTTAAGTATCATTCAAATGTAGTTTCAAAACAAGAATCCCTCCTTTTACAAATATATGTAGTTGTAAAATTAAACAAGCAAAAGATACAGCTCAAGTATTTTATTTTTTCAAATCAAATTGTACATTAGTCCCTTTCAATATTATTTGGCAAAGTTGTGACAAACATTTTGTCATTGTCATTAATAAGAACACATTTCTTGTTGAAATAATGAGCATGGACTGCATAAACAGCATTTTCCTCAGTCACCTCATGAATAAACCAGGATGTGATTTTAAGATCATAGTCTCTACAAAAACACCTCCCTGATGGACGGAGCTTCTTAACCAGAACACACGTTTGGTTTGATATGTGGTCAAAAGCTACCAGACCTATTATCTTACAGAATGTGCCATCATACAATTCAACAACACAGTTATGTCTTTTCTGAAGTCTTGAATTTTCATGCGAATGATAAAGCACACCATTAACAATGAAACGTTCAAAATACCTTCCGCTTTTCACTCTAAATCCAAAGAGGTCCTCAATTGCCAGAATGTGCCTTAAAAGCAGATTAACAACACGTGGATTTCCAAAAACGCGCACACTGTCCGAGAGGCGCAGTGACCTGGCAGTTTCAACACAATGATGTTGCAGATCGTAGAAAAGTTCTTTGATAGTGTTTTCAGCATATTTCATGTACTTTTCTGATTTGCTGTTAATATCTCTCCATTTGAGAAACCGCTTTACAATCTGGCTATCAACATGTGTAGTTCCATTAAAAAATCTCATGAGGGTACCATTAAAAGACTCAAAAGGAAATGTGGATGTGGCCCAAAGGGGTCCCCAATTCCTCACACATGTAGAAATATGTGTCATCAAGTGCACATTAAAAGTCATGTTTCTTTTCCCATACAACTTTTCAAATTCTTTCACAAATTTGTTTAAGGCCTTTTCAGCCTGATTAACCTGAACATGTTGAATCTTTTCTTGGAGAAGAGAATAAATCCCAAACACAAGAAGAAAAAAATGATTCAAGTATTTCTTTGAAAGAACACCACAAAGCACAGGTAAAGCATAAAACAACAAAAAAGACCTCCACTCAGACGCTTTCCAATATTTTCTGTCTTTTACTGAGCGCGGGACCCTTACAAGTTCTGTGGGGGGCCTAATAGACAGTAACTTCTTGTCAATGATTTCTGTTTTTGTTCCTATGTACCACGGTTTTTCATGATTGTTAGAATCTTGCCACAATGTCATTAACTGCCTAGTTACCCCAAGGCATACACTGTGTTGGTATTCAGGCACAAACCCATTAATCGTCTGAAAGTTTCTAAGCTTCATTAAAGGGGAAGGTCCTTTAACGCCCATGACAGGATGAGAAGGAGAAGCAGCCATAGCATGTTGGTAATGTACAGATTCAACTCTCAGCAGTGGCTCAGGGTTCACATAAGAATATGCTCCTCCCCCTTTGTGATAACAGAAATCACAGCCATATTCACCATTAAACTGTTTTGTGTTTCTAATTTGGGGCCGCGCAATGGAGTCTGAGCTACAGATAAGAGCAAAGACTTTGGTGAAATGTGTCTTGTTCTGTGCATCAGTCCATGTTATTCCAGAGTTCTCCAAAACTTGAAGTTCTTCCACAAAGGGGGTTAAGAGAGTCATGATGTTTGGTTTCTTTTCACCAAACCATATGCAGGGTATGCAAATAAATTTTTTTCGCTCTTTAGGTTTGAGTTCTATTATTTGACATTAAATTGGCCACAATTGACATTTGGAGCTTTTGAACACAGGAATGCCATCACAGTTCCAAATCAAACTTATGTCGTCACTCCCCATTTCACCGCTTTCAATTAGTTTCTGATATTCCATTCCAGAATATATGTCTGTTATATCGCCAGAATGATTTTTTTGTGCAAAAGAGATCTTTTGGTTCTCAAGGATATCTTTTAACTGTGTTGACAAACTTAGAACTAGAAAGTATGACCCACTTTTCCAACAAGTATCTATATCAAATGATGTCTGACAAACTGAGCACACAGTAAATCCATCACCCTTACCAATGTAATTTGTGCACTCTGAGCAGTAGAAATGTGCTTCATAGTGTCCATACTTGCCATAAGCTTTATGGAACAAGTAAGATGTTGCTGGCAGAGATCCTGGGAACAATTCATTAAATATTTTGAGGAGGTGTTCAAGTGCTGTCCCCGTCAGGCTGTGTCTCAAAATGTAGGCCATCAATAGAAGTAAACTTTGTCCTTTGGTAATTGAAGCCCCTGGGTAAAGTACATCATCCACCATCTACACAGCAAAAAAAAGAAAAAACACACCCACACACACGTATGCTATTATTATTATTACATATTTCAAAAAGAGATTAAATTATGACAAACATATAACTTACCTCACGTGGTGCTGTTGTGGTTGCCTCAGTGTGGTTGTTCGGAGGGCCAATACGTAGAGGCATTCCATGGATCTAAACCATGTAGACATTACTTGATCAGCCAACTATGATTTAAATCAGTGCCCTTTTAATTCAGCCAATATTAATGGATCAATAAACAATGGAGGGGAAAACATGATAGATCGGAACATTCTCCTAATTAACTTATAATTCAAATGGTTAGCCCAAATCAGTTATGTGGATCACTTCTCTTCTTTCTTTTCTAAATGCTTTTAGTAACCTACCAAGTCTGAAGAAAGCGGATCTCCTTGTCCATTATCATCACCGTGTTCCTCATCCATAAGATTCTAAACAAATACAGACTAGTCATATAAGCAGATTCATATGAACAAGTAAATGAGAGGCCTTATGGTTATAACTTTAATTGTTTTACCTCTTTAGATGTAACTACATCATCGGGTTCATCACTGTGTTCACTGTTTCTCAAAGCTTGGACAACACATATTGGCTGTACAAAAATATATGCTAAATGTTTATATGTTGTAAAATTCCTGTTATCATGTTTCTATATTTCACAATGTCTTTTTTTACCTGCACATTTTCAGGCTTGTGAGGCCCTGTAGTCTCATCCAAAGTAAAGGGGACTTGTCCCATATAATCATCTTGTGACAACAAATCCCCATGCTAATGGAAAGTTAGAGTTGAGTAAAATGTATTTACGCAAAAATATAATACACATTGTTGGAAAGTTACATGTGTTTCAAGAGCAGTCTCTCTTAGTCTTTTTGAGGATGGCTGTTCATTTCTCCTCTGGTCAACTGACTGCTGTGGACAACATAATGAAGAACCAAATGTAGATAACAGTTAACACATGGTGTTAATTAGGCCAAGTGAAAGTAAATGTATTACAGGTGTTTATTTCATACCAGTATTCTTTTTCTGTAACTGCTTGTCCGGGGCACCTCTTCGTGGCCCTCCACATACCTTTTATAAAATGATCTAGTTGAAATCTAGAAAGACAAAACAGAAACAATTCCAAAATTCAGTCTCCAATACATAGTTCCCACATGACGTCACTACATACGGGGATTTGCCGACCCGGCGCCATTTGAGTTGGCATGCTGTGGGCAAAACAATAGAAAAAGAAGCTGAAACGTGTTAATGTCGTGATAAAGTTGAAAATGGTCATCTCCTGCTGGGTCAATGGATGTTCAAATCGTGCCGGAGGTTCCGTTAAACTTGGATTTTACAGTATGCCCATCATTAGACTTCATGAATGTGAGAAGACTAAGCTTTTGTCAGAACAACCACGGAGGTTATGGCTTGCGAAGATAAACAGGCAAGAAACTCCCTCAAAACACGCAAGAATATGCTCGGAGTACTTTGTGTCAGGTGCGTATCGTATCTTATAATGTGTTGACAGACGTAATTTACTCAGTACTAACTTGTGTATGCTGATACCTGGTAACTTGAGAGTTTCATTATTTAGATTACTTTATTATGAGGAGGATCGGTGTCGCGTCCGAGGCTCTCGAGGGCAACGTAAATGTATTAAATAGATAATAATAGTTCTATGGTGGGCTAAAACAATGTTCACAAACAGCATTGCTTCTGTAAAAAGATCTGTGTCATAAAATAAACTGCTCTTTACGCCTGGAAAAATCAGTTGCCCACCATTCACCAAAACATACGGTCAAAAACGCGGAAATAAACAATAACAGCAATCCAGAGTGTCCGTGTGGCATTAGCATTAATTAAATTAATTGTTAATATAATTAAAATAATTAAATGGAGCTCCAATTGGTATTAAATCTAAAGTTTTTGAGAAATGTTTGCATTGCTTGTTAATTTTTGCTGCATAATTTGATCAAATATGTAAAACATGTCCGTAGCATGTTAAACTGTGGTGCCATTGTATTAATATACAATTGTTTGCTCAAAAGTTGCCCTTTTTTTCCAATTTGCGTTTGAATATCTACATTTATTCTCATTCTTCTGTTTAATGGAATGCACAAACACAGCAGCGTGCCATCAAAGATGGCGTCTCCGAGGAGGTCATGTGACATTCATTGGTCTGTGGGAACTATGTAGTTCCCACCGGAGATATTCAAGATATTCAAACTATCTGAATGACGTCACTAAGACACGCCCCCGCCGCCTGTCAACTCCCGCCCACATGTTTCGGACAAACACTGCCGAAATGAATCAAATACCACTTGTCACTTTAGACGAAAATGATATACCAGGAGCAAAATTCCACCATCAAACCATCAGGGATCATAGTGTAGACCAATTATAACGTTGGCTTGAATGTCATGGTCTTCCAGTAACTGGTAGAAAGTTTGAATTGATAAAAAGGTGATGGTCAGGATTATTGATATATACAGTCTATGGCAGGGGTCGGGAACCCAAAATGTTCAAAGAGCCATAATTGACAAAAAAACTAAAAACAACATCTGTCTGGAGCCGCAAAAAAATAACAGCCTTGTATAAGGCTTTTATGAAGTTAACACAGGCTGGAAGATGTATTAGCTATATTAGCCTAATATCTAAATGACAAAGTAAAGGCTACAAATACATAATAATCATTCATGATTATCAAATGTGTATTTTCACTGCAGCGTGTCGCACCACGCGTGTCGTGAATGACGCAACACGGGACAACTCTGCTTTAGTTTAACTTCCACTTTTTTATATATACATATTAGTGCTGTCCAACGATTAAAATATTTAATCGCGATTAATCGCATGAATTTCATAGTTAACTCGCGATTCATCGCAAATTAGTCACACATTTGCGTGCTGTGTGCAATTGCTTTTTTTATTGAAAACAATGTGTAGTGTTATATTACACACTAACATTTGATGCAAAATCATCAATAAATGGATGACAAAATAAATAATTGGTAACAAAAAGCCCCTTCAATGTGTATGTGTGGGTATAGACTGTATAGAAACATCATGGTGTCATTATGATGATGATAAACAATCTGTAAATATTTTGTAAATTTGTTCATGTAAATACTCTATGCTGTTTCTCTGTTTACCTTCGGTATATCTATGACTGTATACTGTTTGCTTGTATTGCCTTTTTTATTAACCCCTCCCCCCATCTCCCACTTCATGTCCCCCCCCCCCCCCCCCTCCCCTCCTATGTGCCCTTCTGGGTTTCTTCTTTGGCCCCCTGTATCTCCAACTACATATTGTTTGTAATCTCTGTCTACAATGTATCTGAACTAGTCCTTTTCTTTGTTTCTATTTTTTTTTCTGTATATGTGTTTGTCTGCAATAAAAAGTAAAAAAAAAAAAAAAAAAATCGCGCGATAAAAAAAATGACGGCGTTAATATTGATTTGCGTTAACGCGTTAATAACGCGCTATTTTGGACAGCCCTAATACATATATATATATATGTATATAAAGTACAACGTTGAATAAATCATGCTTCCCTCCTTGTTTGAAGATTTATTTTTTCCGTGACGATAGAATGTGTGTGACGTGTGTGTACCATTGATCCACTGCTCACTTGCGGCGGGATGATCTAGTTAGCCCCCTTAGCCCCGCGTTAGCTCCGTACAAAAACATGAGCGCTAACGTGATGACGCAGGTCGTACTTGCGCGCGCTTGTGTTCATCCACCAATCACAGATGGACCACTTTCTCCATCAAAACGTTTTCAAATGGTGCTTGAAAATGTCTCTGCCAAAATTCTGTCTCCTTTTTTATCCTGGTGCAAATGCTGTGTCTGTGGAGTCGTCGGATGTGATAAGAGTGGAACACAGAAAACTTGAGAACGTAGTAGAAAGTATGGATGATCTGGAGCATGAGGACGGGTATGTCAAAGTTACACTTCCCAGCCGGAGCAGAAAAGGACCAAATCCAACTCTGGCTGCTAAAATTCTTTTATTTGGTAGTAAGTAACAGATCATGTGTATACAATGTTATGTTAATCCTTTCATTCATTTTTATTCTGATGAGTGGGCACTGCTATTATGAGTACAATGAGATAGCAGCCTAGCCAGCTAACGAAGTAGCTTATTAACATTAGCAATTTCGTTTTTCTTAGAAAGCAGCCAGATTGCCTGCACCTTTTTTATTTCTATATTATGTCTAGTGATTCCTCATGTTGCTTTAATGCTACGTATAACGCTTTACAATCTAAAATGAGTCCCGGTACTGGCTAGTTGTCCATACATTTGACCATGCTGTCATAAGGCAAGGACCCACGTGGCAGTGCTAGGCTAATCGTGCTACGGTTTTGAATCAATCAGGATATGAATATTGTGTTATGTTTATTTTATTGTTTTTAGATGTTTACCGTGACCTTGTGATAAAGAAGGACGCTTTCAAAAAAGGATACTGGACTCCTGGTCAAAGTTTCTCTAAGATGGTATTTCCTTAACTTTTTTTTCAGCACTCATTTTCTACACTTAAGTACATTTTGTGATATTCTTTCAGATCAGTCATGCATCCCCCAAGAAAGCTACCAAAAAGGCTGCTACTAAACAGGCTGCTGCTAAGAAAGCGGCAGATGTAATGACGGAAAATTTAAAACGAAGTCTCATGGCGGGCAAGCATCAACCAGCAGCACTGCAAGAATCGGATGAAACCGATATTGACACAGATATTGATTTATTTGATCATTCTCAAAGATGGACGAGAAAGAAAAGAAAAGTAAACAAAGTTACATACTAATCTACTATATAGTGTATTGACTGGACTGTATTTGTTTTTCTGTTTCATGGCACAGGCAATTTTAGAAAGTGATGACGAAACTGAAGAATCGTCTCAAACCATTGTGGATGGGGCAGGAGTAAGTCCTTCAATTCTGGCCCAAAGTGGCACTAATAACTACACGGTTTTGGACCAAAGTACAGCTAATGCTATTAAGGGTATGAACATTAATAATATATATTCTTTTTAGTGTCTTTGTAATTGTATTTCTCTTTGTAGAACTTCCAAGTCTTCTTCTGCAAATAAAAAACACTCTGGCAGCAATAACATACAATTCTACAAGCACTCCCTGTCCCTCTGTAAGCTCTGATGATGGACACATTGTGACACAAACACAAATGGTAAGTTACACATTCTTTGGAGAGACATAATGCCCATTTACATGTAAATGACACCAAATATTATCACGGCATCTTCCTTTCCATTGACAATGATGACTATTTGACCAGTTCTTTTTTGTCAACAGATTGCGCTGGGTGGATCAGATGTTCAAGTTGAAAAAAAACTTTATGATAGGCTCAATACATCCAGAGTATCTCTCTTTGTCCAAGATTTGGCTTCACTTGTCTTTGGAAAAGAGTGTCTGGGGAGATCCACATTGACAGGAAAGGGTGGAAAAGAACAGTTGGATTCACACAAAGTGAATGTAATTGCAGGTATGTGTTGAATGTATTCATTTTCTCAAAAAATAAATAAAAAAAGTATAATTTGTATGCGTTTTCAGACACTGTGAGGGAGCGTTTCCCAGGAACATCAGTGTCTGAGATAAGGAGTCTCCTTCGTCGCAAATGCAACAACGAAAGTTACTACACCAAAAAAACGTGCTAATAGAAGAGTTCAAAGTCTCCTTCGTCAAAAATGCGACAACAAAAGTTAATACACTAAGAAAAACGTGTTAGAAGAGTTCAAAGAGTCCACTCATGTTTTGATGGAAATGTACAATTCATATTTCTGGTAAATATATTTGAGCAGAAATAAAATATACTTTTAAAAATGTGTTTTGATCACTAATATGTTTCCAATTATATTTGTATTATGTCTAAGTACAATTTAAGTTGTTTAAAAAGTGTAATAATACTGAACTTTTAGTCTATTTTTATGGTGTTTAAAATAGAACAGAAACATAATGTAAATACATTCTAATTGCACTTTAACATATTTTAGTAATATGCTTGAAGTATATTATTATGTACATTTTCACAAGCACATCTTTAATATACTAAAAGTCATCTTAAGTTGTTCCATTTTAACACAACTTAAAGACAACTTAATATATTCAAAATGTACAAAAGTTGAACTAAAGGTGATATAAAATGTAACTTAATTTGTAATTAGTTGTTCCAAAATAACACACTTAAAGCATATTCAGTACAGTGGAATGAAAGTATATTTAATACTACAAAACAAGTACAACTTAAATGTATTTTTTTTTGACCTGGGCTGCCTACCCAGGTTTGTTCTGAATTCTTTCCTGCTTTGCAGGTTGGGGAATGCGCGGGCACTCTTGGGAGAGGTAGCCCTGCATCCCTTTCTCTATGGCTCGTAGGACCTCCGTTTCTACCGCTTGGTTGCGGTATGAGCAGGAGGGTCACGAGTTTGCTCCAATCACCAGAGTTCATGCCTGCTGGGAGTACATTGGTCTGGGCTTCGCTATGTTATGCATTAGCGAAGCCTAAAGGGCGAAGCAACATATGAAATAGAAGCCCTAGTTACCTAATGTAACTAAGGTTCTATGAATATGTTGCGAAGCCCTTTAGCTTCCAGCCCAGCAGGCCTGCCCTCTCTTATTCGGCTGAGTTTGAAAGGAGAAGAAATGTGATGCATGACCCTATTTATAGGGGACAGACCTACGTCAGGACGTGAAGGTGATTGGAGGGTGGATCGTTTGATCTTCTCAGGGCGGGAAGCGATGCTTCCGAAGAGATAAGCATTAGCGAAGCCTAAAGGGCTTCGCAACATATTCATAGAACCTTAGTTACATTAGGTAACTGGGGTTTATGTGTGTACCTTCAGTGCAGTCTATCTATGTAAGTGCTCACTATTTCTGGAGCATATGCAGTAGTTTAATGTTGAACGTAAGTGAGAATGCATCACGTGTGTGCCGCGATTTAATGTAACGACATTCCGCGGCCGCTAGAGGGCGCCTTCACTAAGTCCAGGCACCTTCATTATACAGCCTTTTAATGCTGTTTATGTTCTGTTTATTGATATTCTTTTATAAGTACTAAATATGAGCGTGTATTTAAGAGAAAATGCTTTATAAGAGCATACTTTTCTCTGTTGTAGTTATTGAATAATATGTTTGATTATTCATTGTATTTGTCTGTATTTGCAGTCAGTGTCGATCTGTGCATCAGAGGCAGCTGCAATAAATACTGCAGCTTCAACCTGGTCTCTCCCTACCTTCCCTGCGTTCTGATCAACGCCCCATCATGTCTCATGTCGGACCCCTTTAAGAATTGGCAACATACAGTCCACCCTCCGAGAAATATTTTATCGCCAGCACACCCCTGGACCTGCTCCACCTTATTAAGAAACAATGAAAAAAGCGTCAATAATGGGTTAAGATTAAGAATAATCCTTGTGTTTATGTTTAACCTTAGTACTTCTCTTCTGATCTGTGGAACATTCAACATGAACTATTTCCCAACAATAGGAAAGGACAAGTTATCTTTAAAAAAAAGACCAGACAAACAAGACGCTTTATAAACAAATATTTCTTAAAGTTAGTGCTTTAAAAAACATAGACATATGTAACAGACCCAGGTCCTGGGCCTGTTTGGTCAGATTATATTTGTTCCTGAAAAATACAGGATGAGTCAGGCGGACGCGGCGTTTCCTTTTGTCCCGCATCAGCCATATTGGCGAAGGAGAGCCACTGACCTCACTACACCTGCTCACCATACGCCACCTGCTGGCTTCAGGGTGTTATTACAACGTGAACGTCCTTATTATGGAACAAAACTAATCTAAATACTAAATACAACTAAACACAACGTGACAACACATTACTGGGTGTCACACATACAAGTCACGTCCTCTGGATACATATATGCATGAAACAAACCAGTGGCACCGTATGGGTAGAATAAAATTGAGCACAATTTATAAACAAAAGCAGGATTGGTCAACATCCTACTCAAGTCGCATCCAAGACAATCAAAGATCATTAAGTACAGTACAGTCTCTACAGTATTCAAACATGTAGCAGCAACTACCAGACTTTTCTGAGGAAAAAACATGAGCTTTTCCACTTTCCCCGTTCACCTTAGTCACACAAGAAAAAAGTCAACGTAATACCCAAAGTGTCCTGTTGATACTATTACAAAGAAAAAAAGTATTATTTTAATAAGATAGGGATGTTACAAATGTAACTTTAATGCAGAAGAAACTGGTTTAGATGCTCATGATTTGGACAAGGGCGTAGGTTTGCGTGGGGACCATGGGGACATGTCCCCACCAATATTTGGTGAGGACTAAAAAGTCCCCACCAAAATGACATGATGTCCCGTGACCCGGACGGTCCGGGACACATGTCTTCCGTTTGTGCATACGTCGCGCCTCCTCCTCGCCTCCAGAGCAACAGCAGCAGCAGCAGCACGTGACCCGTTCCGTTCTCTGCAGTGATTGGCTGTCTTCTTCAGCGCCAAACTGAAGCACTGAGCGACTGTTTAATTTTTAAAAGTTAGCCAGCGTGAAGCAAGTGTTTTTTTTTGTTCCCTGAGCGTTGTAGCACGTGAGTAAACAGAGGAAAGTACTGTAGATCTATTACCATTCAAAGTACTTACGTTATTTCTAATCTGTCAGCGCACTGTTTAATGTTCCGAGGAGCTCACACGGCACAGAGACAGAACAGAACTGGCTCCAATAAAGAAACAGGTTGGTTGAAAGGCTGAAAAAATACTTATTGTGCTCTTACTATCCAAAATGTATAAGTGGGTGTGTTGTGTGAATCAGGATAAACTAGGGATGAAAATATTCCACGGATCCACGATTTACAACCTTTATCTGCTGATAATGTGATTTCTGTGAAATGTGTGACAGCGGGTACTTGCTGTTATTTGCTCTAAGCACATTCAAGAGATGCACTCGAATGTGCACGTCCTGGTGCAGCTGCTGCCGCTTTGTAATGACAGCCGCGGCGCTCAGTGAAAGCACAGCTCTAACATGGTACCGAGCTCGGACCATATGCAGACAGAACCATGTTGCAAGTGCGGGTCTCCCTCGTATCTCCCCCGTTTCTCCCCTGTGTCTCTGACATGTCTCTCCCCTGTGTCTCTGACATGTCTCTCCCCTGACTCTTCCCAAAGCGCAACCAGCGCTCCCGAAATTAAAGCTCGGATACGTAAATTTTCCATTGCGTTAACGATGCATGCTGGTTGTGCGCAAAACACACCACAACAGGTCATTTAAGTTTTTATTTTGCATACTTGAGAGCCCTGTGAGTCATTACTTGCCTTTTTGGGTAGAGAGTGGAATAAAAAAAAAGAAAATATAGAAAAATCCACACTGTTACTTATTGCCAAACTCTTGTTAACTCATTGTATTGAGAAATACTATGTAACTTTTGACATTGGCCAAGTTATATAAATGATTCTGCAGTTCATGTATATGAATGGCTGTTTTTGATTGTCTATACCTTCTTATATAATTTAGAAAAAATGCCACCTCCACAAATAAGATAAAAGATATCAGGAGCTTTTTTAACAGTTGGAAAGTAAGAAGTAAGAGAAAGCACAAGTAATAGCAAATTATGAATTGTGATGATTAATCTTCTGTTAACATACATAACTGCTTCTCATTCAGTCTACAGCTGAGTTTAGTATAGAAGGCAACACACTATTGCAAATATAGTGTGTGATTACACAACAAATTCTGGGGGAGAAACTCTGGACCCCGTGTCAATGGGTGTAGACTCAGGTCGTAGTGAATGTCCCCACCAAGATTGGAACCAAACCTACACCATTGGTGGGGACTTTTTAGTCCTCACCAAATATTGGTGGGGACACGCAAACCTACGCCCTTGGGTCCAACTTGCTTCCTATGTCTGACTTCAGCTCTCTTACCATCAGCTTCTCCAGGCACTTCATAACATTGGAGGTCAAGGCTATGGGCCTAAATCAGCCCCTAAGGCTTGGTTTTGCTTCAAATGTGGGGAAAATAACCACGTTGCTAGAGAATGCAGTAATCCCCCAAATAAGGAACTTGTTGACAAAAAATACAAAGAGTTTAAGGCAAAACAAACAGAATGGCAAGCAAGGTATGGGCAATCTTTAAACTGGACAGGGTTTCAGTAGAGGGACAGACTGAGACCTCAGCAGAGAAAAGTTCCAAACCAGAGCAAAGAAACGAGGAGAGCAAGAAAGCACAACAGATAAACAGTATGACACATTCCCACTAAGCACTTTCAGATGAGGCTCTCTTAAGTGTCTTGTTGGTTCTAAACGTACAGCCACACTTAACATTGATGGCATTCAGAGCGTATGTCTCCTTAACTCTGGCTCCCAAGTGACTACAGTGTCAGAGACATTTCATAAGCTACACCTCCCATCACGTCCCATACAATCAGTGGCCAGCTTGCTTGACATTGAGGGAGCAGGGGGGCAACCAGTACCCTATTTAGGCTATGTTGAAGTCAACCTCTCTTTCGCCAAAGAACTTACTGGGAGAACCGAGGAAATGAATACTCTAGCACTTATCAATCAATCAATCAAATTTTATTTATAAAGCGCTTTTCATACAAAAAGTGTAACACAAAGTGCTTTACAGTTTAGTTAAAAACAATCCAACATGCCCAGCCCAAAACCCTCCTCCCAACAGACCCCACATTTATAATTATATATACAACCACATGCGTACACACACACACACACACACACACACACACACACACACACACACACACACACACACACACACACATACAAGTATAAAGTCATATCAGGGAAATAGGTAAAACAATAAAAAGAAATGGGGCTGGGAGCAGATGTAACCGGCTGAAGAAGCGCCATCCAAGGAGCAATCTGCACCAGGAGCAGAGAGCCGGCTGCAGCCACAGGGAACGACACATGACCCAGAGGAGAGAGGGGCCCCAGACCCCACCAGGCCCAGGACTCAGACCCCATAGGACCCAGAGGAGAGAGGAGGCCCCAGACCCCCACCGGATCCAAGAGCCAGACCCCCGAAGCCACAGCAGACCCCAGCTCTCAGTGCAGAGGGCTCCTCCAGAGGAAACACTGGGGACACTAAAACAATACAATAATACAATAGAAAGTAGAACAATAAAATGTGACAATAAAAAGAAAAATGGCAGCTGCCTAATATTGATAATAACAATAGTAAATGGGTAGATACAATAAATAATTAAAAATAGTAGATAATAAAAATAGAATGTGTCTAAAAACATAAATAGATGTACTAAAAAGCAATAATAAATAATAAATACTAATCAAAAGCTACTCTAAACAGGTGCGTCTTGAGCCTACTCTTAAAAATATGAACGTTCTCTGCGGCCCTGAGCTCCTCCGGCAGACTGTTCCAGAGACGGGGGCCGTAGTGCTGGAAAGATGCCTCGCCGTGAGTGTGTGTCCTGACTTTGGGGATGGTTAGGAGTCTGTTGCCGGAGGAGCGCAGGGGCCGGGAAGGTTCATAGGATAAAAGCAAATCTGAAAGATAAGAAGGCCCAAGACCATTAAGACATTTAAAAACCATTAAAAGAACCTTAAAATCGATCCTGAAACACACGGGGAGCCAGTGCAGCGATTTTAAAACCGGTGTAATGTGGTCCCGCCCCCTGGTCTTAGTCAGGACACGTGCAGCCGAGTTTTGAAGTAATTGTAAACCTGAAATGTTCTTTTTGGGAAGACCAGAGAGCAGGGCATTACAGTAGTCAATGTGACTGGTGATAAAAGCATGCATCAGCGTCTCCGTGTTGGCCCGAGAGAGAATGGGGCGGACTCTGGCGATGTTCTTTAAACGATAAAAACCTATTTTTGTGATGTTCTTGATGTGAGGAATAAAAGTCAGCTCAGAGTCAAAGATTACGCCCAGGTTTCTCACTTGTGGTGATGGATTAAAAGAGTGTGATTGGAGTTTCGGTAAAAGTTTCTCTCTCTGGGCCTCAGGACCGATGACTAAAACCTCAGTTTTGTCCTGGTTGAGCTGGAGAAAGTTTTCTGCCATCCAGGATTTCAGATCTAAAATGCAGTTAAAAAGAGCATCCATTGGCCTGGTGTCATCAGGAGACATGGAGATGTACAGCTGTGTATCATCTGCATAACTGTGGAAGTCAATTCCATGTCTCCTGACGACACCGCCAAGAGGGAGCATGTACAGGTTAAAAAGGACTGGACCTAAAATGGAACCCTGGGGCACACCACATGTGATTTTATGGACCTGAGTGCCTGATTGCTGATCAAACCAAGAAATCCCAGTGCTAATTGGAACTAATGTTCTGGATGTGCTCTATGAAACTTACACATCCTATAAAGAACAGAACAACAGTAAGAAAAACAAACATCCCAGTGATCCAGACTACAGTGCCTTGTGAAAGTATTCGGCCCCCTTGAACCTTTCAACATTTTGCCACATTTTAGGCTTCAAACATATAGATATAAAATTTTATTTTTTTGTTATGAATCAACAACAAGTGGGACACAATCGTGAAGGGGAATGAAATTTATTGGTAAATCTAAACTTTTTTAACAAATAAAAAACTGAAAAGTGGGGCGTGCAATATTATTCGGCCCCTTTACTTTCAGTGCAGCAAACTCACTCCAGAAGTTCAGTGAGGATCTTTGAATGATCCAATGTTGTCCTAAATGACTGATGATGATAAATAGAACGCACCTGTGTGTAATCAAGTCTCCGTATAAATGCACCTGCTCTTTGATAGTCTCAGGGTTCTGTTTAAAGCGCAGAGAGAACCATGAAGACAAAGGAACACACCAGGCAGGTCCGAGATACTATTGTGGAGAAGTTTAAAGCCGGATTTGGATACAAAAAGATTTCCCAAGCTTTAAACATCTTAAGGAGCACTGTGCAAGCAATTATATTGAAATGGAAGAAGTATAAGACCACTGCAAATCCTCCAAACTTTCATCTCAAACAAGGAGAAGACTGATCAGAGATGCAGCCAAGAGGCCCATGATCACTCTGGATGAACTGCAGATAACTACAGCTGAGGTGGGAGAGTCTGTCCATAGGACAACAATCAGTCGTGCACTGCACAAATCTGGCCTTTACGGAAGAGTGGCAAGAAGAAAGCCATTTCTCAAAGATATCCATAAAAAGTCTTGTTTAAAGTTTGCCACAAGCCACCTGGGAGACACACCGAACATGTGGAAGAAGGTGCTCTGGTCAGATGAAACCAAAATCAAACTTTTTGGCCACAATGCAAAACGATATGTTTGGCGTAAAAGCAACACAGCTCATCACCCTGAACACACCATCCCCACTGTCAAACATGGTGGTGGCAGCATCATGGTTTGGGCCTGCTTTTCTTCAGCAGGGACAGGGAAGATGGCTAAAATTGATGGGAAGATGGATGGAGCCAAATACAGGACCATTCTGGAAGAAAACCTGTTAGAGTCTGCAAAAGACCTGAGACTGGGACGGAACTTTATCTTCCAACGGGACAATGATCCAAAACATAAAGCCAAATCTACAATGGAATGGTTCACAAATAGACGTATCCAGGTGTTAGAATGGCCAAGTCAAAGTCCAGACCTGAATCCAATCGAGAATCTGTGGAAAGAGCTGAAGACTGCTGTTCACAAACGCTCTCCATCCAACCTCACTGAGCTCGAGCTGTTTTGCAAGGAAGAATGGGCAAGAATTCCAGTCTCTCGATGTGCAAAACTGATAGAGACATACCCCAAGCGACCTGACGAGGACGTACAGAGCCGAGGGGAGCAGCAGTCATGAGGGGGAGACGTCACAAGCAGCGGGGACGACGCGCACGCTGGAACCGCAAGTGCTACGAAGCGACATACACGCAGAGGCAGAGGAGGACTCTGCCTTCCGTGTGAGTACCCTTGGGGCCCGTAGTAGTACTTGTCGGAAGAGCTTGATCAAGAAACATAGTGTTGTTGTGAGCATTTGACTGCCGTTAGTTGTCTCCGCGTAGGTGTTCCAGCGTGCAGAGGAGGAGAGCCAGCCAGGAGGGATCGAGACTGTGTGAAGGAGTGTTGTGACGCGGACTACACGCAGGGGCAGAGGAAACTCTGCCTTGTGTGTTAGTATTGTAGCGACACTCCACCCTCGTAGCCTCTGGCCCTGTAGTCTCGGACCCCTGTGCTGGCGTTTGTCTTGTGTTCCCAGGTGACCCGGTGCGTGAGGAGGGACCGCTCCCCAGGACAGCATGACCGCTCCCAGGACATCCCGAATAGCACATGCACTCTTGGACTCTCGTTTTTAAGTATTTTAACCGCTGGTTTTATGGACTTTTATCTTTAGTGTTTTTTGGACGTGCACAATTTTTATCATTTTATTTTTGTAATAAATAATTTTAATTTTCAACTCTCCTGTCTTCCCTTGGTAAACAGTGTGCTCTCACCCGGTCATCTCTCCTATTTTCAATAGCCCCCCTCTGGTTCACTCACTACTTCTCACCATATCAATAACCCGGGCACACAACAGCTGTGAAACACTGTATACGACTCTATACGACTCTCAGACCCAACCCCATTCAAACAGCGGCCTAGGCCCATACATCCCTCAGATTATGATGCAGTCAGACAACATTTAAAGGAGCTATGTGATGCCAACGTAATCCGCTAGTCAATATACTGTAATATTACAGTCGATTTTACAGGAGATTCCTGCCCACTTTACAAAGACAATTATAACAACACAAAACCAAAGGGTGGACACTTTATTTTCTTTTTACACACAAATACTATTTTTTGTATTTTATTTTTACTCTCATTGTATACAAGATTTTTTTTGGCAAGAACTCTAAGCTGTGCTCACTATTCTCCTTATCGAATCTAGATCCGTTTAACAGTTGTGCATATTACAATTGGTTATAAACAAAGTACTACATATATAATTACCAACCATCTTTACCAACTGGATTTACAATTACATCACTGTGAGGTCACAGTATGTCAGGTTAGGGAAGAGCGTGTCTGAGACTGTTGTAAGCAACACAGGAGCACCACAGGGTACCGTTCTGGCTCCCTTCCTCTTCACAATCTACACTGCAGACTTTGCACACAACTCTGCTACAAACCATGTACAAAAATACTTAGACAATACCGCTGTTGTGGCATGTGTGAAGGGGGGGGTGAAGCAGAGTACCAAGATATTTGGTAAGTCCTCTTAATTTCTTCAGTAAACCCGTGGAAAATTATATCGTCTCCATACTGCGACATTGTAAATCCAGAATGTTTCACGCAAATGTTGTATTGTCATATTTGAAGTTTGTGTCCATCTGTATTGAGGCAGTTTAACTATCCAGTCTTAGCGACGCGATTTCCCAACTTGAGACTATCAATCCAGTCCATATAAAAGTCCAAAATTTGCCATGTCTGTCATGTACCTTTGCGAGCTGGTCTAGCCTTATCCATTGTTTGTAAGTTACTGTTCACAACACTCAAGGACTCTTTAATACTTTGCACTCAGCAGCGAGTAGAGATTATCCTCTTCTGCAGAGCTAAGCTCCGACCGGCCACGCTTGCTCTCTGGTTATTGGGCATTCTGTCGAGAAGTGGTCCATATAGCTCTGCAAGCTTTCTATAGAATACTTCACTCCGTGATTCCATTTCTTGCTGTAGTGTGCAGTTGCTGATTAAGTAGAATTACGTATTTTGGGAGATTGATGGCACTCTATGCGTGTAGTGACCCTCAATAGCCTCCGCCCTCCCACACACCCTAAGCTAATACTATGTATATCGCCACCTTATGCTGCAATTACAGCTGCAAGACGCTTGTGGTATGTTCTATCAGTTTTGCACATCGAGAGACTGGGAATCTTGCCCAATCTTCCTTGCAAAACAGCACGAGCCCAGAGATTTTGGATGGAGAGCTTTTTGAACAGCAGTCTTCAGCTCTTTCCACAGATCTCGATGGATTCCAGGTCTGGCTTTGACTTGGCCATTCTAACACCTGGTACGTCTATTTTTGTGAACCATTCCATTGTAATATGGCTTTAAGTTTTGATCATTGTCCCTGTTTGGGAAGATAAATCCCCGTCCCAGTCTCAGGTCTTTGCAGGACTCCAACAGGTTTTCTTCCAGATGTTCTGTATTTGGCTCCATCCATTTCCCATCAAATTAGCCATCTTCTGTCCAGCTGACGAAAAGCCAGGCCCAAAGCATGAATGCTGCCTACCTACCATGTTTGACTAGTGGGGATGTTGTGTTTCAGGTGATGAGCTGTGTTGCTTTAACGCCAAACATATCGTTTTGCATTGTGGCCAAAAAGTTTGATTTTGGTTTCATCTGACCAGCAGCACCTCTTCCACATGTTTGGTGTGTCTCCCAGGTGGCTTGTGGCAAACAATAACACTGAGACTTATTTATGGATAACTTTGAGACATGGCTTTCTTCTTGCCACGCTTCCCATAAATGCAGATTTGTGACATGCACACAGATTGTTGTCCTATAGACAGACTCTTCCACCTCATCAGGTAGTTATCTGCAATCATCCAGAAGTGAAATGGGCCTCTATCTGCCATCTCTGATCATCTTCTCCTCGTTTGCGATGAAAGTTTGGGGGTGCTGCTGGGCTTGGTAGATTTGCATGGTCTGATGCTACCTTCCATTTCAATATAATTGCTTGCACAGTCTCCTTAGATGTTTAAAGCTTGGGACTATTTTTTGTATCCAAATCCGACTTTGACTTCCTCCACAACAGTATCTCGACCTGCCAGGTGTGTTCTTTGTTCTTCATGGTTCTCTCGGCGCTTAAACAGAACCCTGAGACTATCAAATAGCCGGTGCATTTATTACGGATACCTTGAATACACACAGGTGCATTCTATTTATCATCATCATCATTAGGACAACAATGGATCAATCAAAAGCTCCTCACTAACTTCTGGAGTGAGTTTTCTGCACTGAAAGTAAGCTGATAATAATGCACGCCCCACTTATCAAGTTTTTATATTTATCAAAAGTTTACATTCTCCAATAAATTCGTCCACTTCACGATTGTGTCCCCACTTGTTGTTGCATTCTTATATCATAATCTTATACTTTATGTTTGAAGCCTATATGTGGCAAAAATGTTGAAAGGTCAAGGTGCCAAATACTTTCGCAAGGCATTGTAAAAGACTCTTTGTGCTGGTACAAAAACATGTATTTATGATTTACAACTAATAGGTATTGAATAAAAATAATGCTTATATCCAGGAAAAAAATACATATTGTGTATTCATTTTCAATAATATATTTCAATTAATATTTGAAATATATTTATATAGACAGACAAAGTTTTGGTACCAAAGTAAGGCCTAGTGGAGTACAAAGAAATGGGGCCTCCATCTGTGAAGTATGACATTAAATTCTAGAATATCAAAACCTACCCATAGATTAAACTTTAAACTTGGTTAACAAATGAGTTTTTAAATTTCAGCGATCCAGAAATGTCTCTTATCAGAGTTTTAAAGTGTAAGCATGTCCTAATATGGTCTCAGAACCTTAAGCCTAGTGTAATACTCCGCCGCGGCGCGGAGCTTACGAATGTGACCGTGACGACACTTGCGCAACGCGATTGCTCACCTGCAAAGGCCCTTAATTGCCTGCCCTGCAGCATCAACATTTCAAACTACGTACGGTCGCCCAATGAAATCACCGCAGTTATTGGTCCGTGTGTGTGTATGGAAGAAGCATTAAGCGTCTGCAGCCGGGACATGGACGAGGCACTATGGCCAGAGAGCTTTTGTGTTTTTTTTTTTTTAAACTTCGAATAAAAGCATTGGCTCAGAGCCTGAAATACAGAGACTGAGGACTATCTAACATATATATACGTGTAGATGAGCTAAAACACTTAGTTTGCTATTGTGTCTTCTGAAGAGGACAAAGTAGCAAGGTAAAATGGGACCAGCTCCTGTTGTTATCCGCCCTCAAGTGGTTTGTTGAGGATTACAACATTCTCCTCAAAACTCCGAAAGGGAACGCCGCCAGTATAACGACAATTGTGCTAACTTAGGACCACCGCAACCGCTAAAGTAAGCCACGCCGCGCAAGTAACCTAGGCCTTTCGAGTCTCACTACATCTTTAATCCAACTTGTTATCTGAAGACTATAAAGGTTGGAAATATCTAAATCGGTAGTGTGGGTCATTTTAGGTGGAAAAGAATTGTTCTGATTACTGCATTTGCCACCCACTGGACCTGACACAAAAATCATAGCACAATATTTGAAATGGAAAAAGAAAGAGCCTTTGTATAAGGCAGCATTTCTTGTTTCTCCTAAGAAAAAAAAGGCTGAACTTATATATATACACCAAGGGAAAAAAAACATTAATAAAGCCTGCCATGGAGTATGAGTCGACCCGAGGAACAGTTCTTGTTCTGAGGCTATGCAGGTCTGAGCAGGTTTGGAGCTGCATAGACAACATTCATTCCAGTTGTTTGTCCTTTTCTCTGTTGTTTACCCCGAGGCAGCAGTTTACGGAGAGTATAAAATCTCAATTCTGTACTTCACATCACAACCTTATGCACTGACATTTTAGACAAAGCAGAAGACGACAAAGCTTGATTTGGTATTAAAAGTGCGTTAATGTTCAGAAGCAAGTAAATAGGATTTATTGCACTGGCCAATAGCCCCAATAAATGGATTTCCCTTTTCATAACAAAGTCTGTAGAATAACAACATTCTTACACATTAAGAAAACTGATACTAACGTGTGTGAAATGTAGGGTGCAGGACTGAATAAAACCAATTAAATTTATTTTTGTATCGCCCCAAAAACACAACAGCAGTCGTCTGTTTGTTTGATTACCTGATTCGGTGTTGGTGAATTCACCGGTATTGTTAAGTCCTCCGAGATTACTGCTGTTGGATTTAGGGCTATATAAAAATATTTATTTATTTATATTATTTACTTTATTTGAATGGACAGTGCATTTCAAATGAACAGACACATTAGAAAACAAGAATGTAAACATGCCAATAATAGCCAAAGGCTCATTCCATCTGTAGTCCATCCCCCAATTGAATTGATTTTGTCTCTTTTCCTAGTACAAAGAGACAAACTCAGTAGGTTAAGTATGATATGGTGAAGCTTATGGTAAGAGAATAGAGGGTGAATGTGAACATGTGAACCTTCAATTGTAACTCTACAATAACAATAACAATTCAAGAATACATGTACCAATTCATCAGTGGCAGAAACCAAAATGGACAAATAAATACAAAATTTATCACAAAAAAAAGAATATACAAAAAAATAGAAATAAGAATCTACCGTTTGAACACAAGAATACATGTGGGAGTCCACTGTATTAAACCAAAATTAAAGTAATTTATAGTTTATTTGTGTGCATGTAGTCCTCCAGGGAGTAGCCAAGTGTCAATTTGCATCTTTGTCCCGCAACTCCCACAATGTCAATGTCAGGTTTGTTTGTATAGAAACATTTACACACCACTCCCCAAAGTGCTTCAACCCGAAAGATAACAATCAAACAAACATCATAAAATTACATACCAAATACATGTAACAAGTAAACTTTTGATGGGGTTAAATGTGGGTAACACATTTTTAGATTAAATTTAAAAACCTCAAACACGCACTCATATAAAAAAGAGAACCTTAATTTGTCCCCCACATCAGGGACATTCGAAGTATAGTAGATGATTTTAGTGGTAGCCAATGATACCCAGTACCACTGATGGAAACCTTTGCAACATGGGGACTCCAAGTCGAAAGGCATCAAACTGTGTCCTTCATTGTTGTGAACACGAGTGCAACTACTTTGTGACTCTGGTCTGTGAAAGGCTAAATAAAAAAAGATTCCATACGCAATGTAGTGGTAAAATGCATTCTTTGTGATTCCAAGTTGATGACAAACCAAAATCTACTTCCGTTATGCAAATTAATTCCCCCAATCGAACGTTTTTTATTCGCAGAACTAGTTGGAAAGAGTCAAACATAATCATAAAGTGATATAGCCATATCAATTCGAATCAGTTCATTCTACGAATAGGCCCTAAATCACAACAGTAGCTTTCACTCTATGAACTTAACAAAACCGTTTAATTTACAAACACAAAACAGAAGAATTTAACGGTCTCAAACGCAATAATTCAAAGAAAAAAAACAAACAGAATAAGGAGCAGAATACCAATTGACCATAAATGATGAGTGTCCAGGATCAACACTACTTACCACAATCCCTTCCTTGTGAATGAGTCCTTCTTCCCAAATAAAAAAGCTTTGTAAATTTTTTCAGCATTTAGGGGGCAATCTACCACGTAGTGCTGCTGGACGAGAAAGATCCGACAAAAGAAAGCAAGTCTTCTGTCAAGACTGTTAAGGGAATGTTGCATCATGTTGTTATTGTTTTCATTCTGTTTGGTTTTAAAAAATCTGAATCGAGTATCCAGCGAATCCATCAAGTTTGATCATTATTGTTTTGAATTATGTTTTTTTATGCTGATAATGCTCAAATCAAATCTTTCTTAGCTTAATAAACCCCAAATATAATATTGAATTCGTATTCATGTGGGAATTGGCAAAAATATGACTGTAGCCGATATCTAGGCACAATTCAATAAATAGATGCTAGATGCGATTAATTACGATTCATGTCACTCATATTATTCAAAGGCATTACAAAAATTGAGAAAATATCAAATGTCACATTATAATGATCCTACACATTAACCACATAACACCCACCGTCACTGATTTTTTCAGAGTTCAGCTTGTAAAAGCACATTATTATGAGGTCATCAACCCCACAAGCTATTCATCATTTTAGAAGATATTTCTCATCAACATTAAGATACAAGTGCATACAATAACCAGACTTTACACTAAAAAGATATAAAGCATAATATGAAGCCAACAAAACAAAAATAAAAAGGAAAAAGAGGCCACAGCGATTAATCCAAGCGTGCCATTTCTTCCGTAAATGTCCATTGAAATGCAATATCCACTTTTGATTTCTGAAAAATAATCCAGTATGGGAAATTAATCCATATCTTTGCATAAACTAGATGGCATCTTGCTTTTAAATGTATATAACTCACAAATGTATGTGTAGGATATAATTATATAATAGCAAAAACAATTGGGTATGACCACCATTTGTGCACAATCCTAAGTGCAAAAATGTAGGAAGGAAAGTTCAAAAAACCTTTATATTTGAACATTCATGACACAGCCCTGATCCACAAAAAAGCAGCCATAATCGCGTAAAACCATAATCTTGGCGTAAAACGCCAAAAGTGAAACGGATAATAATTGAAATAAATAACGCAATAATCTTATTTTCCCTCACCTCTACTTCAATGGTTTGATCCCTCGTAGCACATGGAACTGAGCAGATTTCTTTGGGGTTCTCTTGATATATACTATTATTTAAAGTTGAAGAATTGTGTTGGAGTTGCCTTCATCACAACTCTGAAAACACAACCACTATGATGATGGAGTTCTCCTAGTGCCTACTGTTAGGCTGTGTTTTTCCTCAGACCTCATCCGCTCAGGGGACCGTGTTAAAACCTCATTCCGCCTTGTGTCCCGTTTCGGAAGTGAACAATGCGTCATCTCACTAGTCGCAGGCAGAGCGGTTACACAGTTTGTTTTTTCCACTTTCCTCCCACTACACATAACGCACACAGGAAGCAAATAAAATCGATCTGAAATGTTGAAGTCGTGATTCTGACAGGTGCATGTATTTGTCAAATAATTATGGAGTAAAGTCCACAAAGGGGTCAGTTAGAGGCAGCGTAGTATTGCAAACAATGCCAGCGAAAAGCCTTACTTTCTAAGAATAGTTTATTTCCCTCAGCTGCAGATTGAAAAACCAGTAAACTCCGATTTTAAATCTCTAATTCTACTAAAAATTGTGAAACTAATGTAAAGATATATGCATTGAATTAATGAAGCCATAGTAAAATCCCACATTTTGACCTGCATGATTACCAGCTTATTATCTCATTTCCCCATGGAAACCTTTTGTATCATTGATATAGAAGGACTAAGAAATAATTGACCAACTAATCAAAACAAAACAACCAAAGACCGACAGCTTATCCACCCAACTGATGGATAAAGTTGATACCAGGTCAGACAAAACTGCCTTGTGACAAAAAGAACCAACTTTATTATAGTGTGTGTATAAGGTAATTGGTGAGAATACAAACAAAGATGAAATCTGTTTACTTGAGGGACATGGGAAGACAAGCCGAAGTAACACAGACTGCAGCATTTGTTTCTGTAGAATCAATAGACAATGATAAAAACATAACTTTTTGTAACTGTTTAAGTAGATCATAGCTCAGAAGTGCAGGTGACCATGATGTTGACAGAGATTGTAAGCTCCGTGGACTTCATCCCGTTGATCGAAAAATCACAAATACAAATGATAGATCGAATCAAAGTTACACCCTTTAACCACATTCTGTAATCACAATGTGAATGTTATGGATCTGTAAAATGTCCTTTCATTTTTTACATTGGAATTCATTATTGCAGAAGGCGGAACAGTAAGATACACTCCCATTTAATTTTTTCTGTTTTATCCAAAAAGGTCCATGTCAGAGCAACCAAGATATGGATCTGTAATTGACATTGACCATAAAGTCATGTTTTTATTTACATGCTGTGTTCGATTTTTGGTATTTGACTCCTGACTAATTTAACAGAACATCATGTAATAAAATGCAAAAAACACAAGAAAACTAAGCATGTTTAACACCGCCTGTACTTACACAGTAACAAAAATATAAACCTTTGAAAATCAATTCAGTAAGGAAGCTTTTAAGTACCCAAAACAAAAACCTTTGGATTTTTTATTTGAGCAAAACGGTGTGGTCAACATAATGCACAAAGTGTGCCAAATAAGGCCCACATTGCCAAGTTTATTAAAAGTGGCCACTGCATCAAAACAATATAACCTCGAGGTTCTGGAAACTTTTGGCAAATTTGTCAACAAAAAAAATGACCACAGGTCTGAATATGTGACCTAACAATGAAGTATGACTTTGTTATGGTTTTTATGATTTCAATATTTAGGCAATATATCGATATTCCTTCAAATCAAATCAAATTTAATTAAAAAGCACAATTCATACAGATTAGCCCAAAATGCTTCACAAGCAATTAAAGGAACCGGACTAAAATACGTAAAAACGGTGTATAGCACATATAAAACAAATAGTAATTAAAAAAGATAAAGTTAAAGAATTTAAAAAATGCTTCAAATTAGTCATAATGCATACCTGAATAAGACTGATTTCAGCCTGGACATAACATTTCCATGGACGAGGCCTGTCCTCACAAGCTCAGGGAGACTGTTCAAAATTCTGCTCGCATGAATTGACACGGTGCCTCCCCATAATTATTCCTGACCCTGGTAACAGCAGGAGGCCAGTCCCTGTGCTCCTCAGAGTCAGAGCTGGTTTGAATGGCGCTAACATACTCGGATATACTGTGGTGCGAGGCCATGGAGAGATTATTACCAATTAGAGCTGCTATAAAGTCAGATTCTCTGAGGCACAGGAAGCATGCAAAACCTGAGAACAAGGACTAAGGTGGACATACTTACATACCTGGTTTCTAGTCGAACTTGAGCTCGCGCAATATTTGGATATACTGCAGCTGTTTTACCTTAACCACATTCACCATGCAATAATGACAAACCAATAGGAGCATTGGTCCATATGGGGTGGGTTATGAACCAATGTCAATAGGAATGTCCATAAAATGACCCAGATCATCACTGTTCCTTAGACACACCTGCATCGCAAGGAACGATTCAAACACCTCAGAACAGAAAGAAAATATGTTCTTACTATTTTCTTAGTTTTGATGAAAAGCCTGCACCATTTTCTGTACACATTGGGCTAACATTGACATAAAAAATACATAATGAAACAATTTGGTTGTATCACATCCCCCCCGGGGAGAAAGAGTCTTGTAAAAGTGAGTTAGGAAGCATGAGTCTTGACCCCTTTCACATCATCCATCCATCCATCCATTTTCTTACTATTTAATCCATTTCTGTTCAGGGGGGTGGCATCAGAGATGCCACCCAAGTCCTCATAGCACCAGCCCCACACTGAACCACTGCCATGTGGTGATTCCACAGGAGGACGCTGCTCTCTGAGTGTGAGCGAGCCTTGCTTTTTCAGCGTGGGCTTTGTTCAAAGTGGGGTTAAGTGTCTTTGCCCAATTACACCACGACAGCATCATCAGTGGGAGGTTCGTGGAGAAGGTGGTAGAGGTGGGAATTGAACCCACGACCTTCAGGCCTAAGGCCAATGCTCTACTCAACATTCACATCAAATAGCATTTTTAATTTTTGTAATGTTTTTTTGTCCCTATTTTAAAATGTGCAATAATCTTCGAAAAAACATGCGAACTCCAAGATCTAAATATTCATGATGACCAATGAACAAATAAAACAGCCTACTATTAAGTTAAATCCGACCACAACATCAGTCTGCCTCAAAAAGTTACTAAACACTGATTGGTGAGAGTGGATGGTCTTCAGGATTTCATGTCTCTGTCTGAAAATCTGACATGATGTGACAGAAGCCAAACTGTGTAGAGCGATGGAACTGTTACCGAAGATGGATTTTATTACAATATTTATTTTTTTTAATACATAGTTAAAGTTAGTTTACCCCAGCTTTGAAAGTCAATACAATTAAAATGTTCTTGTTGAGAGATTTGTGTGTGGGCGAGTATGCGTGCACCAAGAGTAGGATGTAGTTGTATTATGATTTCACTGGAATTTGTAAGAATTGTCTTTACTGTAGAATTTGAAGCACTCTTAACCTGGTCTTTGAACAGCGCTTTAAACAAATTTTTTTTAACTTACTTACAACCTGACATAGCAATAAGAATAATCTACAGTATATAACATTTTGCCTGACGCTGATTGTAGTTGATATTAAATAATAAATATATATTTTTTATTACTCTCAAAACCTGCTGCCCATCATTCACTGTGTGCACAGAGACGGGGAGAAGCCCAGGAGCTGCTGCCCATCGTGGCTTGGGGAGAACCTCAAGCTGTTCTAGCGTCAGTTGCAAACTCGCCGAGGCTAAAACCCACAGGTCGGACTATGGGTAATATTTTCAAAAAAAGTTTATAGAAATACTCTATAGTTTTTATGTTTTATTATGGTATTTCGTGACGTATGTAATACCCTAGTGGAGTCGCCAGCATTTAGCATTTAGCCTAGGGGAGTAGAGCCACAACATATTTGCCAGCACTGACATTCGGATTACTTTACTCCAGACGTACATGAAGGAAAGAATAATTGACCGGAATAACGGGCGGCAAAGTCCAGAATCGTCCACAGCAGCGAGGTGGAATTGGGGGGGGGAGCCGCATGGTTCCGATCATTTTTCTCTGCTCTTTGTTCAGTATTGAAAAACTGAATACTTTATTACATTTTCAAATAATGAAAGAAGAAATCCCTCTAGTCGATTTCCTCTTGCTCTGCTTGGTTTTGTGACCATGAATCCTCTCTGCTCTGGTCTCGATCAGTGTAAAATAGTAACATTTACAGATAGAAAAAAAAGCTGCTGTTTCCAGCCCAATCAGAGTTAAAAAGTATAATTTGGACTTTACTTGTTAAACACATTCATAATGAAGGAAAGTTTTATTAACCTAATCACCTATTTGACAAGATCGTGCATGAATTTGGTGACAAAATTACTCAAACACCATTACCTCCTCACCCTTCTCTCGCTTGGGCAGAGTGTAACAATTAAACGCCAAGAAAAAGTCTGCCAGGGACAAGTAGCTCGCACACATCTCCTCACACTCCATCTAACTACTGTTTACGCCACTGATAAGAGGCTGTTGATAAAGTTCTATGGGCAGCGCTTAATGCACAGATTCTCATTCATGGGTAAAGAACATAGGCTTTTGTTAGTCTTTCGAGTACTTGGCAAGCAACAGCTCAGCTCCAAACCACTCAATCGGCTCCAAAATACAAGATGTAGTGATCCGCAAGATGCAGCTTGCCACCGTTTACATCCATCAAACCCTCTTTTTTTTTTTTTGGTGGAAGGCACAGCGACCACTACGGCTGCTCAGATCTCATCAGACATTTCATAGACCTCTGGCACCTGCACGAGACAAAGATACAGTCAATATAGTGGAGCGAGAGAAGTAAAACAGAAAAACATGGCACAGAGCAACTTTACACACTACCGGCGCTAAAGTGTTTTCCAAATTCATTCATTCTAAAAGAAATCATATCGTACAAACAAGTAATTATGAAAAACCTTTACTAGCAATCACAGCCCCCCCGCTCATCAATTCAGCTTATATTTGTATAGCCCTAAATCACAGCAGTAGTTATCCTAGGAGGATTTCTTTACAAAACTAATAACGCTAAAACGATCAGGGAAACGGTTAAAACACAAAATTGCAATGAAAACGATAGAACCATCAAAAATATTGATAAAAAGTCCATACATTAATACTTGGTATACAAATAATCAAGATATGACTTTGAATAGTTCGTTATTTAAGGGATAATATAGAATATAATAAAGAACGCAGGTCAATTATCGAAAAAATAAGTACCGACATGGCGCACAGGACTGCTTACCGCCCTGAAGGTACTTATTTTCCGATAATGACCATGCGATCCATACATTTACCCGCCTATTAATACTGCTTTGTTCCAACTGAACACATAAAATAACCATCAGCCCACTTAATATGAATGCCGAATGGTTTTATTTAATACTGCAAATTAACTATTTCCGACGGTTTTGCCTTGCTGCGGCTAGCGATTTAATCAGTTAGCTACAGTGGGCGGTGCTCTCCGACTCAAAAGAGCCAAATTGAACTGCGCGACATACTTGGCAATACCACCCCGGGCCGATGGTGGTGGACACGGAATAACGATTACCAATGCAAACATATACATCTTCTTACCACTCACAAACGTCCTATTACAGGATGGTCTAAAAGTTGGCCTCTTGGCCCAAAGCTCCGTTCCACATGCTGTGTCAATGCTGAGGGAGTGAATTTTTTTGGACCATACTAGTTTAGTCTTGTGACATAATTTGAAGTTTAATTATTGGATAATTAAAACTTTAACAAATAAAAAACTAAAAAGTGGGGCGTGCAATATTATTCGGCCCCTTTACTTTCAGTGCAGCAAACTCACTCCAGAAGTTCAGTGAGGATCTTTGAATGATCCACTGTTGTCCTAAATGACTGATGATGATAAATAGAATGCACCTGTGTGTAATCAAGTCTCCGTATAAATGCACCTGCTCTTTGATAGTCTCAGGGTTCTGTTTAAAGCGCAGAGAGAACCATGAAGACAAAGGAACACACCAGGCAGGTCCGAGATACTATTGTGGAGAAGTTTAAAGCCGGATTTGGATACAAAAAGATTTCCCAAGCTTTAAACATCTCAAGGAGCACTGTGCAAGCAATTATAATGAAATGGAAGGAGTATCAGACCACTGCAAATCTACCAAGACCCGGCCGTCCCTCCAAACTTTCATCTCAAACAAGGAGAAGACTGATCAGAGATGCAGCCAAGAGGCCCATGATCACTCTGGATGAACTGCAGATAACTACAGCTGAGGTGGGAGAGTCTGTCGATAGGACAACAATCAGTCGTGCACTGCACAAATCTGGCCTTTATGGAAGAGTGGCAAGAAGAAAGCCATTTCTCAAAGATATCCATAAAAAGTCTTGTTTAAAGTTTGCCACAAGCCACCTGGGAGACACACCAAACATGTGGAAGAAGGTGCTCTGGTCAGATGAAACCAAAATCGAACTTTTTGGTCACAATGCAAAACGATACGTTGGTGTAAAAGCAACACAGCTCATCACCCTGAACACACCATCCCCACTGTAAACATGGTGGTGGCAGCATCATGGTTTGGGCCTGCTTTTCTTCAGCAGGGACAGGGAAGATGGCTAAAATTGATGGGAAGATGGATGGAGCCAAATACAGGACCATTCTGGAAGAAAACCTGTTGGAGTCTGCAAAAGACCTGAAACTGGGACGGAGATTTATCTTCCAACAGGACAATGATCCAAAACAGAGCTTCAAATGTATCTGTGTCCAAATCAGTGCAATGAACCGTGACCCTGGTCAGTGTAGGGACTGGAGTAACATTACTCAGATATTCTCGAGTATCTATGGGGTAAGGTTACTGTCAATAAAGACGTGCATGTCTAAAAAAAAATGCGTGCATATTTATTGGTATTTGTGCATAAAAATATTTGTATTAATTTATGATTAAGATAATACAAACTAAAAAGACATGGAATTTCGTAATTAAGAATAAAAAAATATAAAACTGTATGTGTGATTTTGTACTTGTGAATGCGATTTTTTTTTGTGTGCTTGCATTTTCTTTGAGAATACGAATTTCAGCAGACAGCAAACTGTCAATAATACGTCACTGCTCACAGACATTAACAATCGAGCCTGCGCAGAGTTGATCAACTTCATTGCCTAAAAACTAAACATGGCAGAGGGACACAACATAAATAAAGTGGCTCAAAATCAGGTTTATAACTATATTTTATCATTTTGGTTGTAAATGAATGTGTAAGAAATATTAATTCCATAAATGTGATCATAAGAAGATGTTTCTTATCCCTCTAAAAGGTTTTTTGGCAGTGTTGTTAGCTCCAATGCTAGTTTTATTTTCTTACCCTTATATTGTTTTATTCTACAGAAAATAATGCATTTATTTTAGTCTAAACAACATACTAACTAGCGTTACTGAACTAGTGAGTAAAAGTAATGTGTCAAATGTACAAATATAAGATTGAGGCCCACAGGGACAGGGTCTGCTACGTCTAACAACCAATGAGTATAGCACGGAGGTGAACTTCATATTACTCAGGGGCAGTAACAGCGCGAACTATTAATAATCTGGAGGGTTGGGGCTGGTATCAACTCATTAACCACATTGATTCGGGGCAAAGGCTTCATAAAATGTAACTGCTAAGAATGTAAAAATTTTGGTTTTAAAATAACATAGTAAGCTGTAAAACTAGCCTTGAAGCTAGTGTTAACTAAACACTGTCTAAAAAAACTTTTCTAGAGAGGGACAAGAAACATCTTATGACCACATTTTATGGAATTAATATTTCGTACACATTTATTTACGACCAAATGGATCAAATATAGTTATTTACCTGATTTTGAGCCAAATTGTTAATGTTGTTGCCCTCTGCCATGATCAACTCTGCGCAGGCTCGATTGTTAATGTCTGTGAGCAGTGACGTATTATTGACAGTTTGCTCACTGCTGAAATTCGTATTCTCAAAGAAAATGCAAGCACACAAAAAAAATCGCATTCACAAGTACAAAATCACACATACAGTTTTATATTTTTTAATTCTTAAGTTTGTATTATCTTAATCATGAATTAATAAAATATTTTTATGCACAAATACCAATAAATATGCACGAATTTTTTTTAGACATGCACGTCTTCATTGACATTAACCTTATCCCATAAGTATCTCACTATTAGTTATTAAAGTCACATGTAGATTAAGTACGGCACTAGCTCAGTTGGTAGAGCATTGGCCTTTGAGCCAGAAGGTTGTGGGTTCAAGACTCCACCGACTCTCACTAATGTCTGCTGTCATTGTGTCCTTGGCAAGACACTTAACCTCTGAGCCGTGGCTGCCTCAGTGGGGCCGTGTTTTTTGTGAATGGTTGGTGGTGGTCGGAGGGGCCGATGGCACTGGTTGCCTCGCCTCTGCCAGTGTGCCCCAGGGCAGCTGTGGCTACATTAGTAGTTTATCACCACTGTGTATTGAGTGTAAAAATAATGACATGTGAAGCGTCTTTGAGTGTCCAAAAAAGCGCTATATAAATCTGATGCATTATTATTATTATTATTATTAGTGAACATTTGCCGTGTTTTCACACTGTTATAATTAATTTGAGTAAACAGACAGATCATTATGGTTAAATGTAACTGGTGTGAGACAGAAAAGAGCGCTGTTTGTCCTGGAACAGCAGAACAGATTTAAACATGCCTTGAAAGTTGAAACATTGCTCAAGCTGTAATCACTGCAGAAGGAAATAGAAACGTGGTTTTATTAACATAATAGGCATAACCGTGGCTTTGTTTTGATTGAATCAATGTACAAAAAAGGAATATTCACTGGCCCTGATCTGATTGATTAATGGAAAGACACAGCAGACAGTCTATAGACAGAACTTGGACTGATTTCATCTTTATTAGTGTCATAGCTTTCTCAGTAATGTAACTCAGTTTCATTCTAAAAAACAGCCATGTGGCAGCACAAATATATGACATTTTCATTCCAGTAGCTAGTGATATGTCATCTATTCCAATGATTAAGAATCTGTCCCAGCCCTGACTGTGATGTACATTAGATTTAGCTGGAGATGCTGTGCACAGGTTCCACAGTGATGTAACTTATAATTAGCCTTGGCCCTAGTCTCGCTAATTTAATGTTGGCCCACTAACTGGAGGTTTGGCCACCCCTGCTCTATACTTAGGAGGGTCATTAGGAGAGAAGAGCGCCATCTTCAGGTTGATCTCCAATGATTCATATGAGCTCTTCCTGAGCCATTTCTGCTCCTCCTGGGAGTCTGGTTGAGGAATCCACTATTTTCATTCAAAAAGGTCCCTTTTATTGATCTATATCTTTGACTGGGACAGCGCAGTCAGAAATTACTACAAAACATCCTGCCTTGGTAGGGCTTTTGTGCAAAAATGGAGGTACATTGTCCCTCCTTCACTCACCCTCACTCCCTCTCCCACGCACACAGCTGCATACACAGACTTTACTTTGTTGATGGCCACATGTTGTGGTCATTTGAGTTGGTTCAGCGCTTCAGTGAGCGGGACACTGATGATGGACTGAAGGATGTATTGAACTGGATGGAATGATTACATTCTATCACAGTGAATCACAAACATCGACCAAGAGTAGGTCTAAACTAAACAGTGCCTTGTGTGAATGAGAACTCTGAGCCATCCTCAGTGTGCTTTAAAAGAGGTGCGAATGCTGTGACTTTAGACACCTGCATGTGAAAGCTTGATATATTCTTCATAATAACATTACATAACAATAACAATAACAAGACAATAAACTGTGTAAACACCTATGAAACGTATTGTATTAAAAACAGTGCTCTTTAGGAGATGAAAGTTAATAGCACCATCTAGTATGGACATTTTAAACTGCAGCTGTAAATACAAATATATGGCCACTCTTGTCATGCATTTAAACCAAGTCTCTCTTGGTCATGTTTTCAGTGTGGCAAAATGAGAAGTATTTGCAAGTATTGCTGTAGTAGGAGAAAAAACACCACGAGCTGCTGTTGTGATATGTGTCATTTCCTGAAGTATTTAAGGGTTTGTTCTCACTCCTCTTTGTCTTTAGTTATGATTGCCACCACAAACTACACGTTTTTCAAAATGGATTTCTCATTTTGTATTGGAATTCTATTTGCTATTCTGAAAGAGGCAGCTCTTCGTTCAGGTAACAACACTGCACACGAGTATTTAGTGATGGAAAGTTAGTTTTAGAGATCAGGGGAAGTGGTCAATGGCAAATGGCCAAAAACTGATGACAGCATCTGATTTGACATATTCTGACTGCATTAATGAACGTGTTGTGATGTTGCAGATCTGATGTTTGCCGCACCAGGAGACCGTGTGACTCTGCCCTGCCCTGTGGCCCGTGGCTCCAGCTGCACCTCTGTGTCCTGGACCAGAGCTGACCCCCTCTTTGCACTGATCAATCCGGGACAAGTGATGGATCCTAATGTGACTCTGCTCTCAGACTGCTCTCTGCTCATCAAGCACATGGACCACAGTTACCCCGCAGTTTATATTTGTGAAAACGGCAAAAAGACCTGGAACGTGGAGCTTCAGTTCCTCAACAGTGAGTAGACTGTACGCTCATGTTGTGAAGCACAGGGGATGGCCGGTACCTGCCTTAGAAGGACTTAGAAGGAGTGTGTCTGTCAGTTTGTTCTTCTCAGACACATTTGGAGCAGAACACAAGAACACCCAACATACAACACCTTTACCCATTGATATATTGATATATATTGATGAAGCATTTAAAGCTAGCTAAGAAACATAGCAGCTACAGCAGCTAATCATACTGTATATTTAGTTTGCTCATACTACTGACCTGTATGTGCACTGCAACATTGACATTTCCCCACTATGGGACAACTAAAGGATCTCTTATCTTTTCTTATTGGATCTTATCTTATCTAACAAATCAACTGAAAATCCAGCTCACAAGAATATGAACTAAGTAAGTAAGTAAGTAAGTAAAGTTTATTTGTCTCCTCTGGTTTTAAAGTGAGTGCGGGGGACCATCTACAGGTTCTGAGTGGAGGACCTCATGCTCCTGTCGGAGACATAGGGGTGGATCAGGCCCTGGATGTATTCAGGCGCCTGACCATGTAGAGCCCTTATGGAAGATTTTTTGTGTCATCAGATTTAGAATTTTTTTTAGCTTACTTTTTTTTTTTTTTTTAACCCTGAAAAGCATGTTTGAATATTTTTATCTTTACATTTCAGTCACAAAAAATTCAGTTTACAAATTTCATTGTGAATAAAATTTCAAAATTTCACCTTCAAAATATATAAGAATAAAAATTCAATGAAAAAAAAAAAGCCGGAATCTTGTTCCATCAGAAATTGAATTTTAAATGCACCTGAATTCATCTATTTGAATGTTTTTAACATCTTGAATATTTTGGTCTGTGAATTTCAGTCACTGATTATCAATTTCATAATGTCAACATCTGGTGTTCAGACGAGTTGTGTGCTCTGTCAGTTGGTCTGCGCATGCGTCATTTTACTGAGGTAAAGACAGGCGTAGCTTTCAGCAGATCTATCCATTGATAACATGAATCTAACAGGTTGATATGGGATTTCTAATGAATGAAGTGTAATGTAACGCTGATGTTCAGAATTCTTTGTTCAGTTTCAATGCAGTTCCAGAGAGTTCTAGTTTGGGAGTTGCTAGCCTAACTGTACCTTCGGTACTTATTTTCCGATAATGACCTGTGTACGATATATTATCCCTTACTTATCTCTTATTTACAAAACCTTCATATAAGTCCATACGCTTTACTATTTTCTATGTTTTTTATAGTTTTAAAGCAGAGCCCAAAACCAAACCATCAATCCTCCACACACACACCAGACTCAAGTTTTTTTATCTTTTCTTTTGACAGTTACTAAAAACCAGGAGAACCCTGTTGAGCTGCAATGCTACATCAACAATCACCGCGGACTGTCACCGTGCACCGAGCCTGGACTCAGGGTCATGTGGGTCGCAGAGGACAACAGCCCACTCCGAGGACAGCGCTTTCAGATCCACAACGTCTCCAACTGTTTCTTCAAACTGCACTTCCACTGGCAGAAGCAGACGGACCACCTCAGACGGTGGAGGTGCCAGGTGCAGGTGAACGGCTCTGTTAAAGCCACAGCCTCGTACCTCACTACAGCCGCAGGTACATGTGCCCCGTGCTTCACTCTTCAGAGCAGCCATTTGTCATTTACACCGGTTTTGCAAAACAACAAACAAATTACTAATTGGAACAATCCCAAGGCAAATTTAAGAATGTGTAGTGTTTAAATGAACAAGGAAACATGTGACAGATGAAGGGGTCCCTGAGTCATCTTTAGAGTGTTTTGAGGGGCCGCAGCGCTCCAGACGTTAGATATGGCACCTCTGACTTATACCTGAATGGTTAGTTAGTCCCAGGAGCCAAATCAGATCCTCTAAACATTTAGGCGTTTATGCCTTGTTTAATCTTTATTTATCTGTAATTCTGATTGGGTTTTGCCTTGGCTAATAGACAGTGCACATTTGACTAAAGTTTAGATCCAAAATAGGATATAATTCAAAATTGAGCCAGTTTTCTCCAGTTTGATAAATGTATGCAACTAAATATCTGTAAGATATTTTATCAATTGCTTGTTGCCAACCTTTGGGATCCCCCTTGAAGTGCGTCTGAGGACCCAGAGGGGGCCCCGGACCTCACTTTGAGAACCACTCATGGAGTTAGAGGAGCGTTTAACTAGTCAAAAGTTACTTTTTGGACACGGCTGTACTTGCCCTGGTCAACTCCAACGTTGGTGAAAATGTGTTGTATTTCCACAGATGGCAAAGAGGAAGTGTTCGCAGCAGTGGGTGAGTCCGTGTCTCTCGCTTGTACAAATGCTTCCTCTTCTGTTTTGACTGGAGAAGGCCAAACATGGTCGTTGATGTCAAACACAGCTACCACCACAGTGATCAAAGCTGTCACAGCTTCTCATTCGGGGGAATATCAGTGTGTAGAAGGAGGACAGGCCAAAACGATCTGGCTCCACACAATTGACAGTGAGTGCTAAAAACGCGTGTTCTGCATTCTTTCAGCTCTTAAACCTGATCTACATATTTTTCAAACCAAATCAATGTATTTTTGTATCACCCAAAAACACAATAGTAGTTGTCTTGAAGGGTGTCGCACAAATGTGGATTCACTAACGGCAGATTAGAAAATAAAACCACAAGAAATAACATTAAATTGGTCAAACCCTAATTGGTTGGGTTTTTAATTATAGTCAAATATCTCCATACTTTCCATTGGACTATGTCATGTTTTAATGTATGGATCTAGAATGTATAGCAGAGTGCAATTTCTCACTTAAGCTGTATTCTCGTCATCTCTTACTCAAATTGTCATTTTTATCCATACAAGATATTAAAAACATTTTGAGAATATTTTAAAAAGTAAACATTCTCAAGCTCATGTTTAAAGCTGCACTAACTGACTTTATTTTTGTATTCATTATGAAAATGCTATCCATGTCCATGTAGTGCATTGGGATATACGTCCTTTTGTAGAAAAAGTAGCTCAGATTTGTGTTGGCGTGACATTATATTTTAGATCGAGTTTTGATGAAACAAGGAAGAGAATGTGTTTCGGGTCGCAGATTGTGACCAATCACAGCGGACCACTAGCCCCCACTTTTGTGAGAAATCTACAGGTCCCTTAACACAGGCAGCTGAGTTAGCAGAACAAGCGGCGGAGCTAACCTGAAACTTTCTCGTCTTCGTCACCGGTTACTGCTTACGCAGCGAAACAGCCATCCAAAAGAAAGTCTCTTTCCTCCGCGCTTCCCGTCACGCCATCCACCAGTGTTGTGCGTGTACAAGTTCAAAAGAACGCGTTCATTGAACACGCTCATTTTTTTGTGAACGTTGAACTGAACGCAACACATTTTAAAAAAAAGAACTTGAACGTGAATTAGTTCATTTTATGTGTCATGAACGGCAGACATCACTATGAACGTTGGAATCTGTTTTTCTCTTTTGAAACGCAACGAGAGAAAGTTCCTCCCTCCTGTATTCTCGCACTTTTTCGGCGAAATCTAAAAATTCCTACGGTTTCCACCGTCTGTGAACGCACCCCGACTCCGTGTTGCGGTCAGTGGGGGAGGGTCCCAGCTCAAAAGTGGTCAAAATGATGTGCGCTGACATGCTTGCAATACCACCCCGGGCCGTTGGGGGTGGACCCAGAAGTAGAATTAGCCAGTGCTAACATATAGCATTGGCAGACCTCTCAAAAACGTCTTTACAGGATGGACCAAAAGTTGGCTCTTGGCCCAAAGCTCCGTTCCACATGTGTGTCAATGCTGAGGGGGGTGGATTTTTTTGGTCCACTCTAGTTTACTTGCTGTGAATTTTTGACGCATGTGCAGATGCGTTTTTTCACAATTTTCTTATGGGCGGGACCACTCGCGGCCATCTTGGATAGCTCCAGTAGAGCACATTTTTTGGCCCATTAGTTAGAACAGCGGAGATAGGCGTGACTCTGTCCGTTAATATATACAGTCTATGGTTGCGGTGCGGCGCTGTGAGCTGGTGCTTTTCACATGTGCCCGAGTTGTGATGAAAACACAGGGTGAGTTAGCGACAAAGTTTACACCGTTTACATTTGACTTGTCTGTTTTGTGGTCAAAAGACTCTCCTCCTGTGGGTGTACAGGAGATATATATATATATAGCTCGTAGTGTGAAAAAAATATGCATTTAAAGAGCGACTAAACACCTGTGCCCAGCCTTACTCCTCCCACATGAAGATTTGAAAATTTTCTCTAAAAAGGGCGTTGCCTGGAGGACCAAGGTACAAGAAGGGGGGCTTAGAGTTGGGGTTGGTCTGGGCTGTGATTGACAGCTCACTTGTCACACACAAAAAAACAGACAGTTGTCATTGCTGCTTAAAGCAATAGTTTACAGACCAGAAAGTCTCATTCCACCCTTGTTTACACACTAAGATAATTGTAAAGCTACACACCTGAACCTAATCACACTCAATAATCTCAGAATGACTCATGTAATTTAATTTTAATCCACTAGATGGCGCCAGAATACTCCAAACTGCAGCTGGGGCGTGTGTGAGAGTTGGATGGGTTCACATCACTGGCTCTGACAGACTGACGTCACACAAAACAACTGATGTCATAGAGAACTTCAGAGTCAATGGAGAGGCCAGAACCAAATTCAAATGTAGTACCACCAAAAAGGTTGAGAGGGCACCACACAGACGTTTGTTGGCTCAAAAGTGATATTTTATCTAATTTAAACTAAAATGTCAAAAAAATGACCAGGATATGTAGACAGCACTACAATAAACATATTTATGCAGTTTATGAGTTTAAAAAAGTTTGGTGTTTAGTTGCTCTTTAAGTATCTCACAAAAAAAGTAAAATGAACTGAACTTTGAACTAGTTCAGAATTAAAAATGTGAACTTTGAACGTGAACTGTTCACTTTGAGCATGTATGAACTGAACTTGAACTAGTTCAGAAAAGCTGTGAACTGGCACAACACTGCCATCCACGTGCAAATCCATATCCATGTATTATCCATATTGGGAGACACTAGCTCCGTCCCAACAGTGGGTGTGTGTGGGGGGCGATAGCTTTGTGGGTGCGAGGAGGGGAGCAGAAAGAGCGAGGCCAGCGAGTCCACGGCTTCAAAATCCTAAAGTCAGTTAGTGCAGCTTTAAGGGGGAATCAATGTACAGTGCTTTGCAAAAGTATTCGACCTTTTAACATTTTGCCACATTTCAGGCTTCAAACATAAAGATATAAAAATTAAACAAAATTGTCAAGAATCAACAACAAGAGGGACACAATCGTGAAGTGGAACAAAATGTATTGGATAATTTAAACTTTTTTAACAAATAAAAAACTGGAAAGTTGGGCGTGCAATATTATTCGGCCCCCTTGCGCTAATACTTTGTAGCGCCACCTTTTGCCGCAATTACAGCTGCAAGTCGCTTGGGGTATGTCTCTATCAGTTTTGCACATCGAGAGACTGGAATTCTAGCCCATTCTTCCTTGCAAAACAGCTTGAGCTCAGTGTGGTTGGATGGAGAGCGTTTGTGAACAGCAGTCTTCAGCTCTTTCCACAGATTCTCGATTGGATTCAGGTCTGGACTTTGACTTGGCCATTCTAACACCTGGATACGTCTATTTGTGAACCATTCCATTGTAGATTTGGCTTTATGTTTTGGATCATTGTCCTGTTGGAAGATAAATCTCCGTCCCAGTCTCAGGTCTTTTGCAGACTCCAACAGGTTTTCTTCCAGAATGGTCCTGTATTTGGCTCCATCCATCTTCCCATCAATTTTAGCCATCTTCCCTGTCCCTGCTGAAGAAAAGCAGGCCCAAACCATGATGCTGCCACCACCATGTTTGACAGTGGGGATGGTGTGTTCAGGGTGATGAGCTGTGTTGCTTTTACGCCAAACTTGGCGTAAAAGCAACACGGGTCTTGGTAGATTTGCAGTGGTCTGATACTCCTTCCATTTCAATATAATTGCTTGCACAGTGCTCCTTGAGATGTTTAAAGCTTGGGAAATCTTTTTGTATCCAAATCCAGCTTTAAACTTCTCCACAACAGTATCTCGGACCTGCCTGGTGTGTTCCTTTGTCTTCATGGTTCTCTCTGCGCTTTAAACAGAACCCTGAGACTATCAAAGAGCAGGTGCATTTATACGGAGACTTGATTACACACAGGTGCATTCTATTTATCATCATCAGTCACTTAGGACAACATTGGATCATTCAAAGATCCTCACTGAACTTCTGGAGTGAGTTTGCTGCACTGAAAGTAAAGGGGCCGAATAATATTGCACGCCCCACTTTTCAGTTTTTTATTTGTTAAAAAAGTTTAAATTATCCAATAAATTTCGTTCCACTTCACGATTGTGTCCCACTTGCTGTTGATTCATGACAAAAAATTAAAATTGAAAATTTGAAGCCTGAAATGTGGCGAGTTTTGAAAGGTTCAAGGGGGCCGAATACTTTCGCAAGGCACTGCATGTGCCATGATGTGCATTATGGTTATTTTTTTCATGTGCAATTAAAAAAAGAACCCAAAATGCAGGACTGAAAAAAAATGTAATTTGATAGAATCCAAATCCAGAGTAACAAAAACAAGACAGGAACAAACAAGGTAGAGATAATGGACCGATGACAACTGGGGTGTCTCTCTGTGTCAAGACGTACCTGTGCTCACCCCCTTTTGTGGCTGGTCCATTATCATTTGTGTTCATTTCTGTTTTTGACTGAGACCTTTAGTTTTCACCAAGTGACAGAATAATCCATAATTATTCTACTTTCCCCCTGCAGTCATTGCTCAGATGGACGCAGAAAGACACAATGCCACGCTGAGCTGTGTGCTGACCTGTGCCTGTGACCCCTGTGACAGCGACTTCAACCTCACCTGGTCTGAAGCTGACAATACATTCATAAACAGTGATTTAATTGTTAGAAACAGAAGTCTTCTCATCAAATTCTGGATCCCAGTGGCTTCTCTGGGCCGCGGGGACGTCGTGTGCTCAGCGCTGAGAGAAGGTGTTCCGGTGGTGACAAAGAAGTGGTGTTATAACAAAAGCAGCCGTGAGTAAGATGTTTTTAAAGAATTATGACAGCAGTGAAATCAACATAACATATAAACACCAGTCAACCTTAAATTACAGTGGAGTATGTGTTTAAACTGCAATGAACCACAAAACGTGATGGAAAATAGTTTATTCATGTTGTTTCCGCTAAAGCAACACGCTCCTGGTCTCAATGATCTGACTGATATCATGGAGAAAGATTCATTTCAGTTTTAACTTCTTTATTAAACATGATTCTGCATTATCAAATAGACTTCAAGCTGAGGTACCCAACTCAAACTACATAAAAAACTAACAACATAATAGAATCCATGTACCTTCAATAGTTGCAACTAAATTTGAAGAAAGTCATTTTGTGCACATATAAACTGCATGTTGTAAGGTTACACTTAACCAACTGCTGATGGAGCAAAACAAAACATGTTGTGTCCAATTTTAACTGAAGGTGATGATAATAAAGATTTGGTAAATAAAATAATGACCCTGGGGTACATGTCTAACCCTCATCCATCCATCCATTTTCTTCCCCTTAATCCATTTCTGGGTGGGCGGGGCAGTCAGAGATGCATCTAAGTCACAGAGCACCAGCCCCTCACTGATCCTCCTGCAGGTGGTGAGTCCACAGGAGGACGGCTGCTCTGTCAGAGACGACACAGTCTTGATCTGTCAGTGGGGGCTTCAGGCAAAGTGGGGTTAAGTGTCTTGCCCAAGGACACAACAACAGCAGACAGCCTCAGTGGGAGTTGGTGGAGAAGGTCTAGTGGTGGGATCGGACCCACAATCTTGAGACTAACAGGGCTAATGCTCTACCAACTGTGCCACTGTCTTTTACCAATCTATTTTGAAAATATCATGCATCCTAAACTGAAGTTAAAATACTGTAAGTCCATACTTTGCTCTGGCAACAGTCATGCTCCACTAAACAAGTCCTGTGTAAGTGTGTGTTTACTCTGACATAGGAATAATATGTACATTGTGCAGCAATAACAGCAGTTCTCTCTCAAAACAGTTCTATCACTATCAGTAGTTGTCTCGTGCATATTTGTTTGGAGTCCGTCACTTCTTTAAGTCAACTCTTTCAATAATCTTTCTGTTGAGACAAATGACATGAATTATTTACAAAGCAAAAGGTGATATACCCCAGCCTTTTTATTCTTGACATTATTTGCAAAAACAAAAAGTGAATTTTAAATAAACGGTGTAATATGTAAATTATGCTTATACATTGAAATCCTGTATCCCCCAGCTCTGAGGGCCCTTGCTTGGATTGCGGTCCCCATTGTCATATTGTGCTGTGTCTCTGTGGTGTATTACAGAAAGAGGAGGCGCAAGGATTCAGGTACAGTCACATTCAAATATTAAAGGAATAGTTCACCGTTTTTACATACTGACATATGTTCTTACCTTACCTTAGACTAGTTAATACGTACCTGTCTGGTCTTAGTCCGTGCGCTCTGTCATGCAAACGGAGCAAAAACTGGAGCACAACCGCAGCCTCCTCTGTATATTTTGTAGCACCAAAAGGTAGCTCCCGCTAGAAGCTACCAAACTCTTCCAAGTGTTCCCTATTAAATGTATATAGTTACGTGACGTGTTACACTGCAAAGTATAGTAACACAGAAATGTAACAGTCGATTTTCTCAGCGGATAAAACGGGTACTATATTGTGAGGCGTAGTAATCTGAGGTGCGCTACGTCCGCGCACTAACTTCTCTCCGGAGATTTCTCTCTCGCTCACTTCCGTCAATAGAAGCAGCGTGACTTGTAATACACACAGTAGCAGCGAGAGAGAAGTCTCTGGAGAGAAGTTAGTTTGCAGAGAAGTTAGGAGCGCTACGTCCGCGCACTAACTTCTCTCCAGAGACTTCTCTCTCGCTGCTACTGTGTGTATTACAAGTCACGCTGCTTCTATTGACGGAAGTGAGCGAGAGAGAAGTCTCCGGAGAGAAGTTAGTGCGCGGACGTAGCGCACCTCAGATTACTACGCCTCACAATATAGTACCCGTTTTATCCGCTGAGAAAATCGACTGTTACATTTCTGTGTTACTATACTTTGCAGTGTAACACGTCACGTAACTATATACATTTAATAGGGAACACTTGGAAGAGTTTGGTAGCTTCTAGCGGGAGCTACCTTTTGGTGCTACACAATATACAGAGGAGGCTGCGCGGTTGTGCTCCAGTTTTTGCTCCGTTTGCATGACAGAGCGCACGGACTAAGACCAGACAGGTACGTATTAACTAGTCTAAGGTAAGGTAAGAACATATGTCAGTATGTACAAACGGTGAACTATTCCTTTTCGACCAAATGCAAATATACATGTTAATTATTCAGACATCTGACAGAGACAAAGAACTTTGACTTTTTTGTCTGGAGACTGAGCAAAAAGTTCAAAACTTTGAAAATGATAAAGTAATATTATTGTAGCGTTTTATATATGTTAAATAGTAGTAAAAAAGTAGAATTTGACTTCCTTTGTTTTCATAAACATTCCACTGTAAGAGTTAAAATAGTACCATACAAGTTATCCATTTGATAGAGCCTATACATATTAGAATCAGAACATGTTAGAGATATTAAAAGTGAGACAGAAGTCACAAATTAGGGAATATGCCTTTGCCTCAAGTTGCAGCGTGACTTTAGAGTCCACAATAAGTGTAGAAATAGAAATTAGATAAATGCAACACATAGATGCTTTCAAAAATAGAGAATATTTGTAGCCAGTGCTATTATCAAATAGGTAAGAGGGACTATTCACAAACCTTTACTTCAGAAGTAAAGTTCATTATAGTTCTTTATTAGATACTTGCAAATCACTTGTGATTCACACATAGAGTGATTGTTGACAATACAAAAAGTCCATATGAGTGTAGCTAGATTAATGCCTAGATCATTGAGATAGATTACAACCAACAGAGATTCAAATGCCTTTGATTGTATTTGGGTGTAGCCCCTCTGTCGATGTCATCAGAACACGATTAGCAGAAATCATACACCATTGTAGACCCAACCCCAAACCGTGCTAATAATAAGATTAGCTCTGTAAGGATAATTACTAATTTGATTATGATGTTCATTCATCCCAAACTGGCCTGACAATAATATCTTTAGATAATAAAAAGTAAACAATCAACTGACCCACTAAGAAGTGGTAAATGTTGACCATTTGCATTTCAGTCGGTGTTCACAGTTTATTCCTGAGAAATGTAGAGTAGACAAAGAGCAAAATTCCACTAACATTCAGTCCACTGTATAATGAAAGTATAAGACCACAGAAGATTTATTAGAATAAAATGTTTGTTTTAAAGAATATGGCTCATAGAAGCAAATATGCAAACATATTTTGTAATAGATAAGAATAGTTTTAAAACTATATTGAATAGTAAAAGGAATGTACACAGTCCTAAGATTGAAAAGTGAAAACAATACATTGAAGTGTAGTGTAAACAATCAGCATTAGAATAATAGTTAGAGTAAATAAAAGTTAAATTAGCTTCTAAATTGAAGACTCAGCTCGTTTTTTGTCTGTGTTTTGACTGAATCTGCTGAGTTCTTGTGTGTCCAATAGTGTTTGTTTGGTTTTATTTTGGTTGTTTTTGTTTTGTTTATTTTTCCAGGATAGAGGATAAAAATCAACTGATATTGATTGATGATTATGATTGGGTAATGCATAACATTTCTTTTGTTTTTAATAATTTTTTAAAGTTTTTTTTGGATTCTTTTTTTCTTTTTTCACTTTATTGATTGATCTATTGAGTGATCACATGTGATTATGTGACAAGGGGAGGGTGTTAGTATTAGATAGCAATATGGCCTACGTGCAGGACTGTACTAGGACTCTACAAGGACTCCATGTTAGACTATGAATTGTACTGTCTCTTTGTGACACGTAGTCTTTTCCATGTGTGACGTGACAATTACTATATAAACTGTGTACTGCTTTATTCTGTCTGAGAGAGAGAAACAGAGTAAACCAGTGGAACTTGAGAGAAACTTAAATAAACTTCCAGATTTGGCACACCCTCGATCCGTCTCTGTCTGCTAAATCCTACCAAGACTATACTTCAAAAAGAATCCACAAAAAAACTGGTCCTAAAAAGTATACTGTGGAGGCAAGTTGGGCTTCAAAACGTGACAACAGACACGTAGCACATCAGGAATTGTGCCATCTGTGTGAAAGAAGAGTCCCTCATTTTTCAAGGAAAACACAAAAACAACGACATTACCCTTTCTACATTCGAGCATATCTCCTTTACCTCAGCTGTAACAGGAGTGTCCTTTACAGCCTCTTCAAGATTTAGACAGTTTACAAATATGTTAAAACCAAAAGTGTATGACGACTACTAAGGAACAATAACCCTCACAAAAGATCCTGTAAACAGACAAAGATGCACATGTCGTGGAAGATCATTTCATCATAGGTGTTGTAATCACAGGGAAGGTGGTTTTGGAATATTGTCCTACTGTTAAAGATGATAGCTGATCTTTTGACAAAAGCTAAAAGGTTTTACAAAGAAAAGTGTCTTGTTTTATGAAATGCATTATTCAGTTTTACCCCAGTGAGCTATACAGCGAGGGGGTGTTAAATTGTATTTTAATTATACGATTTACTCCCTGTCTAAACAGAAGCTTTATTTTGAAGGCGCTACAGATGTAGTCATGTTGTTCTATCGCTAACTTCCTCTAAGCTCATGCTCCCTGTGCTGCCAAGTTGTTCAACCAAGTAAATATTCCCAGACAAGAGCTAAAGATGCCAACGTGAGAGCATCGTTATTTTCCACTAGCATCTGTCCCTAACAACGATCTTTGATCTTTGTGTCTTCATAAAGTCAGCAGCTGATTGGAGCAGAGGGAACACTCATGATCCCCGTGGTAGAGCTCCCTTCTACCACCGCAGCTGCTGCCTGCTCCGTGCGATCGGTGAGTGTGTGTTCGGCTAGTGCTGTTAAGCGTAGCATTAGCCACAGGCCGCTAGCGTCTTTTACCGTCTGTTTAATGACATTCATTCATCTGTTTACTTTAAGAACATATATTAAACCGAGTTCTTGTTTCTATTGGTTGTCTATATTCTTGAATGTTTTGTCCTTTATTGTATAAAAAAGCCGTGTAACTGTCGTTTCCATTACACAAAATTGATAATTAAGACACTGTGTAACTAATGAAGGTGTGTGTATCATAGAAGAACAGACAGACGCTCAGTGTCATTACACCCAGACTTTAACACACACAACCATTGGATTCACGTCACACACTGTAGTTTACTAAATGGGAAATGTTGTTTGTGGTAAATTATGTATAAACCATGTAATAAAAAGTGGTACCTACAATGAATAGAGCCATGTGCAGGACTCTAGACTCAGGAGAACAACAAAACATCTATCCTTGAATAATTCAGGAAACAGGACCTTATCACAGAACAAGACTGAATTGTTCATGTCAAATTAGACCGATATGCACATTTCCAACACTCATTAGGGCTTTTGACTTTAGTTATAAAAAATCTTATCTTTGTTTATTAATTTAAACATTTGAATCATATTCGAATATTTTAATTTTAATTTACTACACAGCTCCTAACAATTATATCGCAATTACAGCGGGCTTTCAGCAGGCCCTGTCAATACTTCTGTCTGTGTCAGATAGGCTAGCCTGTGCTATTCGCTAGCCCGCAGTAAATCATTAACACAAAGAACATTTTAGGACACATTGAAGAGGATTTGATAAATGGCTGATGGGTTCAGATATAAATGGTTAACTCAGCCGCTGATTGTTCAGAATTCTTTGTTCAGTTTCATGTAGTTTGAGAGAGTTTTTGAACTAGCTATCTTAGCTGTGTATCCGCCTAGCCACGTCCACAAGCGACCCCTTTGGGGATCTAACTATGTTTATTACAGTCATTTAGAAAATTAAGGGCTGTCTAATATTCGTAAAAAAAATATATATATATATTTTAATATTTAAATTATATTAAAATATAAATAGAATAGTAACTTACTTAGACATTTCTGCCAATACAGATGTAGAGTTGAAGGTTGAAGTGTTTTTTTTAAGTAACACAAACAAGGAGCAATGTATTGCTGCTGCTCTGACTGAAGCGTGATCACTGATGAAATTACTACTGCAGTGGTTCCCAAAATAAGGTCCAGGGCCTCAGTAACACTCAGGAGGTATTCCCAAAGATGCCTACAAAACAACAAGCACAAAGAAAATACATGTTGTAAAAGTCCCATTCTTGTGATATGAATGTGTTTTATGATTGAGTGAGCAAGTGGCCCAATGATCAGGGAACTGCTGCTGTACTATGGATGTTTTCATGTCTGAAGGACAGAGATCTGTTGATTTCTTACATCTACAGTGAGGCAAAAAAGTATTTAGTCAGCCACCGATTGTGCAAGTTCTCCCACCTAAAATAATGACAGAGGTCTGTAATTTTCATTATAGGTACACTTCAACTGTGAGAGACAGAATGTGAAAAAAAAATCCTGGAATTCACATCGTAGGTTTTTTAAAGAATTTATTTGTAAATTATGTTGGAAAATAAGTATTTGGTCAATAACAAAAATTCAACTCCATACTTTGTAATATAACCTTTGTTGGCCATAACTGAGGTCAAAAGAAGACTATAGGTCTTTACCAGGTTTGCAAACACAGATGCAAACATTTTGGCCCATTCCTCCATGCAGATCTTCTCGAGAGCAGTGATGTTTTGGGGACAACACGGACTTTCAACTCCCTCCACAGATTTTCAATGGGGTTGAGGTCTGGAGACTGGCTAGACCACTCCAGGACTTTCAAATGCTTCTTACGGAGCCACTCCTTCGTTGCCCGGGCGGTGTGTTTGGACCCAGCCACGTTTCATCTTTAAAGCTCTCACTGATGGAAGGAGGTTTGGCTCAAAATCTCACGATACATGGCCCCATTCATTCTTTCCTTAATACGGATCAGTCGTCCTGTTCCCTTAGCAGAAAATCTGACCACATGACATTCTCCCAATCCTCTGCTGTATCATCCATGTGCTCTCTATACAGATAACGTGTTCAAACAGGTGCCATTAACACAGGTAACGAGTGGAGGACAGAAGAGCTTCTTAAAGAAGAAGTTACAGGTCTGTGAGAGCCAGAGATCTTCCTTGTTTGAAGTGATCAAATACTTATTTTCCACCATAATTTACAAATAAATACTTTAAAAATCCTACAATGTGAATTCCTGGATTTTTTTTTCCACATTCTGTCTCTCACAGTTGAAGTGTACCTATGAGAAATTACAGACCTCTGTCATTATTTTAAGTGGGAGAACTTGCACAATCGGTGGCTGACTAAATACTTTTTTGCCCCACTGTATATTTCCAATTCCATTTAGCATCGGAAATGCATTGTATTTTTTATACAGGTCCGGTCTGATATTTTTGGATACAAATATAACCTTTTTCTTTTTGAAATATCTCATGGAGTTTTACCTGTAGAATCACAGTATACACAAGTATACACAAGTACAAAAGTATACTTATATACTACGTTAAATGGCCATAATATGTCAAAAGTTCAGGGATGGCTTTGTGAAAAAGGTTATAGATTTGTTGTTGACAAAACTCTTGTGTATTCAGCTATTATGGTCCCAGCTGGATTTGTCTACATATCTGGCAACCTGAGTCAGGTAGCATAGGAGAGGACTACAGAATGTTGACTGTGATTGCAGTACCACTTTTGGCAAGATTTTTAGATCCGAGCCCCGAACGGGGAAAGGGCCTATTGTTTTTGCTCGATAGATGTCAAATTCTGCACTTTGAGCCTTAATTTCACCCCCTGAACATGCATGAAAAGTTGTAAAATTTTGCCCAAACATCAGACCTGGTGAAAAATGTGATATTTTGGTGTTTATTTTTGTGGGACTCAAAAAATGCCAGAACAGCGCCACCTACAACAGCCAATGGGAGTTTCAGACGTCAAGTTTGTCGTAGAGCCATGAAATTCGGTACACATGTTCCTCAAGTCAAGATACGACCAAAATGTTATCATGGCTCCGCCCTCTGACAAACAGGAAGCCCATAAATTTCACTGCAAAATGGAAAAATGATCCACAATCATTTTCATACATGTCGGTTGGAAAGCGACTCCTCCTCGGCCGTTTCACCGATTGGCCTCAAAATTGCTCCAGATCATCTCAACACATGTACCTTCAAAATGACCAAAGGGATTTTTGATCAATGAAACGTTGTATGAGCAGCGGAGCGGCAAATTGTGAGTGTTTTTTGACCGTTTTTCACAACATTAATTTTGCTCCCGTTTGCACAAACAAAGTCTGATTTGCACAAAACTTGAATCCAATGTTCAACTCCAGGGTTTAGGTCAGGTGAAAGTGAAATATTTGAAATTGGCCCATTAGCGCCCCCTTCAGATTGAGGCAAAGTTTTACATGGGGTGCCAAACAGCTCTAATCATCATATTCATTACAATTTGACTAACGTTCTTCTATGGCAACAGCAACAAATCATCACACGGCTGCCCCAGCTCCTTTGCACGGTGCTGCGTGGTACGGTGTGGTGCGGCGTAGTGCGGGGCGGCGTGGTGCGGGGCGACTTGATGCATGGCGGCTTGGTGCGGGGTGGTGCGCGCGGTGCGGCGAGGGCCGTTCGACGCCGCTTGCGGCTTTAATTACATGTTGCTCCTTTAAGTTGCGTTTTCGAGGTTCCCACCGGACCATGCGTTGCGGTGAGTTTACATGCAAAGATTTCCGGCAGCTGCCCCCACTTTCTGGAACTCACTCCTACCACCATCATAAACTCCCACTCACTACAGAACTTTAAAGCACTTCTCAAAACCCGCCTGTTCCACCTTGCCTTTCCTCAATTTTTTTCTTCAAGGTATATTTTTATGTGTTTAATAAAGCGTCTTTGGGTGTTCAAAGAAGCACTATATAAATTTGATATATTATTATTACTATTTGGTTTAAATTAAATCCTGCAGCTACACTCACTCACGTCAGGCTTCTTCTCCTCTTCGTCACTGTGAGGCTTCAGACTCTCCAGTTTCTGCAGAACGTCCTGCTTCTCTTCAACTTTAGAACAAGGCTTCTTGGGGTTCTTATGCATTTCTGCGTTCTTGGCGTCTTCTTGTTGGGAGAGAACATCTTCTCGTTTGAACAGAAGACACCAAGATCGCTTCCTTTTGAGAATTGGTTTGAGCTAATCTATAAACAATATTTGCCAATGGGACAAAGCCATTTAGTCGTATTTCAGAAACTGTTGCTTTATTTTCTTATTCCAAAGGAGAGTTAATTTTGCTTGTCCTATTGGCATATCTTGTTCTTGGCAGTCAAAATGTCCCAAATTAAGATACATTTTTCTACATTTGAGTCAAGTTTTTATTTTTATAGCGCCTTTCACAGACTAGAGTCACAAAGCACTTTACAATTATTGTGGGCATTTGTCTCTCACTCCACACAGAGACGAGAGCGAGGTCGCCAGTACAAGAGGCACACGCCAGATTGATTGTACATGTTTTTAGAGGTCGGGGAAACCTACCACACAGAGGAAGTGGAATTGAACCTAGAACCTTGTTGCTGTGAGGTACAAGCGCTAACCACTGCGCCTTGCTGCCCTGCTTTGACTTATTTTGTGTCACTTTTTGCAGTGTAACATGTATACAGTAACATAGTTGATTGTTTAGACCAGCATTTACAGTAACCAGCGTTAGAAGAATTGCACAAGTCAAAGTCAAAGTGGCGTTCCTTTTTATTAACACATTTGAAACCGTGCATGGCTTGGTTTGCATAAATTAGCTTTAAAATAATACTGCTTTGAGTTTTATACACTATACTACATGTCAGACCGAAAAGGAAAATTACAAAACATTGGAGTGAGCATCATGTACACAGTCTTTCACATCAGAAAAAGCCCAGTCCTCTTCATTTGTGACATGCTACACATAAACTCTAAGGTGCTGAATCGTACTGTTCGTGTGGCTTGAAATATTCCGGTTGCGTTTTGTTTTTGTTCGGACTCTGAAGCAAAATAAAAAAGGAAGATATCAAACAGAGCTTGAGGCTCGCAGCTCCGGTTGCAGTGATGTATTTACAACATTTAAAACAGCACTTTCTTTAGTTTCTGTGAAGGGTTTGTCTGGAGGTCGACTCGAGGACCACATATATGAAACTACGAGAACTCCCAGAGCTGTCAATCAAACCAATGGATTCTGAGAAAAAATTTATTAAAAGTGAGTAATTACTTAGATATTTAACTTTACTCACTATACTAAGTGCTAAAACTATAAATATACTTAAAATACAGTACTTATTTTTTTTATGAAAGGTTAAATGTAACTGCTACAAGTTAATAATGTGTTGCTATAGTAACTAGCTCTTGCTTTACTCTTATGGAAGCCAAGATGAACCAGCACCAGTCCAGGAGCAGCGCCTTTAAAAAAGGGGCTTTAACTGCCGTAGAAATAAAGAAAGTGAAAATGGCTAAATTTGAATGTCACATTCAAATTAATAGAGTCAAAGATAGAACTACTCATGTTTCATAAATAAAAAATATCATGTCATAAAAAATAATGGCATTGAAATAAACTTGGTATAGAAAAAGAAAAAACACCAAAAAGGTGCTAATGCTAATTACGCTTCCAAAACAAACTGACTGCTCTGGGAGTTCCAGTGTTGTTACAGTAAGGCAAAAGCTTGAGATTTAAATTCAACTAAAACAATAGGACGACTTGGTTATAAAGCATGGCAGCAGGGGTGTCTAAACTTTCCTTCTATGAGAGATACACATCAGAGGAGGGACTCAGGCAACAGAAAGCAACAGAAGGAGTAAAAGTATAATGTTATGAATGAATCAGTACACATGTTGTTTTCATCTGAAAAAAAAACCATCCTGATCTTTCTCAGTTGTAAGAATGAGACCCATGAGTCACTATTAGAACCGAGAGCTGATTGGCTGAGTGAGGCTGCTCCTCTCTTTTTCACTTTTCTGTCTGAAATTGCTGATCTAAAGATGTGCCAGAGGCTAATAATACATGCATGTGAAAACTAGTGATAGAAAAAACTGTTTTCAGAGGGAGGAGCAAGTTACATGGATTTGGTTACATACAATTAAGTTATTTTGTGGTTTGAAATTTAGGTACCACAGCTTTAAAGGAGCCATACCTGATTTATGTTCAATGTATCAAACAATATATTTGATAAGACAGTTATGAGGGCCAGTCTCCAAAAATAACATGTAAAGTACACGTTTTAGATTTTGTTTGTACTTTTTTAACATATTCTCTGAGTGAATATTTAGTTTTCGTTTTGATTTTTATAAACGTTATACATTTTCTTTTCATTTTGTGTGTTCATAATGTTTATAAGCACATATGCATTATGGGTAAAAATGTGAGAGAAACACATTTTCACCCATAAATAATATTAAAAAAACCTACCATAGGTACAAAAAAATGTGGTTAATACAAACATTTTCATGTTATTTTTCATAGACTGGGTTACTGTTTTTTGTCTCACAGTTGAATTACAGAAATAAATGAGTTTTCCCTGTGACAGTAGGAGATTAGAAAATCAGGATAAGTTTGGACACCCCTGCATTACAGAGACAGATGCTTTAGACACATTCTCTCAAAATAAATTAAAGTCTCTTTCTGAACGTGTTTGAATGTTTTTGCTGAATAACATAGCAATAACAATAATAGCTTTGACAATCTGTAACTTTATCGACACAGTCCCAACAGCTTGCTCGAGTTGTCGTTTATGTGAATGAATCATTGATTGAGCCTTCCACAATCCCCCATTGTTAAATCCAGTGCACGTTTACTTTCCGAGCACATTTTTTTTCCAGCAACAAAACTCCTACAGTAGTAAAAAAAAGAAAGAAAAACAGAAAGTTCAGAATGCGTCGATAACAGACAAAACCAACAAAACCTACAACAGTCCATTCTGTCTCCAGCTTCTCTATTGCTTTATGCATCTCTCTCTTCCCACTCTTTCTTTCCAAATGATTGTGACATTGGGTTTTCTTCAGCTTAGTGCGTTTGAAGGCAGCTTTGATTTCGACGGCCATCAGATCAAAGTCTTTATACATCTGCGCTGTGTCCCGGGACGTAGAGGGCCGGGGGGGTAAACATGGGTCCGTCTGGGGCAATGCGAGGTCCAGCTCACACCTGCAGCTCCGAGCTCGACAAGCCCAGAGCGTTGGCCTCCTCTGTGGACAGGCCGTCTCTCAACGTCCTCCTCACTGCAGGGGGCAACACACAATCAGGGACTTCGACAATGAATATGCACATTGGTCATCTGCTCCCTATGGACCTATGTGTTTTTTTGTTTGTTTACATTGCATTTCATGTGTTTGTACTGTTTGATTCTCTGATCTGTTGTTGGCGAATCGACGGTCCTCCGACATAACTACTGTGCGATATGTGATTGAAATGAACTTCTCTACAACAGGGGCCTCCAACCTTTTTCCATCAGAGAGCTACTTTCATTCAACAGAAGAGGCAGAGAGCTACTCCTTTTTGCGGCCATAATACATATCTATTCAATAATTATGACAAAAGATGAAAAACAGATGTGAAAATTAAAATAATCCTGTATAACCCAGTATGTATACTTATGATAGATATTACTCAAAGGTGAATCATTCAAGATCATGTGTTGAATTTTAAGTCCTTTGGGGAGCTACCTGAAAGGGGGCTGGCGAGCTACTGGAAGCTCCCCGAAGCTACAGGTTGGAGACCCCTGCTCTAGAATATACAGTATTTTGTAATTGCTTCTTTATGATTGTTTTTTTTTTATTTCTTATTTGTGGACACGTTGTAATGATGTGTTAATTTTGTATAGAATCGTAATGTATTTCTATTTTTCTTGTGTTGTGTATTGTACCGCCTTGGAATAAACTAAACTAATTATGCTAAAGTCAGAAATTCTATGCTTAATTCTTGCTTATTTTTACACAATGATAAGAGATTTTATTTTATTTCAGTATAGAGCTATTGTTCACTTATCTTGTGTCGTGTGCTCCTTATTCCTTCTGTTATGTAACTGGTGATGCAACACTGAAATGTTCCCACTGTGGGATGATTAAATCTAAATAACAATAATAATTTTAATAATAAATCTGATCTTTTAGAGCCTGCTACATGACATGTTTGCAGTGCGTGTGTCGGGACCCACGTGACTTGCGGTTGGCCCTGGAGCGCCTCCTCTCTCGGGGCAGGGTGCGGTGGCTCGGCCCCTGTGTGGCTGACCTCACGATCCTCTCCATGATGTCGTCCGCAGTGTCGTCCAGAGACTTCATGGAGTCTTCCTCAGAGCTGAGCCAGGGGACGCGGCCTGAGACACGTGGACAGAGAGACACGTTAAACCAAGTATGGCTAAAAAGGAACATCTGTGAATTGTAGACAGGACAGGAGTACAGCATAACTAGCATGAGCCCTAAAATAGGGGACAAAGTCAAGCCATTCTTATGTTTGTATTGATCAGAGAATACTTTTTGAGTACATGACCTAAAGTACTTTGTGTTTCGGCCTCATGATTGCTTGGTAACATTGGAGGATTGCTTGATCTTGTTACCATTTCCAGTGAGATCATCTACAACCAGTACAATAATAGATGATGACAGAGTTCTCCCTGAGGTTTCTCACTTTTTCACACTGTTTTATTATTGTTAATGTTTTTTTTTTTTTCGAGTTTTACCTTGCCGATGCAGGAGGGTCTAAGGACAGTGGTGATGATCCAGGACACTCGACATTCAACCACATTTATCAACAATTATGGACATTTATCATCTGCCCCTTATGGACCATGTGTTTTTATCATTGCTTTTCGGTTTTGTAAAGTCCTCTGAGATAACTCCTCCGGTTTCCCCTACCACAAAAAACATGCACAATATATCTGGCATGTGCCACCTGTACTGGCGCCCCTGCTCCTATCTCTGTGTGGAGCGAGAGGACAAATGCCCAAAAAATAACAATTGTAAACCACTTTGAGACTCTGGTCTGCAGTGAAAAGGCGGTTGTGATTTAGGGCTATACAAAAATGAATTAAATTGAATTGAATTGGACGTCCTGAGAGCTACAAACATGTCTCTAGTTGAGTGAAGGATGCTCTGACCTCTAGTGGCTGGGGGCCTGGTGCGTGTGCGGAGCCCAGGCAGAGTGCTGCTGTCCCCGATCTGAGCCCCGGTCTGAGCCCCGGTCCTCAGCACGGCCTTCATGCTCTCGTGTTCCGCGGTGACCTCTGCAGAGTCCAGGCCTCGGGGTTCCTGGGGGTCTGCGGAGCTGCCGAACTTCCCACTCTGCAGAGGACACAACAGCACACTGTGGTTTCAGTGGGTTTTTACATCGACTTTTTTCATCACTACAGAGTTCAACATGATACATTAGGGTGACCAGACACCTTCCCAGATAAATACTGTTGTGATTTAGGACTAAACGAAAATAGACTGAATTGAATTGAGAGTGGTCAAGAACGGGGAGAAAAGACATTGATGGTTTTCTAGTACACTTGAAATTTGGCTTTATTTTTATTGTCTGTTTTTAAATGTTTATATTTAAAGTAAAACTGTCTTGCTTTTTTATTATAACAAGATTTATCACCAAAGAACATGTGCAGTAGGTTCATCACTGTGAGAGTGTTTTATGTATCTATAGATATAAACAAACATATTCAGGGGTATACCTTCTTACACTTTGTTTCTTGATCAAGATAAAGATAGAGATAGAGATTTAATTTTATTCCACTTTTGTAAACAATAAATCATTTGGCTGTTGTTCCCTTTGACATTGCTTTTGTTTTGGACTACTGTCATTGGAACCTCTTTTTCTAAGTTGTATGTTCTTTTTACAGTATGGCTGAAGTGTATTGTGAAAATATTTGAGAAAGACTGGACCCATTAGTTGCTCTACTTGGACTGAAGCTGGTTGATTTATCAAAACCTCAAATTGCGATGATGCGCTTTGAAGCATTTACAACTGAAAAAGCTAACATACATGGCGACCTTTTACTGATTTTTATTTGATTGACAAATGTATATCTTTTGGGCTGGGATGGAATCAGTTCAAAGATTTTTCTCATGTTTCATTGTTTTTTATTTAGTTTATTCATTCTTTAAACAATTAATATGTGTGATTAGTGATGTTACAAGCTTATTGTATATTTAAAACTCAAAGAAAAAAAAGAAAAATAATTATAACACATAGAATAAAAAAAAAAATGTACCTAATACTCTTGTTTTTCACTATTTCATTCATGCTGGTGTCTCCCACTTTTAATTTCAACAATCTGGTCACTCTGTTACAATGTTGCACACAAAAACAGTTTTCAAAGGAGGAAGCATTCATATATCTCCAATATCTCTTCAAGTCACACGCAGACACCATGCCCAAGACTCTGCCCCGGGGTTAAACCAGCAACCTCCTCATTCACACAATGCAACACAATGTAACACAAACATGTGTCACTTTAAACAAAGGCCTTTGTGTTAGAGGACACAGGGCTTCCATGCGTTTGCTCGTGTGCGTCGTACCTGAGCGTCTTCCTCCTCCTCACTCTACAGAAGGAAAAAGGTGAGCTCAGATCACTGGGATACACGCCCATACATTCACTTATTTAGATACATGTAGCAGAGGGTCACATGTTGGTGATCAATACTCCCCAGGCCTGAGCTCGTGGGCATGTTGAAAATGTTCTCTCAACACTCAAATCCAAAATTCATTTTTCATAATCTTTTATTAACTTGATCATTATTAACTGCTCTATATCCAAACTCCAGCATACGTTTGAGCTTAAAGATGATTTTAATACTCAATTAGAGCAATAATCTTCACAAATTAAAACAAGAAAGAAATATATTTCTAAATGGAATGGTAAAGTAGTTTTTGCTTGTGCTGACCGGGATACCAGTCTTCATACTGAGAAGTGAGAGTACTAACCACTCTGCTGCCATACCGCCCCATATAAATGCCCTCCAGCTTCTCTACAGTCAAATTATGCTAAAATCACATGTCTGCGTTAAAAACAACTATTCGATTAATGTAAGGAATAATCAGAACAATGATTAGTTCCATCCCTAAGTTCCAGTCTTAGAAGCTCAGATTTCATGGCCATAGTGTAGTGCAGCGGTCAGAACAAAAGTCTGAGCACATGTGTGAGCGGTCAGCAGTGGCTGCAGGTCTCCTACTCACATCCAGAGGTTTGACTTTCACACAGTGATTGAGTTAGTGTCCCTTTGAAGAGGAAGGGGCCCCTCCGGGACGCTGCAAGGTCCAGTGTGGTTGGAGTTTAGGGGATTGCACTCAGGCGTAAGAGTGTTTTCTCTGGCAGATCGGACAGACTCAAAACAACTGCTGTTTGTTACTACGGTAACCTACACCAATATGTGAATATAGGAGAAGCTGATGTCATTTGGAATGTATGTAAAATCTTCAAAAAACAAAAGACATGGGCCTTTTAAAAATACCCATTTATAAAACCTACAGGACTTTTGAAAACATATAGCACCAGGCAAGAAATCAAGAATGTATATTTGAGACCACCTGGCCTTGTACTATAATGTTTGTATAATGTATTTGTATTTTTCTTATACTATGTTTTGTAGTCCCGCCTCTCGGCATGACCACCAGAGATTCACAAAACTGGACAGCTAAACAAATGGCACGAATGGACTGGCCAATCATTCAAGGAGGCAACATGATTTTCAGCCATACTGTATATATAGTTTGTTTGTTCGGGACATCACACTTTTGATTTTGACCAAAATATACTGTAGTTATTGAGTTATTAACTTATATTATAACTACAGGGAATTTAGGAGAAGCTCCACAACTCCAACATAACATTTCATATGAACCACATAAGTAATAGATAGATTATCATATTATAAAGGGTTATGTCCACTTCAAATAATTACTTTTTCATTAAAGTACAGCAGACAAAAGTTCTTATTTTAAGCTGTAAACTTATTTAAGACTGCGGAGGAGGAGCACCATAGAATGTTTTTTTAGCAGTGGACTGAAGACGATTTGAACATAAGCTAGCTGCACCCAATGACCTTACATGGGCATTTGTTCTGATGGTGTTAGCTTTACAGCGTAAAGTTTATGCCGTAACGGGCAGACATTTTGCTGAGGTGGATGCTAAGGAAAGCTGGAGTTTCTCCTGTGAATTAAGGTATCTGGTTGGTCAATCCATTTGGCTTGTACCTGGTCTGACAAAGACAATATGGAAAAATGTTGAAGCCAAACTTCATCAATGAGCACTTGCCCATTGGGCTTCATTGAGCTAGCGGTTAGCATTGTCCAACTATATACAGTGTATGGTCTGCACTCACGTCGGTGATCATTTTGCCACGGGTCTTGTTCCTCTCCCTGTGATTGGCTCGTTTCTGCTTCTGCTGCAGCACTCGCTCTCTGGTGGTGCGGTACTCCAGGGCAAACTCACTCAGGATCTTACTAAAGCGGTGGATGCTGACCTCCCGCACGGCGTACACCGGATGTCCCAAAAAAAGCAGGAAGGCGTGGAACCTGGGGAGAAATCAAGCATTATTTGTAATCATGTTAGTCCTTATGCTTTGTCTTTATGCAAGTGCTCCTCATTCCTACTGCTCTTTAACCTGTGATGCAACACTGAAATATCTCCACTGTGGGACAAATGAAACTTAAACTTATCTTGTGGCACCACCTGCATGTATAAACCTAATCCCAATCTCAGAAGCTAAGCAGAGAAGGGAATGGTTAGTACTATGATGGGGGAACCCATGTTGAACCTACATTCAGAGTTTTATATTAGTATCTTATAGTTTTATTTTATGATCTATTATTTTAATAGATCCTGTTTGATGTGTGCAACCTGAGTGCTCTTATTTCTTCCATTTATTCTGAAATTTTCCCACTGTGGGACGAGTAAAGGTTTATCTCATCTTATCTTGAACGAGCAGTTTTTATCTAATGTGTGTGTGTCTGTGAGTGAATGATTGGTGGTGGTCAGGCCAGTGGCACAGACCAGTTCCTCCCTTCTGTCAGTCTGGGCAGCTGTGGCTACAGTAACTACCATCATGTTTGGAGGGAGTTAATGTCATGTTAAATGTCATGAAAAGCACTATGTAAGAAATGCATTAACTTTAGAAAACATGTGGTCTTCTGCGTTCTTGTAAGTAATAGCTTTGTGAGTCACTATTTGACACTTTGGGCAGAGAGATGATTGGTTGAGTGAGGGTGGTCTTCTCTTTTTCACATTTCTGTCTGAAAAACCTGAACGTAAGAAATACATAGTATTTCTGGTAGGTACCAGTGCCCAAGAAACCACGGGCCAAAGACCCCAGCGATTTCAGGCCAGTGGCTCTAACATCCCACTGCATGAAGACACTGGAGAGACTGGTCCTGGGACATCTCCGCACCACTCTGAGCCCAGCGATGGACCCGCTGCAGTTCGCCTACAGGCCGGGCATCGGAGTAGAGGACGCCATCATCTCCCTCCTCCATCGCTCGCTGTCCCACCTTGAGAAACCCGGCACCGCTGTGAGGATTATGTTCTTCGACTTCTCCAGCGCCTTCAACACCATCCAGCCGAGGCTTCTCAGGGACAAGCTGGAGACAGCTGGAGTGGACTACGACCTGACTGAGTGGATCCTGGACTACCTCACAGACAGACCCCAGTTTGTGAGAACCAGGGACTACGTGTCTGAGGTCCTGACCTGCAGTGTGGGGGCCCCCCAGGGGACAGTCCTCGCACCGTTCCTCATCACCCTCTACACTGCGGACTTCAGACACAACATGGACGGTTGTGTTCTAGAGAAGTTCTCTGACGACTTTGCCATCATCGGACTCAGCTCCGAGGACGATGACGCAGAGTACAGAGGAGTTATACTGGACTTTGTGGACTGGTGTCAGTGGAACCACCTCCTAATCAACGCGGGGAAGACCAAGGAGATGGTGGTGGATTTCCGTAGACGTCACTCTGCCGCTCCAGCCCCAGTGAACATCCAGGGAAAGGGAATTGAGAGAGTGGACTCTTACAAGTACCTGGGTGTTCATCTGAACCACTAACTGGACTGGACTCATAACACAGACGCCCTCTTCAAGAAGGGCCAGAGCCGCCTCTACCTGCTGAGGAGGCTCAGGTCTTTTGGAGTGCAGGGGCCACTCCTGAAGACCTTCTATGACTCTGTGGTGACATCAGCCATCTTTTACAGTGTGGTCTGCTGGAACAGCAGCATCACAGAGAGGGACAGGAAGAAGCTGGACAAGGTCATCAGGAAGTCCAGCTCAGTCCTGGGCTGTTCCTTGGACACAGTGCAGCAGGTGGGGGACAGGAGGGTCCTGAGCAAACTAACATCTATGCTGGGCCATGACTGTCACCCCCTGCAGGACACTCTCTCTGCTCTGGAGAGCAGCTTCAGTGACAGACTAATTCACCCTCGATGTGTGAAGGAGAGGTTTCGCAGGTCTTTCCTTCCTGCTGCTGTCAGACTGTACAACGAGAATGTGTAACAGGAACTGCTGAGTCTGCACAAGTGTTTCTGATAATTCACTAGTAACTTTGTCACTAGTCACTTTACCTGTTATCAGTACTACTACAGTACTACATATCTGATAAGTTTGTGTAAGCCCTCAGTCGTACAGGGATTAGTCAAAGCAAAGGAAGGTTTCTCACCCATCATCTGTACTTCTTAGCAAGTTTTCCCGACGTTTCGTCCTCAACCTGGGGACTTCTTCAGGGAATGAATTCTCGGACCGCGCGTTGGAGATTTATAACCTATGGGTCTGCTTGATGTAGAAGGGAGCAGGTCTAACGACCCTGCTGAGGCTAACGACCCTAACTCCTTAGCATGTCACAGACCTATTGTCTGCTGGGATGCTCAAGTGGAGTGCAGGTTTCACCCCTCCTAACTCATTAGCATGTCACTGACCTTGTCCCAAGTTAGGGCGTTGTTTTTAGGATGTCGTCATAGATGCGAGGCAAAACAAATCTTAACCCTCCGCCTCTGTTAAGAGAAGGTTTTTGTTTCCTCACAAAAATGGCTTCTTTCACTCCTCTCTCAAACCAATTCTTCTCCCGAGCCAGAATTTTAACCTCTGTGTCATCCACCGTGTGGTTGGAGGCCTTGAGGTGGAGATGAACAGCCGACTGTGGCCCACTAGAGTTTTCTCTACGATGTTGGTAAAGTCGTTTCTGTAGAGTTTGTTTGGTTTCTCCAATATAGTGGTCAGTGCACTCCTCTTCACTACATTTAATTGAATACACCACATTGCTCTGTTTGTGTCTGGGTGTTTTGTCTTTGGGATGCACTAATTTCAACACGTTAAGACAGAAATTAGTGCATCCCAAAGACAAAACACCCAGACACAAACAGAGCAATGTGGTGTATTCAATTAAATGTAGTGAAGAGGAGTGCACTGACCACTATATTGGAGAAACCAAACAAACTCTACAGAAACGACTTTACCAACATCGTAGAGAAAACTCTAGTGGGCCACAGTCGGCTGTTCATCTCCACCTGAAGGCCTCCAACCACACGGTGGATGACACAGAGGTTAAAATTCTGGCTCGGGAGAAGAATTGGTTTGAGAGAGGAGTGAAAGAAGCCATTTTTGTGAGGAAACAAAAACCTTCTCTTAACAGAGGAGGAGGGTTAAGATTTGTTTTGCCTCGCATCTATGACGACATCCTAAAAACAACGCCCTAACTTGGGACAAGGTCAGTGACATGCTAATGAGTTAGGAGGGGTGAAACCTGCACTCCACTTGAGCATCCCAGCAGACAATAGGTCTGTGACATGCTAAGGAGTTAGGGTCGTTAGCCTCAGCAGGGTCGTTAGACCTGCTCCCTTCTACATCAAGCAGACCTGAGATTGTTTACGAGTTAGTATCAGGATTAGGGTGTGGCTTACCACACCCATAGGTTATAAATCTCCAACGCGCGGTCCGAGAATTCATTCCCTGAAGAAGTCCCCAGGTTGAGGACGAAACGTCGGGAAAACTTGCTAAGAAGTACAGATGATGGGTGAGAAACCTTCCTTTGCTTTTACATATCTGATATTTACTGTTATCAGTACTACTGATTAAATTTATTGTCTATTATCTTAAATAATAGACTTTGATGTGTGCAATTTGAGTGCTCTTATTTCCTTTCTCTGCTGTAATGTGCAACGATGACACTGAAATTTCTCCACTGTGAGACTTATAAAGGTTTATCTTATCTTATCATAGAACTAAACTGTTTTGAGAGCAAGGAACTTCCAGATGGACTTTATTACTTAATTTCTATTTCATGAGGTTTGAAAATAATGTAGAAGTAGAAAATACGGATAAACATGTCTAATGGATTCAGAAAGAGTCTTTGTGATGGAACACCTCCATCTTGTGGTAGAAGTGAGAAATCACAACCTGCTATTTTGTCAACATCGCCACGCTGTAATTGAAAGTCGGGAGCGTTATAAAAGATATAAAATGGCTTATAATGTAATAGCCACAATATGTGTCAAAGCAAAGTTTTTAAAGAGGGAACAATATGGTAATGTCCCCTTTAATCCAAACCACACCCTCAGCTCGTGATATTATACAAAACAGCCGTACCTATTGATTATCCGCCGATGCACAACCTTCAGAATGATGATTTTCTCTGCGCAGTCCTTCAGGAAGTCGGACATCTTTTGCTTGAGCGCTGCTTTCATCTCATGTTTCGATATGACCTTCAGATGATCCCATGAGGCTTTGCAGCGTCTCTCCATTTGAGCCAGATTGTCTTGAAGCTGATCAAAGTCCACCTGTGGAGAGAGCAGGTCAAAATAACGTCTCTTTTACACTATAAATGTAACTGCAGATCCATGTTGAGTAGTGATTATCTCCGCTCTTAAGCACGGAGCAGTCTTTGAGAGAACATGTACATGTATGACATGAACAGGAGGAATGGAAGGGGACGCCAACTGGGCAGAGATTGAAAGAAAACACAGAGTCATTCTGGGCAAAAGATATCTGAAAAAAGAAAACGTTGCACGTTCAAATTGTAAGAGCAGGCTACGCACACACGCTGCAATGAAAAACAAGCCAAGAATTGCTCAAATTTAGCAAAACCTTAATTTGAGCACATTTTGACTACCTCAACACACTTGCCAATGGGACAAGGAAAATGTTCTCGTTTTAAAAAGATACAAGAAATGTCTCCCTTGGAATGAGAAGAAAAAGCAACAGTTCTTGAAATGAGACTAAATAAGACTTGTCCAATTGGCAGACAGACAAAATTAGCTCAAATCAAGATAAAAATCACTTGATTTAAGCATGTATTACTTGTTATTACTTATGTTCGCGGTGTGGCTTAGCCAACTTGGCACTACACCCTCCTCCTTGTCTGGAATCCTCTTCATTCCTGTGCTGCACAGCCTCAATCCTGATTCTACCGCCTCAGTCCTGGATCTACTGTGTAGCCTGTCTGTGTGTGGGAGCACATCCCTCTCTCAATGTGGGCCTCCCCGAGGTCTCCCACATTTTTTCCCACTGTTTTTTTGAGTCATTCCTTGTCAATGCAGGAGGGTCTAATAACAGTGACGATTTGGGACGTTTATTAACATAGGTGATCGCGTTCCCTATGGACCAATGGCTCCCATGTGTTTGCTACAATATTATTGCATTCCCTGCGTTTCAACTGTTTGATCAGTTGTTGGCTATTCGACAACTTTGTAAAGTCCTATGAGACAACGGCTGTTGTGATTTAGGGCTATGCATAAAAACATTGATTTTGTCATACACACGCACACAGTCAGACCAAATACAAGCATTCGGTTACCTTGGTGAGTCTGGTGATGGCTCCAATCTCCGAGTAGAGGTCGCTGCTCTCGGGAAACTTCTCCACAACGATGGCACAGGCGTGGTGCAGCAGGGACTGTTTGTGAACCGTGTCCTTCACCTCCGGGACTTTCTCCAGGTAATTTAACTCAAAGCCTTTTGCCTACACAAGCACAAGTGCACAGAATGAGTCAGAGGAAGCTGCTAATGCCTATATTTTAGTCATTGTGGTACTTTCCCTCGCAGTTCGGAGTGGATATCTTGGATTTATTAAGCTGCGATTATCAAAACCACATCTCGTCTCAAAGCCGATGCACTGATTGTTCCGCTTACCACTGTGCGCCTACAAACCACAACAAATATAATCCACACTAAATCTCCCTGGGCCTGTGCCAGTGTTTGATGGTTACCATGAAACAGAACACAAACAGGGCTGAAGGGAAGTAGCTGCTTTGATGATGGAGAACTATGCTTTCCTGTGCGTGTTTTACATCTTAAAGAACAACTATCATGCATTCATTTCAGCACTTCCACCTGATCTAGGGAATATGCTCTTTGGCATTTTATTTATGTTAGAATGTGAAATCATTTCTCAAGCAAGTGGAAAATATATGATTTAACCACAGTTGCACTGCAAACTATTATAAAATATGAGGTAATATTTGCTTGAATCGAGTGGTATATTCTGATTCTTTACACAAGGTTTACTAATGGAAAAAGCCATTTAGTCTTATTTTCTCATTACAAGGGAGACAATTCTTGTATCTAAAACATCTTCAAAACTGTATAATTTGGCTTGTCCCAATGACAAATCTTGTTTTAAGGCAGCCAAGATGGGCTCAAATTAAGATACATTTAACCAAATTCGAACATTCGATTTTTGACTTATTTTTCATCATTTTTTGCTGTGTCGCAAAAGAAGTATGGCTTAATGCATTAACTAACGGACAGTATGTGCCCAAGAACGCAAGAAGAAGCCAATATGTCACATTGTCAAATTTGCTCATTGAATGTTGCTTTACAAAAATAGCACAAGTACATTTTTTCAAAGAATATTTGTATGTCTGGTTAAACGCAGTTAAACAAGACTAATTAAGTGCCATATATTTTAACCCTTGATTTTCCATGTTTATCATTGGAACAAATGGTTAGTATTAAAAATGTGTTTTGTGTATGTAAGTAACATGAGTAGTTTTCATTTCAGTTTGATGTATGGTGCAGGACAAACTAACAAGAGTGTGCGCAGAGAAACCACAAAATGTACTGAGACATAGTGAGGTCGCCTATATTCTTCTGCACTGATGCCAACAGAACATTTTGGCACAGATGAGGGCAGAGGTGGGAGGAATGTGGACCAGAATGAGAAATAATTAAATAAATCTCAAGCTGTAAAAGATTTCAGTCCAACTCAAGCACAAGTACATATATCTGCTCTGCTCTCAGATGTTTGCAATACGTATTACATATGTTAAGATTACGATTAAGAGATCCTGTTTTCGTCCCACAGTCGGGACATATTTGAAATAGATCTTTGCTCTCATAAATTATTTTTGTTACTTCGGTAATATTGACGCTCATATTTTAAGCCTTTATCACTGCATTAAAACAGCTTTAACAATAATGTCCCAGCCATTTTCAATAATGGTATCATTTTCACATGTTCTATCTGAAGTTTTATGTTTAAATCCACCTTTTGGATCCTTCCTAATAAAGAGTTATTTTTTGCACAACTGTCTAAAATCTCCCGTCCCTGACATCACACTTCTACCTTAAGCCTTTTTAAATAAAAGTAATGGCCATGAATTAATCTTGGCATTTTCTCAGGTGAAATGACATAGCATTGAAAAAACCCTGAATGTCTTGTTTAAACAAATTCACATGACAATAAAAAGGATTCTGATTCTGATTGCATATTTATTTTGTACAGTACATAAAGTGGACCATCCACAGCACCGTGGCTGAATGATTAGCACTCTGGCTTTTCAGCAAGAAGGTAAAATCTCCGAGGGGATATGGGCCTTTCTGATAGGAATATGTTCTTCCTGGGTCTGCGTAGGTTTCCTCCAAGGTGCTTTGATTTCCCAGAATGCACTGACCTTAGTCAGGACCACTGCTCCTGACTAAGGTCCTAGTGGGCTTCAGGATGGGTCAAATCAAATGAAAACAATTTCTCCACAGCGATAAAAAAGTATAACTTCACTTAATCTAACAGAGAGACTCACATTTGTGCCGTTCAGGAAGTTTCCGATGGCGAGCAGCGTGGTGAGAATGTAGCGAAGCGTCTTGTTCTTCTCTAACTGGTCCATTCCCTCTTTCAGATCCTGAAGAGGCTCCGCAGCTTCCTACAAATGGACACAAATGGACATTATCATTGGACATTATCATTAGACATTAGACAAACATGTCACACAGCTTTAACAATTTGCCGGTGCCACATGCTCTGTCGCACATTGGACTTCTAGGCAGTCTTTACAATGTCATTCAAAGGTTGAGGGTTCAAATCCCACATGAGTTTTGGTTTATGCATCAATTCAGTGTTTACTCTCGACATCAGCAAATTTGTTTGTCTTGGTAAGTTCAAGGAATCATCAAAATAGCCATGAAATTGATTTCATTACAACAAGATAATCACCAACTTCAATGCTTTGCTGATCTTGCCTTTTTAATTTCCTTTAAAGCTGGGGTACCTAACTTTCGAACTATGTAACAAAATCCACTCACAGTAACTCGTTCCTGGCAGCAAAACAGTTCGGTGCTATCAATTTGCATATATATTTGGCCACTGTCAAATTTAAATCAGACCATACTGATCTCTCGACCCAAAGTATCAAAGAGTGTCTCACAAGATTCTTTATAGAAGTATGCAAAAGATCACATGTTTTATAATGATAAGTGTGATGAAGACATCAAAAGAGACAAACCAATTCTATTATATAAGTAAATAAAAAGTCAGGTACCGCAGCCTTAACATTTGGACTCCCACAATTATGATACTACTAGAACTCCCACAGCCGTCATTTTGACTGTTCCCTTTCATGGAAATGGAATGGAAATTCCCCCCAAAAATGTTAAGTTTTTTACCAGATTCATCAAAGCAATATGCTTTTTTCCCTTTACTTCAATTTTACAGACGAAGAGACCAAAGGCTAACTGCTGACGATAAACGGTGTGTCCCTACCAACACTCGCTTTTCAAAGATAGAACTACTCATGTTTAAATAATAAAAAAATAATTTCTTAAAGATAATGACAGAAAAAAAATACTACAAACAAATGGAGATACAGACAAAGTCAAAGTTATGAAGACCAAAAAGGTACATAAAGTAATTACTAGGGCCGGGACTTAAACGCGTTAATTAAGATTAATTAACGGCACAAAAAATAGCGGGTTAAAAAAATTGACGCATTTTAATTGCATATGTGTTTTTGCGCCGCGGAACCTTCCTCACTGGATGAGTTTCAGACGGACCGATTATACTGATGCACTAACCCGAGCTCCGTGCATGGCTCCGGACTTTTTTTTTTTCAAAAGTACATTATTACAAGCATAGACCAACTTTAGTGAAATCCCAGTGAGAGACGGGAATGAGCGCTGAGTGTGGAGCCATGGAGGAGCGTTCAGAAGGCGGAAGAGGAGCAGCCATTACAATGCATGGTAAACAAAAAAATCCAAGTGAAAAAAATTACTCCTCAGTTCTCATTTATATGCGATTAATTGCGATTAATTAATTACAAAGCCTCTAATTAATTAGATGATTTTTTTTTTTATTGAGTCCCGGCCCTAGTAATTACTCTTCTACAACTAAGAGCCATACATTTGACTGTTCTGGGAGTGCTAGTGTTCAGACATACGGTATATCAGAAGTTGTCATTGGGTTATTTTCACACTGTTTTTGCCAGTACAAAAATAAAGTAAGAATGTAATGTAGAATTGCCGTTAGCATGCTAGTTGCTAGCTGATTGTGTGTGAGACCTTCTCCATCAGCTCGTAGTCCATCTTGAAGGCCCAGAGCTGCAGGCGGGCGCTCAGCTCTGTGATGGAGGAGAGCGTGAGGAGGAACTGCTCGGCGCTGCCCAGGGGGACGTCCGGACTCATCAGCTGCGCCTCCTGGATCCGCTGCTTCTCTTCCTCCGTGGGGATCATGGTCAGGATTTTCTACAACAAATCACACAGACATTAGGGTTTGGTGTTTATTATATATATTTATATAGGTTGGAGACCCACTCTCTTCAAAGTAACTCCCCAAAGGATAATTTTATGGGTAAATATAAAAATTGCCACTTTTTGCACCAATACATTTAGATGGAAAAATGCCCCCAAAAAAGTTTAAATTAGAAAACATTTTGACGGTCTTAAAACAGTCTTAAACTTTGCCAAGGGAACAAGAATGCATGAATTAAGACTAAAGCTACTTGATCCATTGTTTTAAGTTTTTTTTTTTTATCCACTGGAGCACACTATTATGTCAACTTTCTAAAAGGAGTAGCTCTCTGCCACTTTTGTCCCAAAAAAGTAGCTCTCCCAGGAAAAAGGTTGGAGACTCCAGCTCAAGGACAATGACGATCCAGGGCGCAGGGATTGGTCACCTCTTAGTGTTTTATATTATTTCATTTCCTTAGGTTCAAGTCGGTCGATTTGCAAATCTATAGTTGGCAAATCCAGAATTTGGCGAATCCAGCAGTCTGTTGTGTATTAAGGCTGAACAAAAAATAAATTGAATTGAATTGAAAGATTGGGAGTGCTCCGTCCATCCTGCTGGTAGTGGAATACAACAATGAGCAAAAGTAAGTGAAACAAAAACAAAAAATGGAACAGGCTATCATTAAATTAGTTCGGTACTATCACAATTTCGTTTCTAGCTCAGCTTCTTCAGATGAGATTGTAGGACAGTGAGGCAGGAATAACCACCCTTACTCAAGGGCTTGTTTGCCACAGGTTGCAAAAGATAAAATTCTTTCTGGTTTTGTAATCAGATAAGACAGGACATTGTTGTATTTAAATTAAATACGAGGGTCTCTCTGGGGTGATGAAAGTTGAAAACCTTCAAGCAGCATACAGTGGATTCCTTATACTTTCACTGCTACTTTTCAGAGCAGTAATCTGTACTTTCTTCTTCATGACCCTTTTAAATGCGCGGAACTTTTTGTTGTTTACCTAATTCTAAAAACCATCTACATTTTAGTTTGAAACTATATGTTTACAGTGATACTAGAATACTAGATAGAATTAGTACTACAATTAATAGTAATAGTATTTAGTTTTTGCTCTTGCTGTTTTGATAACCTGACTGAAAATAAGACCTAAACCAAAGCCAAACAAAGATGGCCACTTTAGTAGTTAGTTGACTTGTTTAGGGGTTGACAACATGCATTGTAAAAACAGTTTTGACAGGATTCGGGCTGCAGCAAGGCCATATATCGAAAGCTACATATGTAAAGGAGAGACTCATGTGATGCTAATTCTGCTTTCTGATTGGGTAATGAGCTTGAGAACTAAAATATGAAATAAAAAATGTGGCCTGCTGTCCATTGCGTTTGTAATTAATAATACTTGGGCCATAGAATATTCATTCCAACAACCCAAATATATATTTTTTTAAACGATAAGAGACAAATCCAACATGAAGCATTATTTGTTGCATTTCTACTCTTGCGTGTAATATAGACGTCTTCTTCCAACGCTGCTCAATTCTAAATGTCAAGAATGTATTTTACGTAATACGTGGAAGGATAGACGCTTCCAGATGTGTTTATCTCAAATGTTGCTTCTCGTGAAGCGCTCTGACAGGTGAACTCCTCACCTCAGAGGAGATTTCAGAAGATTGGTGAAAAGGCCTCACATGTTATATAAGAGCAACATGAATCACTACTGTGCGGAGATGCTGTCGTCGTGGAGATTCCAACTGTTTCTCATTATTTGCATTCAATTCGGCGGACAACCAGCGTAAAAAAAAAACATGACAGATTTTCTATGATTCTGTCCAGACGAGACCAGTCTGAAAGTGTTATGTGATGTGGTATTTTTAGTGTGGGATCAAATATATTTCGACAGAATTCCGAGAAGTACCTCGATGCCTTCTTTGTTGAGAGCGTATTCGTCGAAGTTGAGGATAGCTGTTTTGATCGTGCGAGGCGGAGGTAAAACTGTCAATCCGATGTTTATAGCGTTGCTTCGTTTGGAGTCCAGAACAATGATTTCTTGCCGTTTTCCATCAACTGTCGCTTTCTAAGTAAACAAAACCACATTTTATTATGTCATATATCTGAAGAGAAAGACTGGGTTACATGTTTTAAAAAAGGATCTAAGTGGCATGACTAATGATGAAGGGGATGTTGATGGGAGCTTACTTTAGTGACCGGCAGTTCCTTAGACTTTGACTCAAATAGCTGCTCCAGTTTGGACGTGTCCAGTTTGACGGGCTCTAGTTTGGACCAGAGTGAGTCCTTACAGAACTTGTGGTTCTTGCTCTGCCAGTCCACAGGTCGCACCTCGTTCCAGAACAGACGGATGGTTTTCTTCTTCTTCTGGAAGACGGGGGTGCTCCCTCGACAGAGCTGAGGGGAGGGGGGCGGGATGAAGGGAGGTGGGGGAGGCATGTGACCAAAGAGGGGTGGAGGAGGGGGGCAGCCGAACGGGGGAGGGGGAGGGGGTGTTGGTGTGGGGTCACCTGACCTCATCAGATTGTCCATGTCTAAGATGTCCATGTCGTCCTCGTCCCGGAGATCAGTGAAGTCCATCTCTTTGATGCGCAGCTCTCGGGGCGCAGCCAGCAGCTGGTCCCAGATCTGGTCTGACTCTTTCTTTGGGGGCAGCGCTGCTGGTGCAGTGGTCACTTTCTCCTGAGTTTGCTGTTGTTCTTTCAGACCCTCCACCTCAGTGGGACCTCCCAGTCCTTTGACCAGATCTCCAAACTTCTCTGCTACAGCGCGCACAGAGCTGTGGTTGTCCCAGTGGCCCACATCAGCTTTCCTCAGCACCTCCTCAGTCCTTCCCTCAGTCCTTCCCTCAGTCCTACCCAGTCTCTGCGCCTCCAGAGTGGAGATGCGGCTGAGCAGGCTGCCCACAGAGGCAGGGCTTGTCCGTGTGTCCTTCTCACACTTACTGCTCTCTTTCTCAATTGTCTCAATTGTCTCTGTGGTTTCCTTGTTGTTGTTGTCAGCTGTTTGGGCGTAAAGCATGTCCAGCATGAAGAGTTTGTTGCTGAGGATTTTGTCACAGTTTCCATTCACATCTTGAACATCTTCATTGCACTGAATCAGCTGACCTGGAACAACGAGAAGAGGATGTGTTAAAGCGTTCAAAGAGTAGAGCAAACGCAGTCTGGTGTGACCTACCTGATTCGATGTCCTGGCTCAGCCTGTCCTCGCGCTCCTCTCTCTCCAGGGTGCTGCTGGTGGACGAGATGCTGGAGGCTGAACAGTTGTCCTTTTCGTTGACTTCCTCGTTCTGTCGCTCCTTCTCACTTAGCAGCAACACACTGTCTTCCTCTTCCACCTGCTGCTCTACCTCACACTGGTCCATGTCAGTATCCACATGTGCCTCCACATGCTCCTCCTTCACCTGTGATCGGCTCTCCACCACCTCCCTGACCTGCCTTCGGCCCTCCAGCTCCTCCCTGACCTGCCCTCGGCCCTCCAGCTCCTCCCTGACCTGCCCTCGGCCCTCCAGCTCCTCCCTGACTTGCCCTCGGCCCTGCAGTACCTTCATACCCTGAGTCGCCTCTGGCTTCCTCTGCTCACTGGTTTCTTCACTGTACGAGGCCTCTTTGGTCGGGCCCTGGTCACAGTTTGTCTCACATTGTTCAGTTCTTTCTCTGGGCCTTGTGTGGATGTCCTGAGCTGAGGGGGAGCTCTTTGTGAGTCTGGACTCTGGACTGGTCCTTCTGGTCTGCAGCTCCAGACTGGGTCCAGACGGGTGCTCTGTGTCTGCAGCAGAAATCAAAACAAAGTTCACAGGAAAAGTCTTTGTGCAGTAATATTTCAACACATGCACAGGATCTGATCCAGAATAAACAGATTGTTTGAGTAAAACAGCCTTAAATGACTTCCTGTTTGACTGATGGAATGAAAAACAAGGAAATCATTTGAAGCAATCACTCATGTTTACTTTAATTGATTATGTCCTTTTGGCAGCTTTTACAAAAACAGACTAATTATTGGAAACAAAATCGTCTGTTTTGTGTTATAAAGAAGAAACATTATGCATTATTTGGGAACATTTTCAGCCTCGACCATCATACAGTGGACAGGCGGTTTCACTTTTTTAAATGAATGAGTCAATGTGCGACCATTGCACATTATAGCTACAGTACATTTAAGATCATGTGGTAACAAAAAAATGCACAACGTTTGATATAGAAGAATTTAGGCAAAAGAGGAGGACGTGTTTGTGGTTTGTGCCTGCTGAAATCCCTTTTATTTTCAAGGATGGAGCTACACACAATTTGTTTCAGCAGTTATACATGCCATATTGTGACATGAATAACTAAAACATAAAACTAAAATAATGTTCAGGGCATCTGGAAACTCTCTGCACCTAATGAACACAACTCACATGATAGAGATGCTCACCGTCATTACAGACAGACATATCCAACTACTTTAAAATAAGTGTAAATCTCAGAGCATGGAGCTGGGTTTGGCTGTGTCTTGTGTGTGTTGTTTTGTGTCGTACCATATGCTATTGTATCGTGTGTTGGTTCTGCTGTACTGCTTTTGTATCGTTCTTTATGTCGTTTTTGTTCCCAGCTGTTTGCTTCTTCCAAAATTCTGTTCCGTTTCGTTTAGTGCTGTCAAATTGGGTTGTAGGTGTTTTTAAAATTAGATTTGATTGGAGTTAGATTGATTGATGAATTACTTGAGTTTGGCAGCTAAACTTTAATTCAAACATCAATAAAATGAACTATCAAATGTATCTATTTAAAAAGTACATGGTTTTACCATCTTGAAGTGTTTTGAAGTGAACGTTATTCTACAACAGTGTGAGAGTGACCTGTAGTGGGTGTGGAGGAGGGCCTGGAGGTGGTCTTATAGCAGGGCCTAGAGGTGGGGGTCTCCTCTGGTGGGATGCTGGACGGGCTGCTACACTGCGTGGCTGCCCGCCCCCCTGGTCTGGAACTCAAACACAGGGTGATCTCTGTGCGGCCTCTGAACGGCGTCCGCGGCGGCTCTCGCTCTCGCTCCTCTGCTGCCGGACCGTCCACAGCCTTGTGCCTGATGGAGATGGACACACAGTGAAGTCAGGACAATTTCTTCATAGAACCAGACCGGATTACTTTACTATCGCATTTTTCGCCATTGCCAAACTACAACCTGCCCGTCACCCACATCTAACTACAACACCCACCTCCCGCGCTCGCTGATTTGTCGGTTGAAATTCAACCGATTGTAATCGCTAACACAGGGACCAGACCCAGACGTTACATGCAGGGAAATGATGATTGAGCGGAGTGTAAGGATGGCTAAGGCCAGGCTAGCTTGAATCCAGTGTTTTGTTTTTTTGTCTTAATTTTCTTACATTCTGACTGTCTTTAAACAAGATTTGCCAAATAGCTTATTGTTCTTCACTTTTTGCAGTGTACTTGCTTCTTCTTCATCTTAAAGTTAGTCAGTTCTTAACGACCCAGTTAGACTGGAAACTTGTAGGAGCGGTCTATCTAGCAATCCCAGTGGAACGGAATGGAAAGACAGTAATATTTTGTGGCAAAGACAGTTTTTAGTGGCCTCTGAACTGATTTTTAATTACTGTGATAACCTCGCAGCATTGATACTATACAGCAGGCGTCTCCAATTTTTTCAGATTGGAGAGTGATTTTTATAAAGCAGAATTCGGAGGGAGCTACTTCTTTAGCAGTTGAAATGAAATTGTAGTCTATAAAATATCAACAGCCAATCATACAATACAATACAATTTATTCTTGTATAGCCCTAGGTCACAACAGAAGTCATCTCAGAGGACTTAACAAAACCATTGAAATCACCAACACAGGTCAGAGAATCAACAGTTAAAACACATGAAGAATATAAAGCACACACAGAAGAAAATGTCCATACATGTTGTAGAATGCTAAAGTGTCCTGATCATCACCAATCCTTTCTGTTGGACACTAACTGTCCAACAAGACCCTCCTGCATCGACAAGGAAAAACTCTTAAAAAACCCAGTGGGAAAAAGTGAGAAACCTTGGGGAGAACTAGGGAAACCCACAGGGAGGGAGACCCATTTGAGAAAGGGATCCGCTCCTCCGGACGGACAGGCTAATGATAGAGATAGAGAGCACACATTCCTATTATACTAAAGTATCCCTGCATTCATGAAAAGATTTATTGTTAAAATAGATATAACTCTAAAGTGAATCCTTCAGGATCATGGCGTTCAATTCTTGAATCCTTTTGCGGAGCTACCTGAAAGCGGGTGGCTAGCTACTGGTAACTTCCGAGCCACAGTTGAGATTCCTGCATTGGTTCTATGCTACCCTTGCTATTGATTCTAAAATGTTAACCCAACACAGATATAGATAAATACATAAAACAAATCATTCAAACAGTAAGCAAGCAATTTTGCTCAGAAGAATCCACAAGAAAATAATATCCAAGCAATCATAGTGTCAGAATACCTTCTAATTTCCACACACACAAAAAAACACTTTCATACTCTAGTTCTGTCTGGCAAGTCCTGGCTAATACTTCTTCTTAAAAATGGTCTCTGAATAAAATGAGTTTGACACAGAGACAGAGAAAAGAAAAGTGGTGATGATCCAGGACACTCGACATTCAACAACATTTATGGACATTGGTCATCTGGCTCTGTTTTTTTTTTATCATTGATTTCTTGAGTTAGAACTGTTTGATTCTCTGATATGTGTTGGTAAAGTCCTCTGAGATAACTACTGTTGTGATTTAGGGCTATACAAGATTACATTGAATTGAAAAGGGTAATAGAACGTGTTTGGGCTGTGGTCTGCCATACATTCCTGATATTAGTGTGAACATAAGTTATAAAACCAAATCAGGATATATATATTTTTTTACATCTGAACAATGTTGAACCGCGTCTAAAAAAATTCCAGCCTAGTTTATGGTCTCGAAATATGTGCTCTGCTGAAGAACATTCTTGCCTCGTTCGATCCATAAATGTTGTTGTCACCTTTTATGCTCTGGCATTGGCCGTGGCTGCGCTCACTTCTGAACGGAAAAACAAAACTTGAAGCAACATCTGGCATCCGGAATGTTCTATTTTTCACATGGATGATTTGTCTACATCTTCTACTAATGAGTTACTGTAAGAAGCATACAGGAATCGTTTCACTAAAAGACGTTTCAAAACAAGAAATTCACCTTTACAAGAGCCAAAATTCCATCGGAACACTCCTCATGGTAACCTCTGCGCCTCATTTTACATCTGCGTTCAATTACACAATGGGGCTAAAAACCGTTTCAAAGCACCTCGCCGTCTCACCTATGTTTGACACACTGCTACTTTTTTTTTTTTTTTTTCTTTTACGTTTTTGTTGGTACATTGTGACCTCACCTCTCCTCTCTGGATTGTCTTGCTTCTTCTCTCTTCTCAAGATAATCCCGACTGTAACACAAAGTATCAGTAAGCTATAGCTACTATATTTCTACACATTAAAAGGCTCGAACAAGGCAACTGTGAAAGATAATGACTTTGTTTGAAGACAGAAAAACAAAACCCAGACACTACTGTTACATGTATATACACAAATACAATTAGAAAAACAACCGAAACACATCACACAATCGATGAATATTAGGGCTGGGACTCGATTAAAAAAAACAAATTAATTAGAGGCTTTGTGATTAAAAAATGGCAATTAATTGCATTTTAATCGCATATAAATATTTGTCCTGAGAACAGTAAGAAGTCATTGTTTTTCACATGGATTTTTAGTTTACCATTGAAAAATTACTAAATACATAAGCTTAAGCAACACATTTTCATTGAGGAGGATAAGGGGAGCAGATGAACTTCTTTCCATCAAATAACTTATCTGTTATCGCCTCCACACACTCTGACAACAGACGCTTTTTATGACCAAAATCCACTGCACTAACAGTGAGCACTAGGGCTTTGACTTCAAAATCCGATATTCAAATATAATTTGAATATTAAAAAATATATATATATATATATATTCGAACAAATATTAGATAGCCCTTAATATTCCAAATGTATTTAATGACTGCAAATAAAATAAACAGCTCCCAAAGGTTTCGCTGTGATGTGGCTAGGCCATGGATCTATTGTGCTAGGCGGATAACAGCTAAGCTAGCTAGTTCAAAAACTCTCTGGAACTACATGAAAACTGAACAAAGAATTCTGACCATCGGCAGTGAGTCCCCCATTTATATACCCAACCTACATCCATAATCAGATCCTCTTCAAATGTGTCCTAAAATGTCTGTTACTTCGGGCTAGCATTAGTGCATAACTTTTCAGTGTCACTTGTTGCATAATTTATTTTCCATACATTTCACCTGAAAGTCAAATGTCCCTAACATTTGTATGTACACAACATTGTGTGTTTTGCAAAAATACCTATCATACATTACAGAATCATAAATCAGATTATTATAATACTCTTAAACCCACTATGAATAATAATAGACTATAATAATAATAATAAACTTTTTTAACAAATAAAAAACTGAAAAGTTGGGCATGCAATATTATTCGGCCCCCTTGCGCTAATACTTTGTAGCGCCACCTTTTGCTGCAATTACAGCTGCAAGTCGCTTGGGGTATGTCTCTATCAGTTTTGCACATCGAGAGACTGGAATTCTTGCCCATTCTTCCTTGCAAAACAGCTCGAGCTCAGTGAGGTTGGATGGAGAGCGTTTGTGAACAGCAGTCTTCAGCTCTTTCCACAGATTCTCGATTGGCTTCAGGTCTGGACTTTGACTTGGCCATTCTAACACCTGGATACGTCTATTTGTGAACCATTCCATTGTAGATTTGTCTTTATGTTTTGGATCATTGTCCCGTTGGAAGATAAATCTCCATCCCAGTCTCAGGTCTTAAATCTCCATCCCAGTCTCAGGTCTTTTGCAGACTCCAACAGGTTTTCTTCCAGAATGGTCCTGTATTTGGCTCCATCCATCTTCCCATCAATTTTAGCCATCTTCCCTGTCCCTGCTGAAGAAAAGCAGGCCCAACCCATGATGCTGCCACCACCATGTTTGACAGTGGGGACGGTGTGTTCAGGGTGATGAGCTGTGTTGCTTTTACGCCAAACATATCGTTTTGCATTGTGGCCAAAAAGTTCGATTTGTGCAGTCCAGATTTGTGCAGTCCACGACTGATTGTCGTCCTATGGACAGACTCTCCCACCTCAGCTGTAGTTATCTGCAGTTCGGCCTCTTTGCTGCATCTCTGATCAGTCTTCTCCTTGTTTGAGATTAAAGTTTGGAGGGACGGCCGGGTCTTGGTAGATTTGCAGTGGTCTGATACTCCTTCCATTTCAATATAATTGCTTGCACAGTGCTCCTTGAGATGTTTAAAGCTTGGGAAATCTTTTTGTATCCAAATCCGGCTTTAAACTTCTCCACAACAGTATCTCGGACCTGCTTGGTGTGTTCCTTTGTCTTCATGGTTCTCTCTGCGCTTTAAACAGAACCCTGAGACTATCAAAGAGCAGGTGCATTTATACGGAGACTTGATTACACACAGGTGCGTTCTATTTATCATCATCAGTCATTTAGGACAACATTGGATCATTCAAAGATCCTCACTGAACTTCTGGAGTGAGTTTGCTGCACTGAAAGTAAAGGGGCCGAATACTATTGCACGCCCCACTTTTCAGTTTTTTATTTGTTAAAAAAGTTTAGATTATCCAATAAATTTCGTTCCACTTCACGATTGTGTCCCACTTGTTGTTGATTCATGACAAAAAAATGAACATTTTATATCTTTATGTTTGAAGCCTGAAATGTGGCGAAATGTTGAAAGGTTCAAGGGGGCCGAATATTTTCGCAAGGCACTGTATTTCATAGTGACATAATCATATCAAACAAGATATGAAACCCAACACAATTTTACACTTATGAAATACACTTTTAAATATTTGTTTTACCACATGCAGGCTCCTATGACTATCAAGATTTCCTCTGCTGATGTTTTTCCAGACAATATAGAAATTATGTCTGTTGTGTCTTTGAAAAACATTGATGTGTTGTTGTTGGATTGAATGAAGACATTGTTTGGTTCTGCACTCTGGCTGTATCTTTAAATGTGTGTGCCCCTCCTCAGACACTCGTATAGGTCATTATTGGCCAATATTTACCATAATAATAATGTAATCTATCTTGTGCTGCTCTTTATTTCTACTGTCTGTAACTTGCGATGAAACACTGACATTTCCCCAGTGTGGGAAGCATTCTCTTAATCTTATAATGGTAACACTGTTTTCCATGATTATCGTATACTGTGATTTTGAAGTTAAAATGAATTTTGATTAATAAATGGTTTGAATTTTGTCCAAAAATATCAGACAAGATCAGTATATAAAAAATACTTGCAGTGCTAAATGCTAATGCAGGATAGCATTGGAATTATATATATATATTAGGAAATATATATATATATATATATTTCATTTATCTATAGTAGGAAAAGAACATGATCTCTTTTCATTGTGTTTTTGACAACAATTTCAAAACAAAACGACATCATAGGATAAAATAGGATGCATTCTGAATCACCATGGCGATAAGGAGATGGAACCATGGAGACAAGGAGATGGAGATGGAACACGACATAATGCCAATTGGCCTTATACAGATCACAGTGATAACCGTTCTCTTTCAACCGAACTATACTGGGAAAAGCTGGTTTTTGGTCATGTTACTTAAAAAAACCACTTAAATCTTCAATGATATGGCTGTATTTGCAGAAATGTCTAGGTAAGTTACAATGTTATAATATATATAGGCTTTCTATGTTTATTTTATGTAAACATTTGTGTAGTATAACACAAATGCAAACAATATCTCAAACAAGACAACTGGACTCATGATTTAAATATAACATTTTGCTGAAATAAGATTTGGTCTGTTACTGTGATTACTGGTACAGTCTTCAAACTATACAATAACACACACAACTGACATGACTACTGACATGTGTGAGAAAAGGCTACTGTGGATAGTAGTGTGAAATGTATGTATGGATTTTATGGTCAGTGATTTTGAACGAATGAGAGGATGTCTTGTCTGTGAGATAGAAGTGTGAGGTGTTTGTTATTGTATGGTTACTGTGTTGTATTGTATTGTATTTTGTTTTCATATAACTAGGGACTGCAGATGGAAATTAGCTGTGTAACCATAATCTGGTGCAGAACATACATGTCTTTGAGCGGGTCCCAGCTCAAAAGTGGCCAAAATGACGTGCGCTGACATGCTTGCAATACCACCCCGGGCCGATGGGGGTGGACCCAGAAGTAGAATTAGCCAATGCTAACATATAGCATTGGCAGACCTCTAAAAAATGTCTTTACAGGATGGACCAAAAGTTGGCTCTTTGCCCAAAGGTCCGTTCCACATGTGTGTCAATGCTGAGGGGGGTGGATTTTTTTGGTCCACTCTAGTTTACTTGCTGTGAATTTTTGAAGTCCCTCGTTCAAATGAATGGAGCTCTCGCCAGCTGACGTATGCGCAGATGCGTTTTTTCACAATTTTCTTGTTGGCGGGACCACTCGCGGCCATTTTGGATAGCTCCAGTAGAGCACATTTTTTGGCCCATTAGTTAGAACGGCGGAGATAGGCGTGACTCTGTCCGTTAATATACTGTATACAGTCTATGATCTGTGCACTGTCCCTGTTCCAATACCGACTGAACTACTACCACTACACTGAACTAGTGATCTTTTGGCTCATGTCTTTGCAGCAAAGCTGTGCAGAAGTCTGACTGACTGAGTTTGTATGATACTTCTTTAGGTTTCTCAAGACTTTGAAGGATTCTCCCAAACGGTTTGGGCTCAGCAGGCCGATTGGTGAGGAGTTTCCTTCTGTGGAAGAACTCTGTCAGACTACGAGACTGACTGAGTTTCTAAAGACAGCCAATGTGTTCAGCGGTCACGATGAGGTGGAGCACCGGTAAGAAAAAATAACCTGCTTTCTATCATTACACACAAATACAGCGCCTCTCATGTTGTGTCTTTTGTAGGGAAAAGATTGTGGGAAATCTTTCGTCCCTTTTCAAGCAATGGCTGCAAGAGATGTGCACTGAAATGGTAAGACTTCTTGATATTAGTATCAAACTCAGTTGATAACAGGCATCATTACACCAGGCCATGTTCTGCAGTAACATCATTAAACGCGAAACTTGATCATGTTGAATGCGGAAGAACATAGAGGGACACACATCTTCGTACAAAATATTTTGGGCAATAACACAGAATCATGTGTATTTTCTTTCTTACAAACATAGATCATAATAGCTGCAAGTGACCACATGTTACAACCCTTAAGTCAAAACACATTAAAGTATTGATTTGTTTGTGAGGAATAAGGACAGTTGTGTTATTGACATCTGGATGAGCTGTATATTCTGTCCTATCAAAGTGGCAGAATATTAAAGTCTTAAACATTGAGTGCGTGTAAGTTGAGTTTCCACTGATCTGTGCTCTTTCAGAACGTGCCTCAGTTGGTCAGAGAGCAGGTGGGCGGCAAGGTGCTTTCGTATGGATCTTTTGCAATGGGTCAAAACATGAAGGACGCAGACATCGACCTGCTGTGCGTGGGACCACGGTTCATTCCTCGGGAATCCTTTTTCTCCTCCTTTGTGGAGAAACTAAGAGGACAACAGCATGTTCAAGTCAAACATGTAAGTCAAAATATTTGATTTCACTTCTTTCTGAATGTAATGTTCACTAATAGAATTTCTGATTTCTCAGGTTCTTGAGAATGCATTTGTGCCCGTCATCAAACTGATTGTTGATTCAGTAGAGGTAAGAAAGAGTCATTTAAACTGGCTCTTTTTGAGTTGCTAATTGATATTGATAATATTAATAATAAAAATATAATTTCCATGACATAAATGGCTGTGGTCTTTGGTATTTGTGCCATTAGGTCGACATGGTCTACGTAAAAATCAACGGGAGGCGAGTGTCCGACAGCCTGGACTTGATGGACAGCACTATTCTACAGGAGATGGACGTGATCTCTGTCCGCAGTCTCCAGGGTTACCGGGGCACACAGGAGATCATGAGCCTGGTGCCCAATGCCTACACTTTTAGATTGGCACTGGCTGCTATCAAGCAGTGGGCCAAAAGTATGTCACACCAAGATCCCGAAGAGTACATGTACGAGTACGTCTACAAAGAGTTACCAGGCTGCTTTATTTACTGTAGGAAGAAACATCTACTCCAACATGTTGGGCTTCTTGTGTGGAGTGTCATGTGGCATCATGCTGGCCAGGATCTGCCAGATGTGCCCGTATGCCACGGCTGCAGTGACGGTGGCAACATTTTTCAGGGTCTACTCCAGCTGGTGAGTCCTCTATGGTCATAATATTAATAATAATAATATGGAACAAGGACACTTCAGGCAATAATTGTGATCATGATCTCATAAATGTGTTTGTTCTTGTCAAACAGGAACTGGGCCTCTCCTGTCATGCTGAGAGTCCCAGAGGAGCAAAACTGCAACTTGCCCTCATGGCATCCAAGTGTAAGTTATGATTTTAGAATGCATTACTTTTTAAATAATAAAAAGTTTGCAAAAGCAGTAATTTTTTTACCTCACACAAACTTGATTTTTGGGATACGCATTGATTGTCAGAAAGCTCTTTTTGTTACACACTATGTCCACTGCAAAAAGTGATGAAAATTGACAAACTAATTTGAGCACATTCTGACTGCATTAAAACAAGATTTGCCAAAGGGACAAGCAACATGATCTTGTTTGAAAAAATTTACAAAAAAAGTCTCCCTTGGAATGAGAACATAAAACAACTGTTCTTGAAACAAGACTAAATGGCTTTGTCCCATTGGCAAATCTTGTTTTAAGACAGTCAGAATTTACTCAGATTAAGATAAACCCACTTGATTCGAGCATTTATTACTTCATATTTGATCCTTGCTTTAGATGCATTCTTGTTGAATGAGATCCTCACTTTAATGACTTCTGCTTAAAGAACAGCTTGTGGTTTGTTGTAAGATATTCAGTATAATGTGTTGGTTGATATTACCAGATGACTAGGCAGGAGCAAATGGCCATCATCACGCCTTCATATCCGCAGCAGAACTCGTCCTACAATGTCAATCCGTCCACGTTAAAAATCATGAAGGAGGAGATTCGGCGAGGTACGTTTCTGATCAGGCTGTGTGGACTTCCCTCTAAGCTCTCTATGGTCTTCAAGTTTATCATGTACTCTCTATTCACAGGTCACGCAATAATGGAGCATGGTCTTCAAAACGGGTCGCTTTGGAAGCAGTTGTTCGAGCCGTCTGACTTCTTCAAAGAATACAGGTACGTCTCTAAAAACCTGGAGCCAGTTTCTACTGTGGATGAATGTTTCTTTCTGCTTCGTCTTCCGTGACTACTTCATTAACTCACTGACTTTGCCAGTGTGCAGATATGTGTTATACCGTTTACTATTGTCTTTGTTGATTAAAAATTAATGTTTGTGTGTTTTATGGATGTAGTTATATTTAGCATTAAGAACCAGAATTAAAACAGAGATTGATCTCAGACCAGTGACAGCTGCCTGGAGTTTTAGGTTAGGAAGCATGAATCTCTTTTTAGGTGGAGACGAGAAGACCAGATGGTGGAAGGCGGATCACGGGACCGGAAGCTGCCTGATACCACGCCCCTTCTTCCTGCACATTTACTTATAGTGAATAGCTTGAATGTGTTAAGTTAGTTTTTTACCGGACCAGGGACAGTAGTGTGACTTCGCGTGGAGCGCCCACCCAAAGTTATACTTTATACTTTATATAGAGAATAAGGGATAGTTACTTTTGGTCCAGACAGCTGTTTTAGATTCTTTTTGTATTAGGGAAATAAACCTTTTTGAATTTAACTTCCTGAATCTTGGTCATCTTTATAAGGGATTTTGAACACGTCATTTTTTAATACGTTATTATGTATGTTCCTTTATATGTCTGTATGTAGTTATGTATGTTCCTTTATATGTCTGTATGTAGTTATGTATGTTCCTTTATATGTCTGTATGTAGTTATGTATGTTCCTTTATATGTCTGTATGTAGTTATGTATGTTCCTTTATATGTCTGTATGTAGTTATGTATGTTCCTTATATGTCTGTATGTAGTTAGGTATGTTCCTTTATATGTCTGTATGTAGTTATGTATGTTCCTTTATATGTCTGTATGTAGTTAGGTATGTTCCTTTATATGTCTGTATGTAGTTATGTATGTTCCTTTATATGTCTGTATGTAGTTATGTATGTTCCTTTATATGTCTGTATGTAGTTATGTATGTTCCTTTATATGTCTGTATGTAGTTATGTATGTTCCTTTATATGTCTGTATGTAGTTATGTATGTTCCTTTATATGTCTGTATGTAGTTATGTATGTTCCTTTATATGTCTGTATGTAGTTAGGTATGTTCCTTTATATGTCTGTATGTAGTTATGTATGTTCTATTTTGTATAAGAATCACTGCAATAAGTTACTGCCTCATGGATACAGATAATGAACCTGCCAAGGTCTATAAAGAAGAGCTAAGCTGTGGTCCAAATCATGAGCATCTAAACCAGTTTCTTCTGCATTAAAGTTACATTTGTAACATCCCTATTTTTTTAAAATAATACTTGTTTTCTTTGTAATAGTATCAACAGGACACTTTGGGTATTACGTTGACTTTTTTCTTGTGTGAATAAGGTGAACGGGGAAAGTGGAAAAGCTCATGTTTTTTCCTCCAAAAAGTCTTGTAGTTGCTGCTACATGTTTGAATACTGTAGAGACTGTACTGTACTTAATGATGTTTGATTGCCTTGAATGCGACTTGAGTAAGATGTTGACCAGATGTTGACCAGATTGGAAACTGTGTCTCAGATCATATGGCCCTGACCTGTGGAGTACCACAGGGGTCGATCCTGGGGCCCCTTCTTTTCAATCTCTACATGCTGCCGTTAGGTCAGTTAATACGCAGAAACAAAGTGTCCTATCACAACTATGCAGACGACACTCAGATCTATGTCTCACTGACTGCAGGAGAACATGGACCAGTGGACTCACTCCTTCACTGTATCCAACAGATCAGTGAGTGGATGCAAAACAACTTCCTTCAGCTAAACGCAGACAAAACTGAAATTATTGTCTTTGGTCCCTAGAAACAAGAGAGAGCATCATCTGTCACCTCCAGTCTGTCTCCCTAAAACCTTCAAACCAGGTCAGAAATCTAGGGGTAATACTGGACTCAGACTTAAATTTTAATAGCCACATCAAATCAGTAACATCAGCAGCTTTTTACCATCTAAAAAACATTGCCAGGATCAAAAACATAGTGTCTAAAGCAGATTTGGAGATTCTTATCCATGCATTTGTCTTCAGTAGGTTAGACTACTGCAATGGCCTGCTCACAGGTCTGTCCAAACAGGCTGTAAAACAGCTGCAGTACATTCAAAATGCAGCAGCTCGAGTCCTGACTAGAACCAGGAAGTACGACCACATAAGTCCAGTTCTCAGGTCTCTGCACTGGCTTCCTGTGGCTCAGAGAATAGACTTTAAAACAGCTCTGCTTGTGTACAAGTCTCTCCATGGCCTCGCACCAAAATATATTAGTGACATGTTAGTACCATATGAACCAGCCTGGACTCTGAGGAGCACAGGGACTGGACTCCTGTTAGTGCCCAGAGTCAGAACTAAACATGGGGAGGCTGCTTTTCAGATTCATGCTGCAAAAATCTGGAACAGTCTTCCTGAAGATGTGAGACAGGCCTCCTCTCTGACAATGTTTAAAACCAGGTTAAAGACAGTTCTGTTTAGCTGTGCATACAACTGAGGGATTTTATATTTTTATCTTTCTTTTTAATGTTCTGTGATTATTTATGATTTTAATGCTTTCTTATTTTGTTCAGCACTTTGAATTGCCTTGTGTATGAATCGTGCTATATAAATAAACTTGCCTTGCCTTGCCTTGACCAATCCTGCTTTTGTTTATAAATTGTGCTCAATTTTATTCTACCCATGCGGTGCCACTGGTTTGTTTCATGCATATATGTATCCAGAGGATGTGACTTGTATGTCTATGTTTTTTAAAGTACTAATTTAAGAAATATTTGAATAGGAAGCGTGTTGTTTGTCTGGTCTATTTTTTTAAAAAGATAACTTGTCCTTTCCAAGCCCGGATTAACCATACGGGCAACTGGGAAATTGCCCAGGGGCCCTCCGTGGGCGGCCCATCTAAAGGGCCTTGCTGTCTGGGCCCAGGGCCCACGGAGGGCCGTCATGGGCGGCCCATCTAAAGGGCCCAGACAGCAAGGGCACGAGCAAAATACTGTTACGGGGAATTTACACAGTAGGCGTAAACAGCACGTACGCGTTTACTGCGCGCTCTCTGCGCGTAACATTTTTTTGGAGTATCTACACTGACCGTGCGCGCAGGTCCGCGTCTTCTGATGCTCTCCCTGTGTAGTCTATGGAGCAGTGTAGAGGACAGTACGGGCCAGAGGACTGATGTAGAGCAACACAAATCACATGCATGTGTTTGTCTTCATGGTCTCTGTGCGCTGGTTTGGCCAGACGCGAGACTTTATAAAAGAAAAAAAAAACGATGTCCAGAATCACTGTAAAACCTGCTGCTCCTCCTGCTGATGTTTAGACACAAGTCCTGTGTGTGTGCAGATGTGATCTAAAGCCAAGGGCCGCTAGAAAAATCATGTTTTACATGAGATTTTAATGGGAGACGCGTTGGTGCGCGCACAAAATTAGAAATCCATCCTAAATTAGAGCGCAGCAGATTTCTAATTTTGTTAGGGCACCAACGCGTCTCCCATTAAAATCTCATGTAAAACATGATTTTTCTAGCGGCCCTTGGCTTTAGATCACATCTGCACACACACAGGACTTGTGTCTAAACATCAGCAGGAGGAGCAGCAGGTTTTACAGTGATTCTGGACATCGTTTTTTTTTTCTTTCACATGTGTGTGACCTCTTTGTGGTTTTGTTTGAGAGGGACTGTGACGATTGTGATGTGCGTGTAAGAGATGCTAAACTGAGCTCCACTTATCCAACAGATCTGGATAGTTCCTTGTCAGATGAACTTATTCAGTTCAAGCACTTTGTGCAGTATGAAACTTCACCTGTACAGCAGCTGCAAGCTCTTGACAGACATGGACTTAAGACAACATTTCCGAATGTTTATGTTGCACTAAGACTGTTTTTAACCTTACCTGTATCTAACTGTGAGGGTGAGAGGTCATTTTCTGTTTTGAAACGAGTTAAAAATGAGCTGAGGACCACAATGTCTCAGACACGGCTCTCTGCACTTTCTCTCTTAGCCATTGAACATGAACTTGTTAGTGGCCTTGATTTCGAAGAGATCATACATCAGTTTGCACAGTCAAAGTCCAGAAAAAAGCCAGTATAAGATGCCAAATGAAAGCAAACATGCACTTCCTCATTATTTAGGATTAAAATTTTGTGTTTTGCCAGATTATATACCATTTATTTTATCTCGTCTTCTTCAGAGAAATTGTATTGTGTAGTGTATTTATGTAGCACTAAAATGTTTGACTGGTTAATTGTGCTATAGCATGTTGTTATATTTTAAAACAAGTTCAATGAGCAGAGGACCAAAATGTTGCTTGATCTGTTGTCTGTGGTCTTCTGTGATAGCTCTATCTATTTCCATACATTTCTATTGGGAATAAGTGTTGTTAAATAAACAATGGTTTAAAAGTGGTTGCTTATCTATTCATTTTTTGTGAAAATGGAGGATACTTCCTTCCCTCTCAAATGTAGTGGGTCAATGTTACCAGATTATACAGATGCTGATGTGTTTTGTTTTCATAGCATCATATGTGAGTGAATGTCTTTGATAGGGGACATAGTAGTGCATTCGTAGTTCTATGAGCTTTAAATATTTGTAAATGAAAATACACCTAATGACAGTTAGGATTTGAAGTATTGAGTATTTCTACTGTATATTACAGTAATATATCCTATATATGACCATATTATGGTGATCCTGGGGTCGTGATGATGGGGCCCTTGAATATTGTTGCCCAGGGTACAACAAAGTGTTAATCTGGCCCTGGTCCTTTCCTATTGTTGAGAAATAGTTCATGTTTATAGTTCCACAGATCAGAAGAGAAGTACTAAGGTTAAACATAAACACAAGGATTATTCTTAACCCATTACTGACCCTTTTTTCATTGTTTCTGAATAAACAGAAAATGATGTACCTACTGTAAAGCTATGAAATGTTTTACAGAGTGAGAAGAAAACAACTGAGATGTGTTTCCAATATAATGGTTCAAATACAGATAAAGATGAAAGAAGCTGCTTGTACCTTTATGTAACCCCTATTAATTTGGTCAGTACAATCTTTTTTTTTTTTCATTCATTTTAATTTTTACTTGCATAGTGAATGCAAATGGTTTGTTTAGACGTTGTTTTTGAAAAGTTATACCATGCGTCACCAGCAGAGGGCACTTGACGCCATACGAACTATATTTCGTAGCCACGTGAGTCACGCCAAAGACTTGGAAAGAAACGTGGCAGGTAAACATGAGGTTTCGGTTGCAAGTTTAAGAATTGTATAATGATATTGTGTTTTTCTTCTGCAAACCCCAGTTCACACTGGTAAAGCCTTACTGATATAGCTCATCCCTGCAGACTCTGCAGAAAGCAGAGAAGAGAAGTAGCTATTGCTAACCCTGCTAAGCTAACGCTAGCCCCTGAGCTATCATTTTGATGTCTATAAAACCAATCGGAGAAAACTGTGAATAATTCTGTATTTTGTGATAATTGAAAATGATGTTTTGATGTATCAACTGTGGTTTACTGTCAATGTGGTTTGAGGCCTATGCAATATTTATTTTATTGTAAACTGTATTAGTTGATTTTTTAGACAAATGCAAGCTTGTTATTAAAGGCACACCGTGTAACTCTTGGCCACTAGGGGCGCTAGACCTGCAACTTTCACGTTTAGCGCCCCTAGTGGCCACAAGCAACTCAGCACTGTCGCAAAAGTCAACAAACAGTCAGCCGGTGTCTTTTGAGTGTGTATTCAGACAGCATGCACTGGTGTGTGTGTTCAAACTGTAGAGACATGCCTACAGATATTGAGAGACTCTGCTGTGGTCAGCCTCCAGACCGCTGCATTAGTAATCTACCACACATGGACTTCTATATCCTGGATGAGGGAGTTCTGCGTCTAGCTCGTGCTGCGTGGAATGACATCTTTGCAGTCGATGACATCCAGGAACCAGGTGAAGAGCAGCGCTCATACAGACATGCAGCTTACAGCACGATCCCTTTCGCGTTTCCTCTTTTTAGCCTCCTCCGAAGGTTTAAAATTTTTCCTTGCCTCAGCCATGACCAGGAGTCGAGCAGGTGAAAAATGAGTAGCAAAAGCCTTAGCTCCATGAGTATATCAGCGCCTGTAGCCGTAAAGCAAGTGTTTCTTCCAAGTCACGTGACCTGGTGGCAGACGGTCCGTCTGCTCGAAACTTACATGGGCGGTATTTCAAGAGGGCAGCCCCGCTCGGAGCATTGCAAGTGTCAAGCGCTGTATATTGGCCCAAGTATTCATATAAAATAACTCATATGTGTCAACTCTTTAGGTCACAAAGTCCGCGGTGTGCCTTTAAGATAGAGAATGAGAAAATCCTGTATGTGAACTGTTAGTAATTTGCTCATTTAATATGCAGGTTGTTTTTTTTTGTTGTGAGAGACTACGGTTGAGGACCTGCTGCCTTGGACCTTACATGATCCTGAGCACTGGGACCCACCTCACCACATTTTGAGATCCAGATAAGAGTGAAAAGGAACCATATGGCCATTTGACTAAAAACGACTTGACTGACTAAAAAACGAACTGAGAAGAACAAATAACTGGAGATTGCTACCCACTTTACAAAGACAATTATAACAACACAAAACCAAAGGGTGGACACTTTATTTTCTTTTTACACACAAATACTATTTTTTGTATTTTATTTTTACTCTCATTGTATTAAACAAATACATTATTTGTTGGCGAGCCAGCCAGGAGAATATTAAGCCAAACGCTTATTGTTTGATATATTTAAAGTGAAAACATTTTTTTTGTCTCCCCGAGACACAGAATGGCTTCAGTTGTTGACATTGAACACGATCATGGTGTAAATGCCAAAAGATCTGCCCTTTTGCAGGGCATTACTAACAATGATACAGATCAAGATATTGTAGAGGCTGTCGCTACGTTTGGTAATGTTATTAAAGTAGTGAGGCCAAGTCAGTCACAAGCAATTATCGAGTTTGATTCAGAAGAGACGCTTAGGAATATTAGCTTTCCTTCTGATATACTGAGTCCGGATGATTCCACTAACAAATGGTGCTTAGATAGCATTGAAATCTTACTATCCCCCACACTTACTGACTTGAACGCAGAGCCAAGTTCCTCAATTCAGGTTGACGAGGACAGTCAAGACAGTGGGGCAGTTGACTCAGATAGTAGCAGGGCGACTGTTGTGTCAGTACCAGACACCACACCGCAAAAGAACCCTGTGCAGACTGAACCGAGACATGATGGAGCTGTAAAAGCCAAAGCAAAGACAAAACATGCCCCAGGCATGACAGCAAAACCAAGAGAAAGACCCAGACCTAATCCTTCTGCATTTGATTCTGACATATTAAACCCTCAAGATGTGCAACGCATAATAGTGGAGCATGTGATTAAAAGTTTGAAAGTTTGAAAAAATTGAAAGTTTCTTCAGGCATTGGCTCCAAGAGACTGCGCTCCTTCTCAGGCAGGGTGCCTAAACCGCTTGGTGAAGTAGACTTTGAGACATGGTGTTTACATGTTGAACTTATGTTCCAGGATGGTTTCTCCACTGACATGCAGAGGCGGCTGATACTGGAGAGCCTGCTGTCACCGGAAGCAGACATAGTGAAACAGTTGGGATCCCACTCCTTTCCGCAAGAGTATGTAAAACTTCTCCAGTCAGCCTATGGTCTTGTTGATGATGGGGAGGAAATCTTTGAAAAATTCCTCAGTACTCACCAAGATGCAGGTGAGAAAGCATCGGAATACATTCAAAGACTACACACACACCTCGTATGGCAGTCAAACGAGGTGGTGTAAGCAAGGCAAATGCAAACCGACAGCTTTACAAACAGTTTGTGCGAGGTTGTTGGGACCAAACCCTCCTCCTCACCCTTCAGCAAAGATTAAAAAGTGAACCTGCTCCAGACTTTTCAGAGCTCCTCCTTGAACTCAGAACAGAAGAAGAGAGACGTTCATTAAAAGCAGACAGGATGCAGCGTCACTTTGGAGGTTTTAAAACAAAACCCCTCATACAGTTTCAAGGAATCCCTGAGCCTGCTCCGACCACAACCATTGTTACAGATATAATGCAGAGATATATAACAGAAACAGAAAACTTGAGAAAACAAGTGAAAGATCTACAAGTGCAGTCAACAGAGAAAAGAACTCAAAGACGGAAAAAACAGGAACAAAAGCCAGCTGTTTCTGTAAGTGCGCCATCTCCGACTGTAGCTGAGCTCCAAGCACACCAGCAAATGCCAAAATTCAAGATTCAAGATTAATTTATTATGTCACGTAGGAAATTTGTCTTGGACTCACAGGCTGCTACATCGAAAATACACATAAGACAGACATAAAACACAACACAGTAACACCGACATAAACCATCACCGCTCTGCTTGATGGCCTGCATTCAGGAGGTTGACAGAAATGGGTAGGAATGGGTTCTTATACAGGTTTAGATATTGTTTCTTATTTCTAGTGGGTACTCTGTAGCGGCGGCCTGATGGGAGGAGCTTATATTGAGAGTGGAGGACATGGGAGGGGTCTGAGGTGATTTTCCTGGCCTGTCTTATTACAGTCTCCTCAAATATCTGCTGCAAAGATGGATGCTCCCTAACTCCCATGACTTTAAAGGCTGTGCGCACTAATCTGTAAAGTTTGCTTTTGTTTTAACAGTCAAATCCCAAACCACACACACATACCATATCTTATTACACTCTCAATTACAGCATGATAAAATAGCGTCATTATTTTCTGTTCAACTCCAAAACGTCTCAATCTCCGCAGGAAATAGAGTCTTTGTTGAACCCTGCTGCAGACAGAGTTCACGTGTACATCCCAGACCAGACTTGTATCGATGTGGACTCCCAGGTATTTATATGAGTGTACCTGTGTTACCGCTGAGCCATGGATGGAGAGCGGAGAGTGATTTCCAAGATGTCCGGGGTCAAAGATGATTTCTTCTGTCTTCTTTACGTTGATGATGAGATGGTGGTCCTCGCACCAGTCTGTGTCGTTGTCCATGAGTCCTAATAAAACAGTGCCATCTGAAAACTTGATGATTAAAGTGCTGGAATGGCCGCTGGTGCAGTCGTTTGTGTACAGTGTGAAGAGGAGCGGTGAGCTGACACAGCCCTGGGGCGCTCCTGTGTTGATGGTCTTCATGTCAGACAGTGTATGGTTCACTCTAACCTGCTGGCTCCGGTTGGAAAGGAATGAGTGATACCATCGGATTATGTATGGGTTGACGGACATTTGTTGAAGTTTTTTGAGAAGGATGTGTGGTTGCAGAGTGTTAAACGCTGAGCTGAAGTCGATAAACAGCAGCCTGGCATATGCTTTAGGGTGTTCCAGGTGTTGGAGAACATTATGCACTGCTGTTATCACTGCGTCGTCAGTGCCTCGATTGTGGAGGTGGTCTTATAGCAGGGCCTTTTATAAGCAAACACAGGGTGATCTCTGTGCGGCCTCTGAACGGCGTCCGCGGCGGCTCTCGCTCTCGCTCTCTCTGCTGCCGGACCGTCCACAGCCTTGTGCCTGATGGAGATGGACACACAGTGAAGTCAGGACAATTTCTTCATAGAACCAGACCGGATTACTTTACTATCGCATTTTTCGCCATTGCCAAACTACACCCTGCCCGTCAATTGGTAGGGGTCAACCGGCTAACACAGGGACCAGACCCAGACGTTACATGCAGGGAAATGATGATTGAGCGGAGTGTACGGATGGCTAAGGCCAGGCTAGCTTGAATCCAGTGTTTTGTTTTTTTGTCTTAATTTTTTTACATTCTGACTGTCTTTAAACAAGATTTGCCAAATAGCTTATTGTTCTTCACTTTTTGCAGTGTACTTGCTTCTTCTTCATCTTAAAGTTAGTCAGTTCTTAACGACCCAGTTAGACTGGAAACTTGTAGGAGCGGTCTATCTAGCAATCCCAGTGGAACGGAATGGAAAGACAGTAATATTTTGTGGCAAAGACAGTTTTTAGTGGCCTCTGAACTGATTTTTAATTACTGTGATAACCTCGCAGCATTGATACTATACAGCAGGCGTCTCCAATTTTTTTCAGATTGGAGAGTGATTTTTATAAAGCAGAATTCGGAGGGAGCTACTTCTTTAGCAGTTGAAATGAAATTGTAGTCTATAAAATATCAACAGCCAATCATACAATACAATACAATTTATTCTTGTATAGCCCTAGGTCACAACAGAAGTCATCTCAGAGGACTTAACAAAACCATTGAAATCACCAACACAGGTCAGAGAATCAACAGTTAAAACACATGAAGAATATAAAGCACACACAGAAGAAAATGTCCATACATGTTGTAGAATGCTAAAGTGTCCTGATCATCACCATCCTTTCTGTTGGACACTAACTGTCCAACAAGACCCTCCTGCATCGACAAGGAAAAACTCTTAAAAAACCCAGTGGGAAAAAGTGAGAAACCTTGGGGAGAACTAGGGAAACCCACAGGGAGGAGACCCATTTGAGAAAGGGATCCGCTCCTCCGACGGACAGGCTAATGATAGAGATAGAGAGCACACATTCCTATTATACTAAAGTATCCCTGCATTCATGAAAAGATTTATTGTTAAAATAGATATAACTCTAAAGTGAATCCTTCAGGATCATGGCGTTCAATTCTTGAATCCTTTTGCGGAGCTACCTGAAAGAGCGGGTGGCTAGCTACTGGTAACTTCCGAGCCACAGTTGAGATTCCTGCATTGGTTCTATGCTACCCTTGCTATTGATTCTAAAATTTTAACCCAACACAGATATAGATAAATACATAAAACAAATCATTCAAACAGTAAGCAAGCAATTTTGCTCAGAAGAATCCACAAGAAAATAATATCCAAGCAATCATAGTGTCAGAATACCTTCTAATTTCCACACCACACAAAAAAACACTTTCATACTCTAGTTCTGTCTGGCAAGTCCTGGCTAATACTTCTTCTTAAAAATGGTCTCTGAATAAAATGAGTTTGACACAGAGAAAAGAAAAGTGGTGATGATCCAGGACACTCGACATTCAACAACATTTATGGACATTGGTCATCTGGCTCTGTTTTTTTTTTATCATTGATTTCTTGAGTTAGAACTGTTTGATTCTCTGATATGTGTTGGTAAAGTCCTCTGAGATAACTACTGTTGTGATTTAGGGCTATACAAGATTACATTGAATTGAAAGGGTAATAGAACGTGTTTGGGCTGTGGTCTGCCATACATTCCTGATATTAGTGTGAACATAAGTTATAAAACCAAATCAGGATATATATATTTTTTTACATCTGAACAATGTTGAACCGCGTCTAAAAAAATTCCAGCCTAGTTTATGGTCTCGAAATATGTGCTCTGCTGAAGAACATTCTTGCCTCGTTCGATCCATAAATGTTGTTGTCACCTTTTATGCTCTGGCATTGGCCGTGGCTGCGCTCACTTCTGAACGGAAAAACAAAACTTGAAGCAACATCTGGCATCCGGAATGTTCTATTTTTCACATGGATGATTTGTCTACATCTTCTACTAATGAGTTACTGTAAGAAGCATACAGGAATCGTTTCACTAAAAGACGTTTCAAAACAAGAAATTCACCTTTACAAGAGCCAAAATTCCATCGGAACACTCCTCATGGTAACCTCTGCGCCTCATTTTACATCTGCGTTCAATTACACAATGGGGCTAAAAACCGTTTCAAAGCACCTCGCCGTCTCACCTATGTTTGACACACTGCTACTTTTTTTTTTTTTTTTTCTTTTACGTTTTTGTTGGTACATTGTGACCTCACCTCTCCTCTCTGGATTGTCTTGCTTCTTCTCTCTTCTCAAGATAATCCCGACTGTAACACAAAATATCAGTAAGCTATAGCTACTATATTTCTACACATTAAAAGGCTCGAACAAGGCAACTGTGAAAGATAATGACTTTGTTTGAAGACAGAAAAACAAAACCCAGACACTACTGTTACATGTATATACACAAATACAATTAGAAAAACAACCGAAACACATCACACAATCGATGAATATTAGGGCTGGGACTCGATTAAAAAAAACAAATTAATTAGAGGCTTTGTGATTAAAAAATGGCAATTAATTGCATTTTAATCGCATATAAATATTTGTCCTGAGAACAGTAAGAAGTCATTGTTTTTCACAAGGATTTTTAGTTTACCATTGAAAAATTACTAAATACATAAGCTTAAGCAACACATTTTCATTGAGGAGGATAAGGGGAGCAGATGAACTTCTTTCCATCAAATAACTTATCTGTTATCGCCTCCACACACTCTGACAACAGACGCTTTTTATGACCAAAATCCACTGCACTAACAGTGAGCACTAGGGCTTTGACTTCAAAATCCGATATTCAAATATAATTTGAATATTAAAAAATATATATATATATATTCGAACAAATATTAGACAGCCCTTAATATTCCAAATGTATTTAATGACTGCAAATAAAATAAATAGCTCCCAAAGGTTTCGCTGTGATGTGGCTAGGCCATGGATCTATTGTGCTAGGCGGATAACAGCTAAGCTAGCTAGTTCAAAAACTCTCTGGAACTACATGAAAACTGAACAAAGAATTCTGACCATCGGCAGTGAGTCCCCCATTTATATACCCAACCTACATCCATAATCAGATCCTCTTCAAATGTGTCCTAAAATGTCTGTTACTTCGGGCTAGCATTAGTGCATAACTTTTCAGTGTCACTTGTTGCATAATTTATTTTCCATACATTTCACCTGAAAGTCAAATGTCCCTAACATTTGTATGTACACAACATTGTGTGTTTTGCAAAAATACCTATCATACATTACAGAATCATTATAATACTCTTAAACCCACTATGAATAATAATAGACTATAATAATAATAATAAACTTTTTTAACAAATAAAAAACTGAAAAGTTGGGCGTGCAATATTATTCGGCCCCTTGCGCTAATACTTTGTAGCGCCACCTTTTGCTGCAATTACAGCTGCAAGTCGCTTGGGGTATGTCTCTATTAGTTTTGCACATCGAGAGACTGGAATTCTTGCCCATTCTTCCTTGCAAAACAGCTCGAGCTCAGTGAGGTTGGATGGAGAGCGTTTGTGAACAGCAGTCTTCAGCTCTTTCCACAGATTCTCGATTGGATTCAGGTCTGGACTTTGACTTGGCCATTCTAACACCTGGATACGTCTATTTGTGAACCATTCCATTGTAGATTTGGCTTTATGTTTTGGATCATTGTCCTGTTGGAAGATAAATCTCCATCCCAGTCCAGGTCATCCAGTCTTTTTGCAGACTCCAACAGGTTTTCTTCCAGAATGGTCCTGTATTTGGCTCCATCCATCTTCCCATCAATTTTAGCCATCTTCCCTGTCCCTGCTGAAGAAAAGCAGGCCCAACCCATGATGCTGCCACCACCATGTTTGACAGTGGGGATGGTGTGTTCAGGGTGATGAGCTGTGTTGCTTTTACGCCAAACATATCGTTTTGCATTGTGGCCAAAAAGTTCGATTTTGGTTTCATCTGACCAGAGCACCTTCTTCCACATGTTCGGTGTGTCTCCCAGGTGGCTTGTGGCAAACTTTAAACAAGACTTTTTATGGATATCTTTGAGAAATGGCTTTCTTCTTGCCACTCTTCCATAAAGGCCAGATTTGTGCAGTGCACGACTGATTGTTGTCCTATGGACAGACTCTCCCACCTCAGCTGTAGTTATCTGCAGTTCAGTGATCATGGCTCTTGGCTGCATCTCTGATCAGTCTTCTCCTTGTTTGAGATTAAAGTTTGGAGGGACGGCCGGGTCTTGGTAGATTTGCAGTGGTCTGATACTCCTTCCATTTCAATATAATTGCTTGCACAGTGCTCCTTGAGATGTTTAAAGCTTGGGAAATCTTTTTGTATCCAAATCCGGCTTTAAACTTCTCCACAACAGTATCTCGGACCTGCCTGGTGTGTTCCTTTGTCTTCATGGTTCTCTCTGCGCTTTAAACAGAACCCTGAGACTATCAAAGAGCAGGTGCATTTATACGGAGACTTGATTACACACAGGTGCGTTCTATTTATCATCATCAGTCATTTAGGACAACATTGGATCATTCAAAGATCCTCACTGAACTTCTGGAGTGAGTTTGCTGCACTGAAAGTAAAGGGGCCGAATACTATTGCACGCCCCACTTTTCAGTTTTTTATTTGTTAAAAAAGTTTAGATTATCCAATAAATTTCGTTCCACTTCACGATTGTGTCCCACTTGTTGTTGATTCATGACAAAAAAAAATTAATTTTATATCTTTATGTTTGAAGCCTGAAATGTGGCGAAATGTTGAAAGGTTCAAGGGGGCCGAATATTTTCGCAAGGCACTGTATTTCATAGTGACATAATCATATCAAACAAGATATGAAACCCAACACAATTTTACACTTATGAAATACTTTTAAATATTTGTTTTACCACATGCAGGCTCCTATGACTATCAAGATTTCCTCTGCTGATGTTTTTCCAGACAATATAGAAATTATGTCTGTTGTGTCTTTGAAAAACATTGATGTGTTGTTGTTGGATTGAATGAAGAAATTGTTTGGTTCTGCACTCTGGCTGTATCTTTAAATGTGTGTGCCCCTCCTCAGACACTCGTATAGGTCATTATTGGCCAATATTTACCATAATAATAATGTAATCTATCTTGTACTGCTCTTTATTTCTACTGTCTGTAACTTGCGATGAAACACTGACATTTCCCCAGTGTGGGAAGCATTCTCTTAATCTTATAATGGTAACACTGTTTTCCATGATTATCGTATACTGTGATTTTGAAGTTAAAATGAATTTTGATTAATAAATGGTTTGAATTTTGTCCAAAAATATCAGACTAGATCAGTATATAAAAAATACTTGCAGTGCTAAATGCTAATGCAGGATAGCATTGGAATTATATATATATATTAGGAAATATATATATATATATATATATATATATATTTCATTTATCTATAGTAGGAAAAGAACATGATCTCTTTTCATTGTGTTTTTGACAACAATTTCAAAACAAAACGACATCATAGGATACAATAGGATGCATTCTGAATCACCATGGCGATAAGGAGATGGAACCATGGAGACAAGGAGATGGAGATGGAACACGACATAATGCCAATTGGCCTTATACAGATCACAGTGATAACCGTTCTCTTTCAACCGAACTATACTGGGAAAAGCTGGTTTTTGGTCATGTTACTTAAAAAAACCACTTAAATCTTCAATGATATGGCTGTATTTGCAGAAATGTCTAGGTAAGTTACAATGTTATAATATATATAGGCTTTCTATGTTTATTTTATGTAAACATTTGTGTAGTATAACACAAATGCAAACAATATCTCAAACAAGACAACTGGACTCATGATTTAAATATAACATTTTGCTGAAATAAGATTTGGTCTGTTACTGTGATTACTGGTACAGTCTTCAAACTATACAATAACACACACAACTGACATGACTACTGACATGTGTGAGAAAAGGCTACTGTGGATAGTAGTGTGAAATGTATGTATGGATTTTATGGTCAGTGATTTTGAACGAATGAGAGGATGTCTTGTCTGTGAGATAGAAGTGTGAGGTGTTTGTTATTGTATGGTTACTGTGTTGTATTGTATTGTATTTTGTTTTCATATAACTAGGGACTGCAGATGGAAATTAGCTGTGTAACCATAATCTGGTGCAGAACATACATGTCTTTGAGCGGGTCCCAGCTCAAAAGTGGCCAAAATGACGTGCGCTGACATGCTTGCAATACCACCCCGGGCCGATGGGGGTGGACCCAGAAGTAGAATTAGCCAATGCTAACATATAGCATTGGCAGACCTCTAAAAAATGTCTTTACAGGATGGACCAAAAGTTGGCTCTTTGCCCAAAGGTCCGTTCCACATGTGTGTCAATGCTGAGGGGGGTGGATTTTTTTGGTCCACTCTAGTTTACTTGCTGTGAATTTTTGAAGTCCCTCGTTCAAATGAATGGAGCTCTCGCCAGCTGACGTATGCGCAGATGCGTTTTTTCACAATTTTCTTGTTGGCGGGACCACTCGCGGCCATTTTGGATAGCTCCAGTAGAGCACATTTTTTGGCCCATTAGTTAGAACGGCGGAGATAGGCGTGACTCTGTCCGTTAATATACTGTATACAGTCTATGATCTGTGCACTGTCCCTGTTCCAATACCGACTGAACTACTACCACTACACTGAACTAGTGATCTTTTGGCTCATGTCTTTGCAGCAAAGCTGTGCAGAAGTCTGACTGACTGAGTTTGTATGATACTTCTTTAGGTTTCTCAAGACTTTGAAGGATTCTCCCAAACGGTTTGGGCTCAGCAGGCCGATTGGTGAGGAGTTTCCTTCTGTGGAAGAACTCTGTCAGACTACGAGACTGACTGAGTTTCTAAAGACAGCCAATGTGTTCAGCGGTCACGATGAGGTGGAGCACCGGTAAGAAAAAATAACCTGCTTTCTATCATTACACACAAATACAGCGCCTCTCATGTTGTGTCTTTTGTAGGGAAAAGATTGTGGGAAATCTTTCGTCCCTTTTCAAGCAATGGCTGCAAGAGATGTGCACTGAAATGGTAAGACTTCTTGATATTAGTATCAAACTCAGTTGATAACAGGCATCATTACACCAGGCCATGTTCTGCAGTAACATCATTAAACGCGAAACTTGATCATGTTGAATGCGGAAGAACATAGAGGGACACACATCTTCGTACAAAATATTTTGGGCAATAACACAGAATCATGTGTATTTTCTTTCTTACAAACATAGATCATAATAGCTGCAAGTGACCACATGTTACAACCCTTAAGTCAAAACACATTAAAGTATTGATTTGTTTGTGAGGAATAAGGACAGTTGTGTTATTGACATCTGGATGAGCTGTATATTCTGTCCTATCAAAGTGGCAGAATATTAAAGTCTTAAACATTGAGTGCGTGTAAGTTGAGTTTCCACTGATCTGTGCTCTTTCAGAACGTGCCTCAGTTGGTCAGAGAGCAGGTGGGCGGCAAGGTGCTTTCGTATGGATCTTTTGCAATGGGTCAAAACATGAAGGACGCAGACATCGACCTGCTGTGCGTGGGACCACGGTTCATTCCTCGGGAATCCTTTTTCTCCTCCTTTGTGGAGAAACTAAGAGGACAACAGCATGTTCAAGTCAAACATGTAAGTCAAAATATTTGATTTCACTTCTTTCTGAATGTAATGTTCACTAATAGAATTTCTGATTTCTCAGGTTCTTGAGAATGCATTTGTGCCCGTCATCAAACTGATTGTTGATTCAGTAGAGGTAAGAAAGAGTCATTTAAACTGGCTCTTTTTGAGTTGCTAATTGATATTGATAATATTAATAATAAAAATATAATTTCCATGACATAAATGGCTGTGGTCTTTGGTATTTGTGCCATTAGGTCGACATGGTCTACGTAAAAATCAACGGGAGGCGAGTGTCCGACAGCCTGGACTTGATGGACAGCACTATTCTACAGGAGATGGACGTGATCTCTGTCCGCAGTCTCCAGGGTTACCGGGGCACACAGGAGATCATGAGCCTGGTGCCCAATGCCTACACTTTTAGATTGGCACTGGCTGCTATCAAGCAGTGGGCCAAAAGTATGTCACACCAAGATCCCGAAGAGTACATGTACGAGTACGTCTACAAAGAGTTACCAGGCTGCTTTATTTACTGTAGGAAGAAACATCTACTCCAACATGTTGGGCTTCTTGTGTGGAGTGTCATGTGGCATCATGCTGGCCAGGATCTGCCAGATGTGCCCGTATGCCACGGCTGCAGTGACGGTGGCAACATTTTTCAGGGTCTACTCCAGCTGGTGAGTCCTCTATGGTCATAATATTAATAATAATAATATGGAACAAGGACACTTCAGGCAATAATTGTGATCATGATCTCATAAATGTGTTTGTTCTTGTCAAACAGGAACTGGGCCTCTCCTGTCATGCTGAGAGTCCCAGAGGAGCAAAACTGCAACTTGCCCTCATGGCATCCAAGTGTAAGTTATGATTTTAGAATGCATTACTTTTTAAATAATAAAAAGTTTGCAAAAGCAGTAATTTTTTTACCTCACACAAACTTGATTTTTGGGATACGCATTGATTGTCAGAAAGCTCTTTTTGTTACACACTATGTCCACTGCAAAAAGTGATGAAAATTGACAAACTAATTTGAGCACATTCTGACTGCATTAAAACAAGATTTGCCAAAGGGACAAGCAACATGATCTTGTTTGAAAAAATTTACAAAAAAAGTCTCCCTTGGAATGAGAACATAAAACAACTGTTCTTGAAACAAGACTAAATGGCTTTGTCCCATTGGCAAATCTTGTTTTAAGACAGTCAGAATTTACTCAGATTAAGATAAACCCACTTGATTCGAGCATTTATTACTTCATATTTGATCCTTGCTTTAGATGCATTCTTGTTGAATGAGATCCTCACTTTAATGACTTCTGCTTAAAGAACAGCTTGTGGTTTGTTGTAAGATATTCAGTATAATGTGTTGGTTGATATTACCAGATGACTAGGCAGGAGCAAATGGCCATCATCACGCCTTCATATCCGCAGCAGAACTCGTCCTACAATGTCAATCCGTCCACGTTAAAAATCATGAAGGAGGAGATTCGGCGAGGTACGTTTCTGATCAGGCTGTGTGGACTTCCCTCTAAGCTCTCTATGGTCTTCAAGTTTATCATGTACTCTCTATTCACAGGTCACGCAATAATGGAGCATGGTCTTCAAAACGGGTCGCTTTGGAAGCAGTTGTTCGAGCCGTCTGACTTCTTCAAAGAATACAGGTACGTCTAAAAACCTGGAGCCAGTTTCTACTGTGGATGAATGTTTCTTTCTGCTTCGTCTTCCGTGACTACTTCATTAACTCACTGACTTTGCCAGTGTGCAGATATTGTGTTATACCGTTTACTATTGTCTTTGTTGATTAAAAATGAATGTTTGTGTGTTTTATGGATGTAGTTATATTTAGCATTAAGAACTATTTGAAGAAGTTGCTATTATCTCATGTATAATACTTCTGTTTTGTCTCCAGAAATTACGTTGTGCTGCGTGTCAGTGCCCCAACACAGGCAAAGCAGGAGGAATGGTGAGAGTCCATTTTAAACCATCCATTTCAAATCATTATGGAATGAATTTAACATCTGTAACTCTTTGAAGATGTGATTTTATAGATGTATGTGTTTGTTTGGGTTTACAGGAGTAGTTATCTACAGAGCAGAGTGAGGCACTTGGTGGAAGCGTTGGGCAGAAACCCCAACATCTCTGCGATCTGTCCGAGTTCCCAGTCCTTTACAGAAAGGTACGTATGTTCTTACTTCAATGTTTCCCTTGTTTAGTAAAAGTTAACATATACAAAGACTGATGGGGGTTAAGGCCAAGATACACTAACAGCTGGATGCCTGGAGGAGTTGGAAAGAATTGGAAATAAATTGGTTTGTTGTTTTTCCCAATACGTTGGAAGCGGTTGGGACTTGTCCTGCCGTGACCTAGCTACAAGTGTTCAGTCGACTTGGGTCAACAGAGCGGATGGCTGTTGACTCTTGTCTGGTTGGTGTATCTTGGTCTTTCAGATGTCCACGTGTCTTTAGATGAATGCAATAATGAAGCCCATAGAAACTTATTCTGAAAGCGGGACTGTACTCTTATGGTTTCAGGGATGGACTGAGCACATCTTTGCTGCTGGGTATAAAAATCCACTCCAGTGCGGTCAATAGATTGGATTTACGATCAAACGCTATGAGATTCATCCAGAGGGGTGAGGCTTTAAACACTTATTACTGCATTGATATTTCATTTCTGTTATATTAATAGTGTTGCATTTTCTTACAGTGTACGCTGACGCTAAATCAAGCACTAAAGGAATACATATAGATGCAAAGTTCTCCGACAGAAGCAGGTTAAAAGAGCTGATACCAGCGATGAGACACAGGCAGTAAGTGCCTGCAGCAGCCGCTGTGGAGAGACCATGTGTGAAAAAGTTTGTGTAAACTCTTAGTCATGCCGGGATTTTTCAAAAGAAAGGAATGTTAACCCATCATCTGTATTTCAGTTAGCAGGTTTTCCCGACGTTTCTTTCTTATCCGAAGACCTTTCTCAAGGGAATGGAAGGTCAGCCGGGGGTTGGAGATATGTGGTTAACCTGTGGGTGTGGTTAGACACCCCATGATCCAGAGGCTAACTCATTAACACATGTAAGGTCTGCTAAGATGTGGTTGGGAGCAGGTCTAACGATCCTGCTAGGGATAACGTACTGTAGCATCTAATTCTAATCTGAGCTGCTTCTACTGCTTGAGGTGTAGTTAAAATATATTGTCCACTCGGGTAGAGTTCAGGTTCAACAATCCTATTGACCTGTCACTGACCTTATCTATTGTTTGGGAGTTGTTTTTAGGACGTCATCATATATTGCCTTGCATATATGACGACGTCCTGAAAGGTCAGTGACATAATAATGAGGTAGGATGGTTAGCCCCTAGCAGGGTTGTTAGACCTGCTCCTGACCACATCTTAGCAGACCTTAGATGTGTTAATGAGTTAGCTTCAGGATCTCGGGGTTTCTAACCACACCAACAGGTTATAAATCTCCAACTCACGGCTGAGCTTTCATTCCCTTGAGAAAGTTATTTGGATTAAGAACGAAACGTCAGGAAAACCTGCCAACTGAAGTACAGATGATGGGTGAGCACCCGTCCTTTGTCAAGTGTGAAAAAGCAGCTCACACACTGCAGGGTCTGAACCAAAGCGAGAGACCAAGAGAAGCACACAAGTAGAACTGAGACACTGGGCTTTGCTTTCACCACAAACATAGACTTCCATCTCCCTGGCTGAGGCCACCGAGGTGGTTGGCAGCCTCCATGGTGGCAACGATCTTTGATTGATTGCTTGACTTATGTCTTTGTTCATTTAGGTTATCCATCTATTGATGTATGTATTTGTTCATGTATTTACAGATGTACAGATCTATAATGTACCTTAACCATAACTATGTATTTAATAATTTGTGTATGTATTGATTTGTTTTGTTATGTTTGTATTTCTGTAAGTATTTATTGATGAACGTATCTAATCATTTATTGATTGATTGCTTGACGTACCCTAACCCTAAGTATTTCATCATTTATGAATGTATTGATTGTTGATGTTTGTGTTTTTGCATTTGTTTTTTGAGTAATGTATCTGGTCATTTTTTGATTGATTGCTTAACTAAATGTACAAATACATAAGTCATCTATCTATACATATGTATTTGTTCATGTATTTAAAATTGTACGATCTATAAATGTACCCTAACCCATTATCCTGACCGTAACCCTAAGTATTTAATCATTTATGTATTGATATGTTGATGTTTGAATTTTTACAAGTATTTATTGATAATTGTATCTAATCATTTTTGATTGATTGCTTGACTTATGTATTTGCACATTTAGTTATTTATCTATTAATGTATGTATTAATTTATGTATTTATACATGTAGAGATCTATAAATGTACCCTGACCCTAACCCTAAGTATTTATTTAAACATTTATGTATGTAGTGATTAGTTAATGTTTGCATTTTTGCAGGTATTTATTGATGAATTCATCTATTGAGTTATTGATTGATGTATTGGCGGCACGGTGGCTGAGTGGATAGCACTCTCGCCTCTCAGCAACAAGGTCGGATCCTGGTCGGACCAGGGCCTTTCTGAGTGGAGTTTGCATGTTCTCCCCGTGTCTGTGTAGGTTTTCTCCGGGTACTCCGGTTTCCCCTACCATTAAAAATATGTACAATAGGTCTGGCATGCGCCTCCTGTCCACAGAGATGGGGGGGACCCTGCTCCCATCTCTGTGTGGAGTGAGAGGACAAGTGCCCAAAAAAGAACAATTGTAAACCGCTTTGTGACTTTGGTCTGTGAAATGCGGTATATAAATAAAGAGTACTTACTATGTATGCATTTGTTCATATATTTATAGGTGTTTTTTATATATATTTTTTGGATTATTTCAATGGTCCTCACCATCCCAGACCCTGGTCCTCACAGTCGTGGGAATAACAATGAACAATGACTCTTGTAACACAATGGCTAGATTATATGTGGGAAGACTGATTGTAAAGCCTACTATTAGCTATGTTACACATGTACACGTGGGGCGACAGTAGCTCAGTTGGTAGAGCATTGGCCTTAAGGCCAGAAGGTTGTGGGTTCAATTCCCACCTCCACACCTTCTCCACCGACTCCCACTGATGACTGCTGTCGTTGTGTCCTTGGGCAAGACACTTAACCCCACTTTGCCCAAAGCCCCCACTGAAAGATCAAGGCTATGCTCACACTCAGAGAGCAGCCATCCTCCTGTGGACTCACCACCTGCAGAGGGTCAGTGAGGGGCTGGTGCTATGAGACTTGGGTGGCATCTCTGACTGCCACCCCCCTGACCCAGAAATGGATTAAAGGGTAGAAAATGAATGGATGGATGGACACATGTACACGTTGGTTTGAGACAACTTTTGGCATTGAAACATGTATTTAACAGTTCTTTCTCTCTGTTCCCTTGGTTACTACAACCGTATACCACACAAAAATACTGCATTGTATCAATGAAAGTCAGCAAAGTAAAGACTGTGGACTGTCAGCTATCTCGGTGGCCGCAGATGCTACGCAGGCTAATGCTAATGCTAGCGCATTTCTCCTGTTCCTTATTAGGCCATCCATCCATCCATTTTCTTCACCTTAATCCATTTCTGGGTTATTAGGCATTTTCCTACAAATCAAAACCTGTTAGTGAAATAAATTTTAGCGAAATAGAGACTCCATAAGTTCCCCACTCAATGTGAGCATTTGCCACAACTGTACAAGCCACAGAAAAAGAGCATTTTGACTCGGAATCAGTGAATTTTTACATTGTTCCTAATGGGGAGATTTACTTCCTGTCCCTCGGACCACTCTCCCGTCGGGGTCCGCTTCGCCCTGTCGGTACTTATTTTCCGATAATTACCTGCGTAATATACGTTATCCCTTACATATTCTTTAGCCTGAAATAAAACAGGTTTAATAGAGCACGAAAAAAAAAAAATTCTCAAACCTCATCAGTTTAATCTTATAGCGTCTGCTAAAAATGTAATGAAAACGTTGGATGAGCCTTGTTGTCCTTGGTATGTTACACCTGATGTTGATGTTAGCTGGTTCTCGTTGACGTAATATTAGCTAGTTCTCGTTGAGATAAGTGTTAGCTAGTTCCTGTCAATGTTAAAGCCGGACCAACCATGGGTCTATTTTATTAACTGGATTGGGTATTACTAGCTTGGAGCTGAAGAACCCTAGTGCTCAGGGGATTCTCGCGGTACTGCAGACTAAACCAGACTTAATTCACGTGGGCTACCCAGACATTTTCCCCATAGAACTCAATGTAAACAAAAACAGCGCAACCTCAGCTGACAGAGAACCTACAGCTTTCATAAAGATCGGATTTGTGGGGATTTTAGTGTTCCTTGTCATCCTGAACCTTTTTCTTCTTAAATCCTTCGGTTTTCTTTAAATCCACAGTTTAGTGCCACAAACTCTGCTCATCTGGCTCCCGCTCTAACTACCGCTCTGATTGGTCAGAGCGCGGCCGAGCCCCTCTGTGTGCGTGCATGACAGCCACACACACGTATTTTGCGCAACGCGTCATGGGAGTTCATCCACTGCGCAGAACCTTTGCGAGTTCCAGGCGGAGTTCTGCTAATCTTTCAGCCCCCATGTTGGCACAATGCGCCACTGAGCACAAACCATTAATTTGAATACTGCACCATCTTGGATTGCCGGGGCTTGGGACTAACTCACTTTTTGGCTTTGAAGCATAGACTGTATATATTAACGGACAGAGTCATGCCTATCTCCGCAGTTCTAACTAATTGGCCAAAAAATGTGCTCTACTGGAGCAATCCAAAATGGCCGCGAGTGGTCCCGCCCACAAGAAAATTGTGAAAAAACCAGTGGGGGAGGGTCCCAGCTCAAAAGTGGCCAAAATACCACCCCGGGCCGTTGGGGATGGACCCAGAAGAAGAATTAGCCAATGCTAACAGATAGCGTTGGCAGACCTCTCAAAAACGTCTTTACAGGATGGACCAAAAGTTGGCTCTTGGCCCAAAGCTCCGTTCCACACGTGTGTCAATGCTGAGGGGGGTGAATTTTTTTGGTCCACTCTAGTTTACTCTCAGGGAATTTTTTAAGTCTCTCGTTCAAATGAATGGAGCTGCGCCAGCTGACGCATGCGCAGATGTGTTTTTTCACAATTTTCTTGTGGGCGGGACCACTCGCGGCCATCTTGGATTGCTCCATGAAACAGTGTTGCCAACTTAGCGACTTTGTCGCTAGATTTAGCGACTTTTCAGACCCTATAGCGACTTTTTTTCAAAAAAGCGACTAGCGACAGATCTAGACAAAGCATTAAAATCATTAAATGTTGTTAATGTTGAAATTATTTGTGTACATTTGTAGTTCTAAACATATTTAGGGTGTTTTTTACTCACTTTTGTCTCTCCCACGACGTTATTCCTCTCTCCTACAGCGTCCGTTACAGTTATTTGCAAATAGCCAATTATGCAAATTAGGCGATGACGTCATTTAGCGACTTCTAGCGACTTTTGGGACAGCCAATAGCTACTTTCCTTACTGAGGAGTTGGCAACACTGCCATGAAAGCACTTTTCATGGCCAACTCCTATGAACGGCGGAGATAGGCGTGACTCTGTCCGTTAATATATATAGTCTATGGAAAAAAACGCATCTGCGCATGCGTCAGCCGGCGCAGCTCCATTCATTTGAACGAGAGACTTCAAAAATTCACAGCAAGTAAACTAGAGTGAACCAAAAAAAACCACTACCTCCCCTCCATTCAGGCATGTACTCGTGTGCTGTTGTTTACGGAGCTGGAGCATGGACCAATAAGAATATCTGTATACGTCTCTTGTTTTGGCCCAAAAACAAATGGAAAAGTCAAAGGTATTTTTTGTTCCTCATTTGATTGCATACCCCGGTGCTGAAGTAGTCTCGTCAACTGCGCTTCCCGGGTGCCTCTCTCCCGGTCCTTCAAACGCTTGGCCTCCCCCCGTTCTAACCCGGATTTTGAGGGAATTTATGTTTCCCTTGTCATCCTGACCTTTTTTCTTCTTAAATCCTTCGGTTTTCTTTTAATCCACACTTTACTGCCACAAACTCTGTTTTCTTTCCCGCTCTGACTCCGCTCTGCTGCTGCTCCCATCAGCAGCTCTGATTGGTCAGAGCGGGGCCGAACCCCTCTGTGCAAGTACATGAGAGCCACACATCCGTATCTGGTGCAACGCATCATGGGAGCTCGTCCACTGAGCTGAACAGGGAGGATCAAACAATGCCCAAATATTACTGGGTTGCAACCACGTGACCAAAAGGGGGAGTGGCATGGGGCCGTAGGACGAAGTATTTTTCCCCTATTAAAGAAGCTATACCCGATTTTTTTTTCTAAGTAGTTGATAAAAATGCTTATTACTACATACAAGTTGTATTATAATCCGTAATTTAATTGAAAACTTGAGGTAATTGATTCAGCTGTGTAAGAATTACAAGCAGAGTCTTAGCGGGACGCTCGTTCTCCTCCACTCACAGAACGAGCAGCGAACAGCCTGCGTCCTCTAGCCCCTACAGCGCTGCTAAAAACTAGGGCTTCGGCTTCAAAATTCGAATATAATTCTAAAATTAAAAAAATATATATCGACGCCTTCTTAAACTAATTGCCTAAGTGACATTTTGCCAAAAAATATTTTTTTGCCTAAATCAGCTCCTCTTGACGCTGGGCACCTCTGGTAAAAACGCTTAAGGCCTCTGTTGAGGAGATCATGCTTTAAAACCCTGTTGTTACTTAGGCCGTAATATAAACCATGACAAGAGCGTGACTTAGGCGAAATAATTCGGCCTAAGTCCAAAGTCAATGTGACTTAGGCAATTTTACAAACTGTCAAAATCAAAATGGAGTCTGCTTCAAGACAAATGTTCTCAGTCACTGAAGTGATTTCCATGATTCATGGCTCATCTCCTGATGGTAAGTGATTATGATGACTACATTATAGGCTAGGCTTTAAATATTGCAAATATTTAGTAATTTAATTTCAATTTAAAGTCAGAATTGTTGATAGTAAAGTAGCTGTACAAGCTAGCAGTTAGCAAGCATCTGGAATAGTCCAGAACTGTGGAGGACATTGAGTGCCACGTCAAGTGATGTTAAGCATGAAGTAAATTAGTTTAGTAAAAGACTTTTGAAAAGTGAATTTAGTAAAGAATGACTTTATGTATTCACAAATAATTTAGAAAAAACATGTTGTAATCTGTATTAGCTCCTCTGATGAGAATCTGCTGTTCACGTCTCCTTGTAAACCAAGGGTGGGCTATTATTTCATCCAGGGGGCCCATCCTGAGAAAACAGTATCTTGGAGTTTTCAGATGGTTACCACTTAATTTCATTTGGGAAAAAAACTGTTGCAAAATTATGTATTTTAATAACATAGAGAAAGTTACATCAATTATAAACAAAATATTTAATGACAAGAATGAGAAAGACTTCTGGATGCATGCCATTTTTTTTAGATTTCTTTTACTTTTTGGCAGGAGATGCACTTGACAACGCTATCACTGATCAGGCCTCATACACTGAAATTGATGAGACTGTTGTTGAAGAGATGGAGCAACATGTTACAGATGAAGATTCTGTTTATGACAGCGAAGACATAAGTGACGATGATGATTGTGGTGATAATGTCGTCACTGATCCAGACTATAACCCAACTTTTGATGAGTGTTCTGCAACTGAACAGGAAGACATCCTAACCATGGTTTCAGCAACTCTTGAACAGCAGGATAAGACGGAAGATTTAGGAAATCCGAGCAAAAAGAAACAAAATAAACGCCTCAGTCCGGGGAATTGGAAGCAAAATGAAAGCAAGGAAAAACGTCTTAAAGGAATCTCATACAAGAGCAAAGGTGGAACTGAGAAAAGTGCAAAGACTATGGGTCCTCCCTGCAACTCCAAGTTCTGTCAGCGTACATCTACTCGTGAATGCCAAAGTATCACAGAAGAGCAGAGGCAGTGGATATTTCAGAAGATATGGGCGATGGAGTCCTGGAAAGAACGTCAGTTATATATAACCACTTTAGTCAAAAAGGTTGACATCAAGCGAAAGAAAGTTGTTGAGGCATCCCGACGAAGGCACTCACTGGCCTTTCAACTGAAGCCACAAGATGGAACGAGTCTCAAAGTGGGCAAATCACTTTTTTCCCCTACACTTGGTGTCCCAGAAAGAACCATTACAGAATGGCTTAACAAAGAAACAATTGACAATGATGAAGAAATGGAAGCGCAGCCATCTAAATATGGACCTAAGAGTGGCAAGCATTCAAAAATTAAAACAGACGACGTGGATTTCCTTTCCAAGTGGTTGAGGGACCTGCCCACTGTCCCTTCACACTACTGCAGAAGCACAAACACCTACAAAGATAAGAAGTTCCTTCACCCAGGCACAACCATATCCCAACTACATCGGGAATATGAAGAAATGGCTACAGCTGCTGGAGTAAGGAGCGTTGGATTAGGGTATTTTAGTAATGTGTTCCACAAAGAGAACTATTCCGTATTCATTCCACGGAAAGACCAGTGTGATGTTTGTGTTTCATTCAAGCACAATAACATAAGCCAGGCTGAATATGATGCACATATCATTAAGAAAGATGAAGCAAGGCAAGAGAAGTCCAGAGACAAGGAAATAATGAGAAGTCAGTTTGGTCAATGGATATGCAAGCTGTGCTGCTGTGTCCAAGAACCCAAGCGAGCAGCCTGTATTACAAAACAAAACTGCAGGTCCATAACTTTACCCTCTTCAACATGAGATCAAAGGAAGGGTACTGCTACCTCTGGGACGAAACAGAGGCTGACCTTAGTAGTGAGGTATTTGCCTACATCCAATACTCCCATTTTGAAGGTGTGATCCAAGACCATCCAGAACTCAAGGAGATAATAATATGGAGTGATGGTTGTGGTTATCAGAACCGCAATACATGTGTGTCAAATGCATTATCTGAGCTTGCAAGGAAACATGGGGTATTAATAACACAAAAATACCTTGTTGCCGGGCACACACAGATGGAGTGCGATAGCATGCATAGTACGATTGAACGCAAAATCGTCACAGATATCTTCACCCCGAGAGACTATGTTGTGATACTTCAGACTGCAAGAATCAAGCCATCACCATACCATGTCAAGGTTCTCAAGCATTATGCATTCCTGAAAATGAATGGATCTTACTTCAATAGTATCAGACCAGGCAAAAAAGCTGGTGATCCAACTGTGCATGACTTGCGGGCTCTTCAGTTTGGCAGTGAAGGTACGGTGCATTTCAAACTGTCCTTCTCAGAGGACTCTGTGTGGGAAGCACTGCCACAGAGGATGCAGGTACAAAATGAGCCAATGTCATGGATTAGAATGTTTCCAAGTGCTCTGCCAATCAAGGAGAGAAAGTTCCAAGACCTACAGTCACTGAAACACGTGATGCCATTGGAGTGCCATCATTTCTTTGACACTTTGCCACATTAATGGGAATCAAGAAACCAGTAGAGTGGGACTGGTAAGAAGAGTGAGGAGATTTACATTCCTCCTATCAATATTTTAGGTTTAATGTTGGCAGGGTTAAAATGTTTATACTGCCTAAGTCACCGTAGACATATTCAGAAAATTGCCTAAGTCCGTTATTTCTGCAGTGTTGCATAGGTGGTAGAAATAGTTATTAGTATGTTAACAGGCATCTGATGTAATGACATTTTGGATTGAAACTGTTAATAAAAGTTATATTTTTAATAAGTTATGAAGTTTTTTGTGTTTCCTGAAAAATATGAAAATGTGACTTAGGCGATTAGTTTAAGAAGGCGTCGATATATATTCGAACACATATAGGGCACTGTCCGGTTTCCGAAATGTGCTGAAAATAGCTCAGATGACTGCGCATGCACGCATGTTTCGGACAAACATTGTGTACAACTCGTTGAGTTCTACTGTGTTCTCCACATACACGTGTGTATTTACTCGGGCTAAATCATTGAATCATGGTGACAACAAAACACTGCAGTTATGGTACTTGTCGGAGCGATTTCAGATACTCTGAAAAGGACTATATGAAAGCAGTGACATTCAACCCTTTCATTAAACCACACCATCGGACTGGACCAGGACAAGTACAAGAGGTGGGTGCTTGTGGTCGGCAGAATTTCTCTCATGAAAAGGTTAAAAAGGACACATGTTTTTTCAAAACACTTCGCTGGACCAACTGTGGAGCATCCAGATCCAGTCCTAGCTATGTTTAGCTGGGACTGGACCTGGACCGCTGTATCAAGTCCGTCTGAGCTCTTCTGAATGTAGTTAGCACAAACTTTCTCTTTATACCATTTACCCCCATCAATCCATATTAGTATTGTTTGTCCTAATCCAGAATGTATACAATTCTCACACCTGAAGAAAGATGAGAGGGATTTTTTCAACTTCGTGACTATGGGAAAAGTACAGACGAAGCGTGTCGGGTCCACTTATTATACGGCTTTGTACCAACTGCACACACAAAATAAACTTTAGTCACTTTTATTAATGCCGAAAGGTTTATTTAATAAGTGCAAAGAAAATAGTTCCCAAATGTTTTCCCGAGGCAGGCGAGTAACAGTGAGGCTAGCTAACCTACTTTAAAAAAGCGATCGCTTTAGTCGCATTAAAAAAGTATTTTTGTCATGAAAACCTTAACAGATACTTCTGAAAACCTCCGTGCACGTGTGTTACGAATGTATGTATAATATATTCTCCCATTAACATTTAAATGTGTCGATTGATTGTCATTTGCGTTTATTGAGTGCGGCTAGCTCTGATAGTTTCTCTGCAGAGACAGTGGCGTAGCCCGTTGTGACCCCATGGATCTATTATAATATCGGTTGACTGTAGCTAACTATATGATCAAAAAAATTACAAAGTGGACAGTGCAAAAAACAACTTGATAAATGGAAGTTAATCACAGCAAAACAAACAAAGAAGGCGCTAGCATTGCAATTTAAATGACTAGATAATGTTGGCATAATCCCATAGACTGTATATATCAATAATCCTCACCATCACCTTTTTATCAAATCAAACTTTCTACCAGTTACTGGAAGACCATGACATTCAAGCCAACGTTATAATTGGTCTACACTATGATCCCTGATGGTTTGATGGTGGAATTTTGCTCCTGGTATTTCATTTTCTTCTAAAGTGACAAGTGGTATTTGATTCATTTTGGCAGTGTTTGTCCGAAACATGTGGGCGGGAGTTGACAGGCGGCGGGGGCGTGTCTTAGTGACGTCATTCAGATAGTTCGCTATTAGACAGCCCTTACAATTCAAAATGTATTCAATAACTGCAAATAAAATAGTTAGCTCCCAAAGGTTTCACCGGGACGTGCTAGGCAGGTAACAGCTAAGCTAGCTAGCTCCCTGGAACTATAAGTTAATGGTTACTTCTGGGTTTTTCGCGATCGCTTTTTGTCACATTAAAATAGTAATTTGTCATGAAAACGATAACAAGAAATTCTGAAAAAGTCTGTGCATGTGTGTTAAGGATGTATATGTATACTATATTGTCCGATTAACATTTAATGGTGTTGATTGATAGATATGTAGTTGTTTATTGAACGTGGCTAGCTCCGCTAGCTTCTCTCGTTGTACTTGCGGAGTAATGGTATTTTACTCACCTGAATTACAAACAGAGATTGCATTGTCAAAGGGCAGCGGTCATTATTGATTTGAGAGTTCTGTTATCAAGAAAAAATGATCGGTAGGATTACATTCAAGTCTATGGAGTGTTCTGCTGCTGCTGTGAGGAGCTGTATAATAAATTATAATTAAATATTCTAATATATTCTAATGTTTTAATGTATAAATTTGGATGCAAAACTAGCAGTAAACTTTTACCTATGTATTGTGTTAGCAGTGCGTTGCTTTAGTACCATTTCATCAGTGATTGTTGTACAGCTTATAAGAAGATGTGCTAATGCTAATGTTAGCATACATGTCAGATCGCAAATTGAACTAGATGGCTCTGTGTTATGAGAGCGTAGGAGAAATGATAAGCCATTGAGCGAGTTGGGGGGCGGTGCTAAACATTCAAACCTTGCAGAAACGGGTATAGCGCCTTTAATATATACGGTCTACGGGTGCAACCCAGCAATTCTGCTAATCTTTCGGTCCCAGTGAAGCACAAGCCATTCATTTGAATACAGCGCCATCTTGGATCACCGGGGCTTGGTGCGCGCTAACGAGAGACCTGTAGCTTTTCTCAAGATAGAGGCCAGAGGACTGCTGTGATTGGTCACAATCTGGTTCTGAAATGAATTCTCTTCCACGTTGGGCATAAATTCGATCTAAAATAAAACTACACTCCAGTACAAACCAGTACTACTTATGTTTCAAAAGGTTGTATATCCCAATGCACTGCATGGATATGCATTGAATTTTCCTAATGAATACAAAATTAAAGGTAATCCATCTTTAATGTTAGCTTGTTCCTATTGACATCAATGTTGTCTAGTTCCTGTTGACCCTGTTAGCTAGTTTCTTTTGACGTTAAGGCAGCTAGCATCATCATTGACATCATCCTGTTGACGTTAATGTTAGCTAGTTCTTGTTAACATTAGTGTTAACAAGTTGCTCTTGACGTTAACGTTAGCTAGTTCCTGTTGACAAGCTAGTTCCTGTTGATGTTGGTGTTAGCTAGTTACTGTTGATGTTAGTGCTAGCTGGTGTTAATGTTATAAATGTGTCATAAAAGCTCTATATACCTCGCATATACCTTTCTGGATCTTTGGGGAATTTATAAAATGGAGTTGATCAGTTGTACTTTGGCTGCAGTTGATGCACTGTTTGGTTGTTTCCATTTATTTTCAGACATAGTGTTATTGCTATGTATGTCGCTATGGTAATGTTACCTGAGAAAGAAAGATGTCTTCTGATGCACGTCCGAGTTCCCCTTCGCCATCCGGCGTCGGACGTCGTCGTTGCTCGACCTGTCGGGGCAAGCTCCAACGCAAGGACCAGCACTCCAGCTGCTTCATGTGCCTGGGTGCGGGCCATGCGGCGTTGAGCGCCACCTGCGCCTCGTGTGTCGCTCTCCCCAGGGAGGAGAGTGAACGCAGGCGCGCGTTCTTCGCCGCTCCAGCGCCCCGTCCGGACTCCTCTAAGGACGAGGAGTCTGAGATTGACTGGGCCCCCCTCGACATTCCACCTGTGCCCGCGGAGGTGGGGTGACTGCGAGGACGGAGAGGTGTCGGAGGTCGGCTCTCTCCTCACGCTGGACGAGGTGGTGTCCAACCCGGAGCCGGACCGCTTCCCGCTGGACCACATGCCTGGGCTCTACGCCACGGCGGCGGCCATCATGGATGCCCCCCTGCCACCGCAACCGAACCAGAGGGTGGAGGACTTCACCTCTGGGTACGCAGCCCCTCGAGGGAGGAGGAGAGCCCAGCCCACGTTGTGCCCGCGTATGGACCCGATCGTCCATTACGCGACACGTGAGTGGCCAAAACCCCTAGCGGCCAAGAGGCCCGCTTTGGGGTATGGCATGTACTGCAACGTGCAGGGACTGGTCCTGGACAGGCGGGGGTCCCGGACATCGAGGACTCGGTTCGGGCGGCCCTGCACCCCTCCTCATCCGTGTGGCCCAGCACCAGACCTCTCCTTCCCTCCGAGCGGGATAGGATGTCTCTGGCTATGCATGACAGATGTTACGCCAATGCGGCTCAGGTCGTCGCGGTGGCGAACAACATGG